>SMDT01002413.1:0-37810 GCA_005392925.1 Aquilaria sinensis
TTAGAGATGAAGTCTACGAGCTGACCAGCTTAGAAGGGAGAAAGCTACCTAGAAACTATCACTCGGATGATCTGTCACCTTACTTTGCATAATCACATTATTGCATATTGTACTTTGCTACATCTTGAATAAAAAGGGCACTCATCTAAGACAACTTGTGTTTTTACGGAAAGAAATAACAAATCGAGACTCCTTATTCACTTAAAAGTTTAAGTCCTTCTAAACAGCCTATGAAAGCTTCCTACCACAAGGGTTACTCAATAGTGCAGCCATTGTGATGTTAGATTTACTTTTTTTACTTACTAAATAGCCAGGTAAAAGATCATTGCAAGAATTGTTCATAAGTACAACGATGCAGATAAGGGAGAAACAGTGAACAAAATGAACTTTTTATTAACTACAAAAATAATTACAATTACAGAAGGAAAGAAGGATTTCAAAGGAGTACAAAAATGGGAGGTTGTGATGACTCTCCTAGTCAACGACTACTTTGACCGGGTAAGTATGCTTTATTCAAATATTTTAACTTAAGCACCTCAAGTTAGCATCTTATTAAGTGATGGCCGAAGTGCCATGGTCTTGGCCACTAACTTCGGAGGAGGGGCCAAACGCCTGACATAGCCGACCTTGGAAGACCCATCGCACCAACCTCGGAAAGTTACTGTATCGCCTCCCCATCAGAGGACGAATGAACCAACTTCGGAAGAGTGAGAACACCCCGAAGAAACGGTGTCACCCCGGGGAGAGGTCCTTGCTCGCCCACCTAAAAGGTAACGTCGGCCGGAGGGACCTTGGAGGGATGATGGGTGATACGAAGGAGTCTCTGACATATTTGCCCGTACGTCCTAGACGTTGACCTCAAGCATTCTGACAGGCCACTGTAGTCCGTGCTCTGGCACACTGAGACACGATTCTCGACAAACCATTGCCCGAGAAAGCCTGCACACGGCTGACCACTTTCCTGTTTAAGAGGTACGGATCCTATCCGTCCATACACGTGTGACGATCAGGAGGGTTCATTTTCTCCTATTTACAGCAGGAAAAACCCTAGGGAGTGGGGGGCTGGATAGGAGCTTTGGGGGGAATACTCCAGAGTCCCAGTTTTCTCCTCTCTTCTCCTCTAGGCATGCCAGAAAAATGCCTCTGGCGTGATGCTTCTCCTTATGTGGATGCCAGAAAAATACCCCCAGCCAGTCTATTTTATGCCTATTCTTTGCTATTTAGAGGCACTGACTTGGGCGTCGGAGGCTCCTCCCCGGAAAATCGCTCCGGGGACCTCCTAACCCCTGTTTCCTGTATATTTCAGGCTGAACCGCTTGAAGACGTCAGCTTTTTCAGGCTCCTTCCTGCACCGGAAATCCTTCATGGCCCCCGCTCTCCATCGTAGGACGGCCACTTATGACATCCCTCAGGAGGTCCCTGTCACCCCCGTCGTGGAGCCACGGCGGGAACGTAAATGATGGCTAACCCAATGCCATCATTTGGCGCCGTCTATGGGAACTTATTTGGGCAGCCGTGGTCAGAAAGTCGGTGTTCTAAGGACAAAAGGCTCCCTATGGCCCCCGTCCGCGCCGGAGACTCGCCCGGCGGCCGAACAATTAAGGAACAGGGATTTCCCATTCCGGGGATAATCATCCTTCAGATATCACCGTGGCTTTCCTGCATAGTCTGCAGTAGATAGGCCGAACATGTTCGTGTGCAAATGACGAGCCGAAGTCTTCTCTCTCGATCCTTTCGACGAGGGGAGTGGGGGCGACCCAGGGGCCAGGGGAAACAAAGGGCAGTGGGGAGAATACCCAAAGGACGTGCTTCCCTTCGAAGTATGATAGACGGGAAAGGTAGGATCGGTGCCGTCCAAACCCCCCCCCCCCCCCCCCCGCGGTCAAAAGAGTTCGTGCCAAAGGAAGGTTACTGTCCCTCAGACAGTAACACCGAACCCACTCCCTCGAAAAGATGAATACGCGTTGATATTAAACGGGCAAAAAGACTATGATCCTTCTCCAAACGGACACACTGCCATCGTCCAAAAAAGGAGTCACCCCGGCGCGACGTCAGAAGGAAGGGAGTAAACGGGCAAGTGCACCGAACTCCAAAGACAATGCATCGCGCACAGGTCTAGAAGGGGACATTATGACCCCAGGCAACAGCAAACCATTGCCGAAAGTCTAGAAATAGAAAAAGGGGAAATCCAACAAAGACCGAATATAGGCGAAAGACAAAGACTCCCGACCGAAGGGGCTCCAGGCGCAAAAACACTACGACACTGGAACGATACTTCGGAGGCCCGAGGATGGGGAAAACACCTGAGTTAGCTATTCGGTAAATAAAGTTGTGAATCACCCAAGACCGGCATTATTGGGAACAAAAACCTGGGATAAGGGAAGGAAAATGCCCCGCAAAAAGCCATCTTCCAAAGATTCTGATGAAATGGCAAAAAGTACAGAAAATGTTCTGGATAATCTTTCCTTGATTGAGGAAGAACAACGTTGGAAGGAAAGTTCAGGCCCATTGTAGAGAGGCATCGGCAGAAAGAGGTGCAGAGCAGTGCGCAAAAAGAGGTGCGAATAGACGCGCCCGATAAGGGCGAGAATGGCCAAAAAACGCACCAGCACCCGAAAGACGGCCTTCGGAATAAAATGCCCAAAATACTCCCATTGGAGTAGGGAATTCCGGGATACTGCCCTCAGCCCTCGATAGATACGGTCCACTGCCAACAAAGCCTGAAGCAAAACGCTACGAGAAAACAGTAAAACACCTCGTTTGGCGAAGCCCCTACTGATCAAGCAGGCAAAAAGCATACAAAAGCCTAAAGGAACATGATGCGCAGAGATGGCACATTATTGCCAGCAGCATAAAAGGCTTCAGACTTTAGGTGAAGAAGGCCAAAAATTTAGCCATTACCTCCGAAGTTAAAAGATGCTTTGGTCCACCAGCTTGGTAACAAGCAAATGGAAGTCCCCGAATAGAATTACACACCGGGGACTACGAAAAAGGCTTCCTTACTTGCCTGCAAAGGCCAGTGCCCACTTGGAGCAATAAAGCTACCAAGTAAAGCGTGAGTATTCGAGAGGAAGGAAGAATGAGCTCGGGAGGAATGCTCGGCAAAAATCGGGAAACCGAACTCGAGCCACTCCCAGAAGCATGAACAAACTCTGGAGAAGTGTTTCCTCCGCAAAAGGTGGCCGTAGGCGCAAAAGTGCGCTGAATGCCAAAAGGAGATCCCGTTCTCCGAAGGGCCAAAACAGAACCCCGAGGACTATCTCAGGGGAGAACTTCGGCCACCGAAAAGACCTCTCCTAATTTAAGGCAAGGTCCGAAAGAGAGCATCATCATCTTGGCAGCATCAAAGGGAAAAAATTGAGAAATACCTCAAAAGAATTTTTAGGTAAACAGTACTTAGAAAAATTTCTCTTTTCTCCTGCATAGGTTACCCGCCGAACAAGGATGAAGCACGCACGCTCAAAGGCTCGGACTCCATCAAAGGCAATCTAGTGTTCGCCTGAAAAGTCTTTGATAACCGAGAAAACAAAGTTAGCCGGCAGAAAGACCAGGGAATGGTTCTCCGAAGACCCCTAGTCATCACTAGAGAAACCATTGCCCCTACAAAAGTAGTTTGGCCGACAGGTGTCCTGTAAAAGAAGAAATCACCTCGGAGTGAGAATTAAGCTCGCCCTAGTTAATGAACACTGAGAAACGGCCAAAGTCAAAAAAAAGGTTTTTTCAGCGAAAATCGGTGATAAGTGTCAACCTGCATGGAAGGACAAGAGGAATACGGAAGGAAGATCTCGCTCTCCAAATGGCCGAATCCCGAAAAACCATCACATGGGGTGCTTCGGCCAAACAGGAAAGAGCCTTGCTCGGTGAGGTCCGAAAGAGAGTATACGACCTCGGCAACACTGAAGGGAGAAAAACCGAGGAACAAGGCACCTAGGCACCTTTAAGAAATTCTATACTTAGAATTTTCAGACAAGAAATAGCGCAAGCCAGGAATTCGTCTGAATGCTAAAAAGTTTTCTCCTGTCTGAGGAGAATCACCGAACAAGGACAAAGCATGCACTCCCAGAAATCTCCTTTTCCTCCCGAGGTTGGCAGGGTCATCAGAGTGTACCGAATACGGCCGAACAAGGGCGGGCTAAAAATTTGTCCAAGGGAACTTCACCAACAACGCGAGATCGCCCAAAAAAATAGCTGGAAAAACAAGCAAAAGAAGTATGCTTCCAAAGCCAAAAAATTTTGGGACAACGAAGAAACAAAAGAAGCGCGTTTCTAAAGTCCTCTAACCGAAAGTGCTCGGGACAACTGGGAAACCGAAAGATTGATCAAAAGACTTAGCCAAAATTATGAAGAAAAAAAATTCATTGATATAAGGAGAAGATTACAAGAAGTACAAGAGAAACATGAAAAGAAAAACCCTAGGGTGCTTAAGGATCCCCGGCAGCGCGAGAAGTTCCAGCTCCCGTGTCTCTAGCCGTCGCCTTCGGCGCAGGTAAAGGAACAGGTGGCAGGTTGAGGTGATCAGCTTTCGACCAAGTCCACCAAGGACCCTTGGGAATATCTAGGGCCAAAAGAAAAGAGGTATCGAGGTCCGGATTGTTAGTGTTGTGCCCAAAAGCCAGTCATGAGATGATTGTATTTTTGCACATTGAGTTCGGCTGATATTTTATTAAGGCATTAATCCAGCAATTATGTTTGTTGAATTTTGTTCCTGCGTAACTTAATGAAACATAGAGATAACCCTAGAATAATGATATTCTTAAAATTCCCTAGTTTATGTATTATTGTGGAGCGGCGTTGCAATAATACATAACGACTAGCATATTTGGAGACTAATATAGCTATGTAGTCGACATATGGGCTAAAACGGTCTACATAGGGTTCTTCAAGTTGGAAAACTTGTGTACTGGACGGACCCACCTTGAGAACACTACAATGGATCGTTATATGAGTGTCATAAGTGATTCCCATAGTGATCATGGTAAATGTAGTCCTTCGACCTAAGGTCATCAAGGTTCCCTACATGTGAGTCACATACTTTGATACTTTCCTTTGTTGCTCGTAACTGAGTGAACTTGAAGGAAGTCATTGGGTATGTCACATATCATGCGTAAGAGGGATTTGTATGATCAAGATGGGATTTGTCCCTCCTATGTAACGGGAGCGATATCTTCGGGCCCCTTGATAGAGTGAGACTTAGAAAATGCATGGCCATGCTCGAGATGAGTTGATATACGATATCAATGTCATCAGTTTAAGTTAGTCTACTCGGTAATCAAGAAACCAAAGATTGGGCAAATACGAGAGTGACACATTCCATGTCTCGTGCTTAGTCTTGATATCTTGGACAAAGGGACAATGGCATATATCGGTGATGATCATAAAAGTATAGTTGAATCATCGACAATCTTGTCCACTTGGGTAGCAATGATGTGTTGCTAGACACCGCTCATTGCTTATGATCATAAATGTGATTTATGATCATTGCCAATGTGTGATCAAAACCGAAGAGCCTATTGGGTCGCACACATGGAGCTATTTGGATCATTAGAGTGGCATGGGCTAATTATTTAGGTGTTATGGTTTCACTTTAATTTCGTATTAATAATGGGCCCAAAAGTTGAGCCATTATTAAGCCCGAAATTAAATCCTAATTGGATTAAAGCTTTGAAACCTATTAGGCCTGGAAGTAATGAGTCTCACTAAATACAACTTTTAAGTGAGAAATTCGCAGGTCTCCTTGCCCTAGCCTCCCAAAGGCCGGAATGTGCAAAAGGGACTTGAAAAGTCTCCCACCTCGGTCTGTTGCAATTCCTTGGAGAGACGCAAGAAAGCACTCGAGCGCAAGAGAAAACGAGCATCTACCGGGACGTGGTAGGTGGAAGCGTGGTGACTCCGAGAGGCTCGTGTGCAGCACCATAGAGAGAGCCTGAACACGTCAACTGTTTAGGTTTTGGGATTCAACTCTACAGTGAGTGAGAGATCTCAATCGAAAATTTGGTATGAAAATTTTCGCAACACCCGGTTTACCAGCACCCCGTTTCACTTGATCCTGGAGGGTTTCGGTTAAATTCCATTGCTGCTGTTTGGCTCCTGAAACCCAACACGGATAGCGTTGCAAAAATTGATGGCGAGCTAAACAAAAGCCGTCCTGAAAGGACACCTTCGACATCTGGACGGCTTTATCCCTCCCTACATCTAGCAAGTCCGCCTCATTCTCAAGACCAGCAACCTCCTTCTCGAGACCCAGGATCTCCTCCTTCAGACCGGCAATCCTCCGCACCAATCCCTTCGCGTTTCTCCTTTTCGCTGCACTCCTCCTCAGAAAATAAACCCTGGCTTGAAGAGCCGCCTTTTCGGCAAGAGTCTTCTTCAGAAGGGCAGCTTCTTCTTCTTTCTCCTTCTGAATAACCTCATTGGCCGAAGTCAAGCGCACAACCTCCTCGCCTAGGTCGCTCATTTTGCGGGAAAAGTCCTTCAAAAGGTCCGATTGGCCTATGAGGAACTCATCCCGGAGCAGAGCAACCTTCTCCCTGGCTATGCGCCTTAACTCGACATTGGCTATGTCCAAATTAATACAGAAGAGCCTAGCCTGCTCCAGTTCACTTTCAGCCCGAGCTCGGGCACAAGACTGCTCTGCCGCCCAAAATCGGAGGTGTTCACTATACCCCAAAAGCTGCGAAAAGAGAAGGAAAATATCCTCAGGGAAAGCAGCAGAAGGAAAGGCAAAACACTTGGGAAAAAAAGAGAGAAGGTTACGTGAGCGGCGCGTTCAGAAATTCTAGTGGCAAGGATATCCCCAGAAGCACACTCCTCGGCAACAGCCCTAGAAGAGGCTTCTATAAGAACACCCCTCGCCATCTGGGGAGCCATCTCTTGGCAATCTCCGGAAAACAAGTTCATGTCTTCCGTGAAAGACCAAAACGGCTCCCTCGGAATTTTTTCTTTCGGGAGAAGGGACTCACGAAGAGCCCGTCTTCGGGCATGATCAGCCATCCATGCGGGGGTCGCCCGGTCCTCTGCAAAATGGAGGGGCGCGAGTCAGGAAGGGCTCCCCGAAAACATAAGTTATGAGCAAGAACGTATTCAGAGCAAACCTGGTGCAACCCCCCGGTAGTGTGGTAGTATCCTCGGTAGTGTCCGCCGCAAAGGCCGGAATATACTTGCCTTTGTCCTTGCGACGTCTGTCCAACTTTTGAATAGTTGGACTCTCGGGCAAAGAGCCTGAAAGCCCCACGGGCGATATGGGACCCGACGGAGTGAAAAGGGCGACTACTCCAGCGGGCACCTCGGCCGCCGCAATATCGGCCTCAGAAGATGTCGCAGCTACTTCGGAGGGGGTGACAACCCTGGTGGATAACGGAGTAACATCAACCATGGCCAAGGTTGCAGTAGCGTCGGTGGAAGTGGCCATCGCATCGGTTGAGATATCAACCTTGGTGGACGTAGCAATAACTTCATCGACCTCCACCACATCTTCGGAAGGTGAAGTAAGGGCTCTCTTCTTTGACTTCTTGGCCGAAGACGGTCCGCTCCCAGTAGACTTGCGCCTTTTGGAGCCACTTTTCTTTGCTTGTTCTCCCTTCTCTACTTGACCAAGGAAGAGATTCTTGTAGTAGGCGGCAGAATCGTCAGCCATCTCTGAAAAAGGGGGAAAAGCATCAGTACGAGTCCAAAGGCGTTTAGCCAAAAAAGGAGTTTCCGGGAAATAAGGAAAGCGTCAGCAATAATTGAAAAAATACGACTTCGGGAAAATTGAGAAACTAGCAAAAGTTGAACGACTCCCAAGGAAGGCACTCACGAAAAACCTTGCCAAAATCAGGATTCCTGGATGCCGTCGTAAATAGTGGCCGGAAATCGCTCCGCCGTGCAGACCGTCGCTCAGAGAAATGAAAAAGGCGAGAGAAAGCAAGAGCAAGGGGGAGAGCACAGAAAAGATCAAAAGGAAAGAATGACAAGGGGGAAGCTTATATAGAGCAAAGGAAGGGCAATTGAAAAGGCGTCATAACTGCTGCATGGGAGCGAAACGTCACCATAATTACCCTTCCCGCGCAAAAAGATGTGCCATACCAATTGACGCTTGCCACGTGTCGGTCATCGCGAGAAACTAGGGCATGTTTTCTGACATCCTAAAGATTTGGGTCTAGCCCCAGATTAACGCGCCTAGTTTCAAGGCATGACAGTCCATTGACTTTAGACAGAAAAGATAAGATTGGACATATCAGACATCTCGGCAACGCCGAAAGGCAGGTATGCGACATTCGCCCGAGCAAACTACACCCTTAAAATGGCGAAGTACCTTTCTTGCAAATGATATAAGCTGGATCCTCTGAAAGTGCTCCCAAAAGGGCTACAAGCCGAAGTCATACTTCGGCTTTCCGAAGGAGGGCATGTGATGGCCGAAGTGCCATGGTCTTGGCCACTAACTTCGGAGGAGGGGCCAAACGCCTGACATATCCGACCTCGGAAGACCCATCGCACCAACCTCGGAAAGTTACTGTATCGCCTCCCCATCAGAGGACGAATGAACCAACTTCGGAAGAGTGAGAACACCCCGAAGAAACGGTGTCACCCCGGGGAGAGGTCCTTGCTCGTCCACCTAAAAGGTAACGTCGGCCGGAGGGACCTCGGAGGGATGATGGGTGATACGAAGGAGTCTCTGACATATTTGCCCGTACGTCCTAGACGTTGACCTCAAGCATTCTGACAGGCCACTGTAGTCCGTGCTCTGGCACACTGAGACACGATTCTCGACAAACCATTGCCCGAGAAAGCCTGCACACGGCTGACCACTTTCCTGTTTAAGAGGTACGGATCCTATCCGTCCATACACGTGTCACGATCAGGAGGGTTCATTTTCTCCTATTTACAGCAGGAAAAACTCTGGGCAAGAGGAGGGGGGAGGGGGGCTGGATAGGAGCTTTGGGGGGAATACTCCAGAGTCCCAGTTTTCTCCTCTCTTCTCCTCTAGGCATGCCAGAAAAATGCCTCTGGCGTGATGCTTCTCCTTATGTGGATGCCAGAAAAATACCCCCAGCCAGTCTATTTTATGCCTATTCTTTGCTATTTAGAGGCACTGACTTGGGCGTCGGAGGCTCCTCCCCGGAAAATTGCTTCGAGGACCTCTTAACCTGATGGCGTGGAGCCTCATCATTTATAGTCATGGTGACTGGTGGAAAGACTCCTGGGAGGAAGAACGCCTGGAGGATGGATCGCCCAAGGGAGTGTGCCTGAAAGCTCAAAAACAAAGGGTTAGGAGGCCCCCGGAGTGTTTTTCGGGGGGGGGGGGGGGGGGGGGGGGGGGGGGGGAGCCTCCGACGCCCAAGTCAGTGGTTGGCCAAGAAAAGGCAGAGGAAATAGCACACAAGAGCTGAAGAGTCTCGCCTGGTGATTTTCTCAGAGTCTGGGAGTGAGATCTCTGCCAACCAACCTCCTGCCAAGTATTTATTTCCTGGTATTTATAGGAGTGCCTAGCCCGTTCAGATCGCGACACGTGTTCGGTCGGATGTTTCCTGAATTTCTGGGCGTAGGGGACAGATAGCTGGTAGCAGGTTGCCTTGAGCCTTGTGCTGAGATGGGCCATGATGTGATTCTGATGGCGTTAGCGTGTCAGAGCGCCTTTTGAGGCGGCTTATGACGTCTGTGAAAGGACGTGTCAGAGGCTTCCTTAAATGCTTCCATAAATGCTCCTGCCGTACTCCCGAGGTCCCTGGGTGAGGTCGTCCTTTGGTACGGACAGAGCCTCTTCGGGAAACAAGCCCTCAGTTCGGGGGTTCCCAGTTTCAGGGAGTTCCGCCTTCGGGGATATCATGTTCGGCTCGCTATGTCTGGTGCCGCTTTTCCGAAGGCGATCTGTTCACAACCTTGGGGGGGCAAGTAGTGTCCTCAGGTTTTCCTGGCGTGCCGGGCTCGGAGCTCTTCGGCTATCTCCCGAGGTGCATGATCACACCTTTTCTCGGGTAGCGCCAGCTTCTTCTGGCCATTCTTGTGGCAGGGAGTTCGGCCAGATAGAGGCGATAGCGTTTGGCTATCACATGCCCCCCTTTGGAAAGCCGAAGTGAAGACTTCGGTTTTGCATCTCTTTCCGAGGTTGTTTATGGGAGTCTCTTTGGAAGCTCAACCTGTTCCGAGGATGCGCCTTTTGCCCGAAGATCATGGGCTCTTCGGCCTTGGCCTGTTCTTTGGTGTCTTCGAGGTGGAGCCTGTGCCGAAGATACACCTCTTGCCCGAAAGGTCATGGGCTGTTCGGCCATAGCCTGTCTCTTGGCGTCCTCGAGTTGGCCTGCTCTTTGTTTCTGCAGGTCTGTTTGGCCAAGCGTGTCAGTCTGAGCGGCGCGTCCCAGTTTTCCAGGGATGTCAGAAGACGTGTCCCAGTTTTCAAGGGACGTTTGGAGGACGTGTCCCCCATTTTTGCGCAGCGGTTGACACATGGCGCTTTGCCATTGGAGGAGAGTCGCGTCGGTTACAGAGGGCGCGCCTTTTCAGGTGCAGAGAGCAGTTACGGCGACGGTTCGCCTCCAAAGGGTACTTATGACGATGTTTCGGTTACCCACCTCTGGCTTATAAATAGCCCATTCCATCATAAGTTCCTTTTGCTTTTTCTTCTGCTCTTTTCTCTGCTTTGCCCCTGTTCTTGCACTTTCTTGCTTTCTGTGGCGGAGCTACCTTAATCAGAGCTTTTTTCCAGCCAACTTTCACGACGGCGTCCTCAGATTTTGGCAAATCTTTCGGTGGGTTTTTGTTTTCCAGAGCGTTTTGATCCCTCTGTTCTTTTGAGTTTTTCTCTGGAAACTGTTTTCTTCCGTTTTCAAACTCGTTTTCATGTCGAAAATGCCCATTCCTGAGAGCTGGCAGCCTCTTTTAGCCCATCCTTGTTGCACCACCCCTGCAAAGTTAGAGAGGTGGAAGAAAAAATTCTTTCTTCCCTCTTACGCCATTACTAGGCTGCCTCGTTCTAGCCATTATGCTTTTTCAAACCATAGTAAGGAGGTTACCATTTTCCGAGCCCAGCTGAAGGCCGGTCTTCGGTATCCTCCCCCGAAGATGGTGTGCGAGTTCTGCAAATTTCATGGCATTGCTGTGAACCAGCTTCCCCCGAACTCGTTCTGCTATTTTAACGCCTACCTCTGCATGTGTGGCGTCTTCGGGATAGAACCCCATTTCATAATCTTTATGCAGTACTACAAGCTCTCTGTGGTCCCGAAGGGTGGCTTCTATTTCATGCTACCTCGGGGATCCGGGAGCAAGAAATTCATGTTCACCTTCGCCACTAAGGATAGCTGGCGGGGGTGGCAACTGGCGGGGGTGGCAACAGAAGTTCTTCTTCCTGAAGATGGACGAGGCCTGGTCGTACGTTCTGACCAAATGGGCTCAGGGAACACTGGATGTGGACGTTGTTGACCCGAGGATGCTGCTGACCCCAGAGTTGGCTCCCGTGTTCGGGGATTTCGACGCCCGCATTCGGGCTGTCTCTGACTGGGATCCCGAGGTCGCTCCGTGCGCCCTTTACCCTTTTCCAATCAACTGGAAGTTGATGACCGAAGAGGTCCTTCTGGAATTAAAGGTGGTAAAGGAGCACAAGACTGACCTCAAGATGCCAGCTCCTGCCATCGCCGGGAAGGATTCCTGGTTGGTCAAGCTTCTTAAGGAGGAAATTTCTTTCGAAAAGCTTGTCGAAAGTGAGACATCTTCTACTCCTTTGCTGTTTTTTCCTCGGACTTACGCTGATGTTTCTCTCCTTTTTCAGAGATGGGCGACGGGACTGCCGCCTATTACAAGTCCCTTTTCTCCGGCCAAGTGGAGAAGGGGGAGCAGACAAAGAAGGCGGCTTCCCGAAGGCGGAAGTCCGTTGGTGCTGGTCCCTCGGCTAAACGGGCGAAGAAGACTGTTCTTTCCTCCCCTTTGGAAAGTATTGGGGAGGGAAACGAGGACGCCGAGGTTGCTGTCACTTTGCCGCCTGATGATTCGGCCGAGGTCCCTGCTGCCGCCGACGTCCCTCCAACCGACGTCCCTCCAACCGACGTCCCTCCCCAAAGTCCTACTGCGTCGCAGGCCCTCCTTGATGTAGTGGTAGAAGTACCTTCTGCCGAGGAGCGGCGCAGGCGGAAGGGCAAGGGCATTTCGACCGAGGAGGCCGAGGACTCCGAGGACGTCGTTGTCGAGGTTCCACCAGGTTTGTTTCCAGACAAAGTGTACTTCCTTTGTTTTTTCTGGATTGTCTTCTTTGTCTTTAATCTCCCTCTCATTCTTACCATGCAGGGGAGTTGACTACCCCTGACTGGGCGGCCGAACATGCTCGGAAGCGAGCTCTTCGGGACGCCAAAATCCCGCAAGGGAAGATACCAAAGGAGCCTTTCTGGACGTTCACGGAGGACATGAATTTGTACTCCGAGGACTGTCCTCAAATGGCGAAGGAAATTTCGAAGGGGGTGCTTACTGAGGCCTCCTTCAAGGCTATTGGGGCGACCTATCCGGAGGACAACGATCTCGCCGTGAAAGTTACCGAGCATGCTGCTCAGGTATACTCTTCAGACCTATTTCCTTCAATTTTTTCCTAAGTGTTTGGCTCTTACTGACCTTGCGTTTATCTTCTTCGCAGCTGCTGGGGTATGCTGGCTACCTCCGAGTTCGGGTGGCCAGGGAGGCTGTGTTCCGAACTACGGCCTTAGATACTTTAGAAAAGGCGAAGGCCACACGCCTGGAGTTGATCGCCAAAAACCAGCGGCTAGCGGATGCTGCGAAGGAGAAAGTTGCTGCCCTTCGGGAGGAGTTCCGGAAGGAGAAAGAAGAACTTGAGAAGGACTCCTCCCAGAAGATTGCTGACCTCGGCGAGCAGATAAATGGAATGCTGGCCGCCAATGAGGAGCTTCTAAAGGATAAGTCAGAATCTGACAAGATCATACTGGCGCTGACAGCTGATAAAAACATCCTTGCAGCCGAGGTCGTGTCCTTGAAGAAGGATCCGAAGGGAAAGGAGCAGATAAAGGCGCTGGAAGAGGAGATCGCGGATCTGAAGGACGAGCTTGATGACCTCGAGCTTGAGAAGAACAAGTCTGATCAAATGGCGAAGGTCACCTTTCAGGACGGCTTCTGCCTTGCTCGGCACCAAGTCCTCCAGAGGTTCCCAGATCTGGACCTCTCTTTTCTAGAGGCTCTAAACATTCCTGGGGAACCTCGGTGGGAATGGTCAAAGGTCAAACATTTGAACCTTCCTCCTCCAATTCCAGCGCCAAAGGTGGTGGAAAAGGGCGGGCAAGTGAGTGGCTCTCGGGACACGGCGAACCCTTAGGCTATTTTAGGGCCCCTTTTCCTTCCCTTCTATTTTGTATTCCTTCTTCGGGCACTTCTTTATTGTAAAGCAGCTTACTCCTTAATGAAGACTTTTTTGGCTAAGTGTTTCTTCAAGTTTCTTTATTTTCATTGCCTCGAACGCATTTGCTCAAGAGACTTCGGAAAACCTGCAATCAAAGAAACTCTTTTACCTTCCCTTGGCCGAGCCTGTTCACTCCAGAGGCTTTTTGGAAAGTCTGAAGAATTTGACTAAGTCTTTTTGCATTTCCATTTTGTCCCGAATACATTCACTCGAAGGACCTCGGAAACCTTTCAGTCAAAAATTTTCATTTCCCCTTGTCCCGAGCATGTTCGCTCAAAAGACTTAAAAAACCTTTTGCGAGATTTTTTATTTTCCATCCTTCCCGAGCTTGAAGGCTCAAGGGACTTTGGAAAACTGTCTCTGCACTTATTACGGCGAGTACCGCTGAGAGATTTTTTCCCATCTTTCCCGACCGTGATGGCTCAAGGGACTTCGGAAAACTGTCTCTGCGCTTATTACGGCGAGTACCGCTGAGAGATTTTTTCCCATCTTTCCCGAGCGTGATGGCTCAAGGGACTTCGGAAAGTCATATCTGTGTTCATCGCGAGCATCTTCACGGAATTCCGTACAATTCTGCACTTAAGAAATTTTCTCAAGATACTTCTGTACTTAGAATATTTTTCGTACAGTATGATTCCTTCGCTCAAGCTTAGGCGTAGAATTTTTTCAAGGCGTCTGAATGCCAAGTGTTTTTCAATTCTACGCCTTCGGCATCGCCAAGTTTGTACACGCCTTTTCGTACTTCGGCGAGGACCAGATAAGGTCCTTCCCAGTTTGCGCGAAGTACTCCGTGGGATGGCCTTCGGGGCGCAAAGTCAGCCTTTCGGAGAACGAGGTCTCCTTTCTTGATTTCTTTTGGCCTGGCCCGTAAGTTTATAGCCGCGGCCACTCTTTGCTGAAAAGCTTTTCTTCTCAGCTCGGCTATTTCTCTGTGTTCGCCGACGAGGTCGAGCTTGGTTCTGAGGCCGAGGTCGTTTCCACCTTCATCAAATACTTGCACCCGTACTGAAGGTTGAACTATCTCTATTGGGATAATAGCCTCTGTACCGAAGACGAGTGAGAAGGGAGTCTCCCCTGTGGCTCTTCGGGGCGTCGTTCGGTAACTCCATAATACGCTTTGGAGTTCTCCTGGCCATTTCCCTTTTGCTTCCCCCAGTCTCTTTTTCAGGCCATCTTTTATGGTCCTATTAGATACTTCCACCTGCCCGTTGCTTTGGGGGTGAGCTACTGGGGCGAAGTGCATTTTTATTCCGAGGTCGCTGATAAATTCCTGGAATCCTTTGTCTATGAATTGGGATCCATTATCAACCACTAGTACCCTCGGTATGCCGAATCTGCATACTATGTTCTTCCACACAAACGTTTGCACTTCTTTTGCCGAGATAGTTGCTAGGGGTTCTGCCTCGACCCATTTGGAGAAATAGTCTACTGCTACCACGCAGAATTTCACGCCTCCGGGGGCTGAGGGGAGTGGCCCAATAAGGTCTATACCCCAGACAGCGAAGGGCCAAGGATAGTCTGCCGAGGTTACCATTTCCGAGGGTGCCCTCTGGATGTTCGCATGTCTCTGGCAACTTCCGCATTTTCGGATGAACTGCCTTGCATCCTTTCTCAGGGTAAGCCAGAAGTATCCTTGGTGAAGTATCACCGCCGCAAGGGCATCAGTTCCAATATGTGAACCACACATGCCTTCGTGGACCTCTTCAAGGACCATTTCAGTATCCTCTTCATCCACGCATCTTTGCAGCGGGTTTGCATATCCCTGTCGGTTTAACTCTTCGCCAATTAGGAAGAATCGGCCAGAGCGTCTTCGCAATCTTGAAGCGTCGCCGAGGTCTTCGGGTAGCACATTTTCTGCGAGGTATCTCTTTATGGGATCTTTCCATCCTTTTCCCGAGGTCACTATGCTCAGCACTGAGATGCTCGAGTGATCTAGCACCTCGGTGTATGTTTTAGACTTCGCCAAGCAATCTGCCTCAGTGTTATTCCGCCGAGGTACATTTTCGATCCGTACGGCGTCAAACTCTTGGATGAGCTTTGCTACCAGCTCGTGGTATTTTGCCAAGGTTGGGTCCTTCGCCCCATAATCTCCTGCCGTCTGCCGAACTACCAGCTGGGAATCGCTGTGAGCTTTTAAGTTTCTCACGCCAATCCTTCTGGCCAAGCGTAATCCCGCTATGAGGGCTTCATACTCAGCCACATTGTTTGTGACGCTGAAGCTGAACTTGATAGCCTTCATTACCTCCAGGCCTTCGGGTCCTCTGATAACTATTCCAGCTCCCTGGTGTTCGGAACCCGAGGCTCCGTCAACATGCAAGGTCCATTATGGCTCACCCTCGTTTGGATCTTGGTGGCTGTCCTCAGTGGTGGGTATTTCGGCGATAAAATCTGCCAGTGCTTGGGCCTTTATGGCCTTCCGAGGCTCATATATGATTTCGTGCTCGCCAAGCTCTATGCACCACTTGGAGAGCCTTCCCGAATGATCAACTTTCTTCATAACATCCCGTAGTGGTAGACTACTTCGGACGATGATGGGGTGAGCCTGAAAGTACAGTTGCAGCCTTCTTCCTGCAAGCACCAAGGCGTATATAGCTTTTTGAAGCAAAGGGTAACTGATTTCGGCGCCATGCAGGGACTTGCTGACGTAATAGACTGGCCATTGCTTTGGGCCTTCTTCTTTCACGAGGACCGAGCTTACAGCTTTCTCCGTGACAGCGAGGTACAATACGAGTGGCTCTCCCTCCCGAGGTTGTCGTAGAGTCGGCAGGCTGGCCAGGTAGACTTTGAGTTCTTCCCAGGCCTTTTGGCAATCTTCATCCCAAGGATGATCATTCCTTCTGAGGTCGCCTTCCCTTTTTGCTGCCTTTGTTAGGACTTTGAAGAAAGGTCGGCACCGATCTCCGTACCTAGAAATAAACCTGGTTAGGGAGGTTATTCTTCCGGTGAGCCTTTGCACGTCTTTGACCGTGGCAGGAGTTCAGAATTCAAGCAGAGCCTTAATCTTCTCGGGGTTAGTGTCAATGCCTCTTTCGGATACCATGTACCCAAGGAAATTTCCCGAGGTTACTCCAAAGATGCACTTTTCAGAATGAGCCGAATCCCAAAGGCTCTGAGCTTTTGGAAGGTTTCCTCTAAATCTGCAACGTGGTAGCCAGGCAGCTTGCTCTTGACTACCATATCATCAACATATACCTCCATGTTTCTTCCCATTTGGTCCTTAAAGACCTTGTTCATCAACCTTTGGTAGGTGGCTCCTGCATTCTTGAGCCCGAAGGGCATCCTGATATAGCAGTATGTTCCTCCCTCGGTGATGAAGGCAGTTTTTTTCTTCATCTTCGGGGTCCATGCTTATTTGATGGTAGCCACTGAAGGCGTCTAGGAAACTTAGGAGCCCATATTCCGCAGTTGAATCTACCAGCTGATCTATTGGCGGCAGAGGGTATGAGTCTTTCGGGCAAGCATCGTTCAAATTTCTAAAATCGATGCACATCCGGAGTTTGCTGCTACCTTCTTTTGTGGCGATGACCACGTTGCTTAACCATTCGGGGTACTTCACTTCCCTGATAACTTTGGCTTCCAACAGTCGCTGGACTTCGGTTTTGACAAAGTTGCCCTTATGGGCTGAGATGCTTCGTTTCTTTTGCCGGACAGGCCTTGCTTCCGGGCTTACTTTGAGGCTGTGCTGTATTATGCCAGGGTTCACCCCCGGCATATCTTTTGGCGAGTAGGCAAACAGATCTTTATTTTCCAGCAGAAAGGATACAAGTTTTTCCTTGTCACCTTCGTCCAAGCTCTTCCCTATTCGGGTAGATTGTCCTGGGACAAGATCTACTGCTTCCGTTTCTGCCTTTGCGGGATCTTCTCCTTTGCCTTTCTCCTGCACCTTTGCCTCCACCATTTGTGTTTCTCCTGCACCTTTGCCTCCACCATTTGTGTAGAGTTGTTTGCCGGAGCCTTTCGTGCTTTCACAAACACATTTCTTACCTCGGCCTGGTCTATGAAGATCTCTGCATCTCCATCCTTGGTGGCGAATGTGACAGTCAAGTACTTCACATCAGGGCGAATGTGCAGGCTTACCTGTGTCTGCCTTCCAAGGTTGGCGTTGTACGAGGACAGGACATCCATGACGATGAACCTTGCCATTGTGGAGGCGTACAACTCAGCTGCTCCGTCTACCGAAGTCCCTTTCATCATCAGTGGGAGGTCGATCCATCCGAGAACAGGCAGTTCGGATGGTCCGACCCCGAAGGTGGGCGAGGTGACTGGCTTAAGTTCGCTGCTGGAGATGCCCAAGTTCGGCAGTAAGTGCGAGAATAGGACGTCCGCATTTGATCCGTCATCAAGTAGCACCCTTTTGACGTCCCAGTTCCCTATCCTCGCCATGATCAGCAGTGGATCGTCGTGGGGGAAGACGATGGTGGATCCATTTTTGCGGGCCAGCTTTTTTGCTGGATTTTGATATTCCGTGATCGCAATTTCTCTGACCTTTCGCTTTCTTTCCGAGGATGGGAGCCCCGTGGTGATTGTTTGGATAACCCCTGCCGGAGGTGGAGGGCGCCTTTTTGGACTTCGGTTTCTCCGCCTGTCGGAGTCATAGTCCTCATCTTCGGCCCTTTCTTCCTCCATTTTTCTCCCTTTCGGGGATGGCATCCTCAGGTATTTCCGAAGTTGGCCCTGTTTTATCAGCGACTCTATGTACTTCTTCAGCTGGAAGCAGTCTTCGGTGTCATGACCGTGGTCGCGATGAAACTGGCAGAACTTTTTTGCATTCTTCTTATTATCGGCGGTCATGGCCCTTGGCCGCCGAATCTGCGTCCCTTGCCTTTCCAGCGCCATGAGAATGTTGGTCCGTGTAGTGCTCAATGGTGTGAAACTTTGAGGTTTCCTTCCCCGCATCCTCCGAGGTCGTCCTGCTTGTTCGGTCGGATGCCGAGCTTGTTGATTGGACCCTTCGGCGCGGTAGTGATCAGACTTCGGCCCAGCCATTCTTAGTTCTTCGGCGGTCATGTGCTGTTCTGCTCTTCGGTAAAATTCTCGGAGGGTCTCCGGTGGGTCCTTTGAGAACTCGTAGAATAGCTGTGAGTCTCGCCGAAGGCCCCGTGTCATGGGAAGAATGCGGATTTCAGGCCGGAAGTCTGGGACGCTCAGAGCTTCCCTATTGAATCTTTCGACATAGTCTCGGATGGTTTCTCCGTTCCTCTGCTCTATGTCGAACATCTGGACAGGCATCTTCGCAGTAGGTCGGCTCCCAATGAATTGCTGCGTGAAGGCCGTGGACAACTCCTGGAACTCAGTAATGGTCCCTGAAGGCAATGAATTGTACCATGCAGTTGCTGGCCCTGTGAGGGTGACTTCGAAGCACTTGCACATGGTAGCGTCGTCAGCACCGTACATTATCATGCTGCGTCTGTACTTCATCAGATGGGCCTGTGGATCAGTACGGCCATCATAAATCTCCAACCGAGGTACTCTGAAGTCACCTGGCATGGCTGCCTCAACAACGGCCTGAATGAATGGGGAGTCATCTTCGCAGCATGTTCCCGAGAGTCTGGCCCAAACGGGTTTTCTGGCCACTTGTTTCTCCACCCTATCTATCCGTGCTAATATCCTCTCCATAAGCACTGTGGCACTAGGCCCTTCTTCAGGGAAGCGAGATTGCCGGCGCCTCTTCGGGGAGCGAGTTCGGCACTGAGGGGACAGGGACCTCGCCTCAGGCAGCGAACTTCTTTGCTGCAAGACCCTCGGTCGCTCAGACCTCTTCTGCCCCACAGGCTGTTTCCCGAGGGGAGTATTTTCTGTGGACGATTCTTCGCGCGGATCTCCGCTTCCCAAACTGCAATGAGTGGACTTCGGGCTTCTCTCCCGAGGGCGTGCTGGTGAGGGAAGTCTCTGGGCCTGTGCTTGCTGTGGCCATCTTCGGTCGATCTGCTGTGTCATTTCAGACACGACCGAACGCTGAAAGTCTTTCAGGAAGCTCATAGTGATTACTAGAGGGCGGTCTTCCTCGGGCACAGAAGTCTCTGGGAGTGTTTGCTCAGCAGCCGGTTGTGTCTCAGGCGCGGACGGGGACTTTGGGATCCCCTTGTCCTTAGAACGCCGAGTTTCGACGACGGCGATCTCAGAGCGGGTTCCCACAGACGGTGCCAAATGATGGCGTGGAGCCTCATCGTTTATAGTCATGGTGACTGGTGGAGGGACTTCTGGGAGGAAGAACGCCTGGAGGATGGATCGCCCAAGGGAGTGTGCCTGAAAGCTCAGAAACA
The DNA here is from genome assembly GCA_005392925.1 of Aquilaria sinensis. Classification (NCBI taxonomy): domain Eukaryota; kingdom Viridiplantae; phylum Streptophyta; class Magnoliopsida; order Malvales; family Thymelaeaceae; genus Aquilaria; species Aquilaria sinensis. The sequence continues at coordinate 19,630 of SMDT01002413.1, forward strand.
AAGCGTTAGGAGGCCCCCGGAGTGTTTTTCTGGGGGGGAGCCTCCGACGCCCAAGTCAGTGGTTGGCTGAGAAAAAGGCAAAGGTAATAGCACACAGGGCTGAAGAGTCTTGCCTGGTAATTTTCTCAGAGTGTGGGAGCAGTGTTTTGCCAACCAACCTCCTGCCAAGTATTAATTCCTGGTATTTATAGGAGTGCCTAGCCCGTTCAGATCGCAACACGTGATCGGTCGGATGTTCCTGAATTTCTGGGCGTAGGAGACAGATAGCTGGTAGCAGGTTGCCTTGAGCCATGTGCTGAGATGGGCCATGATGTGATTCTGATGGCGTCCGTGTGTCAGAGCGTCTTTTGAGGCGGCCTGTGACGTCTGTGAAAGGACGTGTCAGAGGCTTCCTTAAATGCTTCCATAAATGCTCCTGCCGTACGCCCGAGGTCCCTGGGTGAGGTCATCCCTTGGCACGGACAGAGCCTCTTCGGGAAACCAGCCCTCAGTTCGGGGGTTCCCAGTTTCAGGGAGTTCCGCCTTCGGGGATATCATGTTCGGCTCACTATGTCTGGTGCCACTTTTCTGAAGGTGATCTGTTCACAACCTTGGGGGGGCAAGTAGTGTCCTCGGGTTTTCCTGGCGTGCCGGGCTCGGAGCTCTTCGGCTATCTCCCGAGGTGCATGATCACACCTTTTCTCGGGTAGCGCCAGCTTCTTCTGGCCATTCTTGTGGCAGGGAGTTCGGCCAGATAGAGGCGATAGCGTTTGGCTATCATAACCCCTGTTTCCTGTATATTTCAGGCCGAACCGCTTGAAGACGTCAGCTTTTTTCAAGCTCCTTCATTCACCGGAAATCTTTCATGGTCCCCGCTCTCCATCGTAGGACGGCCACTTATGACATCCTTCAGGAGGTCCCTGTCACCCCCGTCGTGGAGCCACGGCGGGAACGTAAACAATGGCTAACCCAACGCCATCACATGGCTATAATGATACAGTTTATTAGAGGAAGTTTGGGTGCAGTGGCTGGAATTTTTGAACATAATAAGAATACTTAATGTGTAGAAGCAAAAAATAAGACTTGTGGTGGTGTTTTTCTTCTTAGCTGCCATGGTGTGCATAAATGTGAATATGTTTGTTATTGTTAGACCAATATGCATGTATTTACATAGTGCTCAATAGGGTCACTTGAGTATGTACACTAGGGGTGTTATTCTGATGTCCTACAAGACACACCAATCCTAGGAGTTTAAATGCACAGTTTTGGCACCATAATTGCATTACCCCAGTGTGTGTAACACATTGTAACCATATTTAAGTCATCAAGGAATTGAGTAAGAATGGGAGGTATGTTGGAGCCTAGTGAATGGGATGAGGTGTCTAGTCAACTACCAACCAAAGGACACAGCTGAGAAGCTGTTCTTGTGTGAGTAAGGTGCTTGGCTCTATGTCCAGGAAAGTAAGGAGATTGAGTGTGTAGGCTTCGAGCACCTAGGATACCCCAAATGGAGCACCTGAAATGTCAAGACTATCAACTTAGGTAGCCTCTTGTTAGCTAAATCATCGAGTGCTGGGTGGCCTAAGTCGAGGGGGTATAGACAAGGCCCAAAGGCTGGTAGTTGCTTAGAGGTATCGCCACTCATGCCATAGAGGTTTTCTTTTGTGGGCATGCGGATGTAAGAGGCTCTAAAGTAGTAAAAGTAATAGAATGATGATGCTCGGGTGGTGTATGGGTTTCCTGCCAGTGCACCGATATACCTGATGCATATGGGTCATCCAAGGGGAGTATTTAAAGACTCGTACTCTAGGATGGGCCGGGACTTGTAACTTTCGGTAGTCCATTCATTAAAAAAAACCCTTGAGTATAATGGACCTTGGAGTGGAGTATGCCTTAAGGGTGCTAGTGGAATATATGGCAAGGCTATAGAACCATAGTGTCACACTTAGTCTAGTAAAGGTTAAGAGTTGTCGGTTACTAGACTAGCGCAAAGAATTAGCTATGCAAGGGTTAGTGGACAAGTTTCAAAATTGTTAAGCTATCTTACACTAAGGGGGTTTGGTATCTGGCATTTGGTATTGAACCTAGAGTGAAAATTTTTCTAGTGTGAATGTTAACAGACAAGTTTAACTTGTTAAGTTAGCTTACACTAGTGGGTTCTGGCACAAAGGAGTGAGTGAATGAGGTTTACTTGTGTTGAACTTTCAATAAGATCCTATCAGTATAAGAGTAATGGACAAGCTTTTAAAAACTTGTTAACCTATCTTACACTAGAGAACTAGGGATAAAGTTCAGTGTGGAGAATTCATGAATGCTAGAGTTATTGGGATAGCTTGAAGTAGTCTATAGACCATTAGCAATACCGTGTGTTGAAGGTACGGAGAGGCTGTACCATAGTCTTCGAGAGCAACAATGTATTCATGTATTTTAGACCGAGTAAGGTCAAATGAAGGTGGAGAGATATGTGACCAACAATTAGACTACGGTTGGGAATGGGCACAAAGAATTGCATTAACCATAGTACTTATATGAGATAAGGTCTGAGTCAAGTGCCTGAAGAGCATTAGCTGAATGGGTTGTCTAGTTCGGCACCAAGTAGGCTGTTGTGACCGACACCCATGGTTAGATTTGGTTGGGATATGTTTGCACCGTATCCTTGTATAGTGCTTAAGGTGGGGAGATTTAATTTGGAAGACGAAATTCTCCAAGGTGGGGAGAATGTTATGGCTTTCCTAGTGGAAAGCTATTTTGGAACCTTATCTCCAATTCACATAGCAAGAATAGGTATGCTAGGCAAAGTTTACTAGGTTCCGAGAAAATTTAAGGTACCAAATATTGTTTAGGGGGAAAATGATAATTTTGCATCCCAAAGAGTCCGGCTAATTCCTGAGAGTTAAAAATGATTTTTTAAATCCTAACTTATACTTTTAACTGAAGTTTGGTAGCTTAGGGTTTAAAAGAGTATATAAGTTGGTAAAAGTGATGGATGGCTACCATTTGCTTCCTAAACCCGAGCTCATCCTTTGCTCTACAAATTCTTTACCAATCCAAGCTCAAAACTAAGAGTTTTTGGTGAAAATGGACACCACCAAGGGTGTTTATGCCAAAGGAAGCTTGTTCCAAGTATAATTTCAAGTATTTAGAGCTTGGAACTATGTTTTCCACATCCCCTATTTTTTGTAGCAAGGTAACTTGTGATTTCTTGGCTTTTTCTCGTTTAAGAAGTGATTAGATGCTTGGGTTTTAGTTAAAAGGTAATAGTTATGTGTTTTATGCCTTTGTTTGCTTGGAACTTAGGTAGGCTTTGAGGAACTTGGTTTTGATGCAAGGGTCGATTGATTCTTGCTTATGGATTGAAATTAAGGTAAGGGAATTACTTTTTCAAGTTTGATTAATGCTATTGGAGCGGGGATGCTTGGTGAAATCAAGTAGTTTTGGCAATAACATTAGTTAGTGGACTGGTTTGGTTTCAGTGGACTATGACATTTGTGATGATTAGAACGATGCTATAAGGCATCATGGGAAGGCTTATGATGGTTAGTTGTGGTTTTTGGAATGTGTACTACATGTGTGTCAGGTTTGAAGGCTATCCATGCATGTTTGATATGTTGGAATGTTGGGTTTCGGGAGCCAAACAGCGTAGTAGAATTTAACCAAAACCCTCCAGGATCCAAGTGAAATGGGGTAAACCGGGTGTTTGAAAATTTCATACCTAATTTTGGTTGAGATCTCTCACTCAACTGTAAAGTTGAATCACAAAACTTGAACAGTTGACGTGTTCAAGCTCTCTATGGTATCCACACGAGCCTCTTGGGATCACCACGCTTCCACCACGTCCCGGCAGATGCGTTTCTCTTGCACTCGCAGTGCTAGCTTGCATCCTCCAAGGAATTGCAAGAGAAGAGTGCGGCTGTCCTTTTGCGAGGCTAGGGCAAGGAGACCTGCGAATTTCTCACTAGAAGTTGTATTTATAGTGAGACTCAACTTCCAGGCCTAATAGGTTTCAAAGCCCTAATCCAATTAGGCTTTAATTTCGGGCTTAATAATGGCTCAACTATTGGGCCCATTATTAATACGAAATTAAAGTGAAACCATAACCCAAATTATTAGCCCATGCACTCTAATGATCCAAATAGCCCTATGTGTGCGACCCAATAGGCTCTTGTCATGTTGGCAATGATCATAAATCACATTTATGATAATAAGCAATGAGCGGTGTCTAGCAACACATCATTGCTACCCAAGTGACAAGATTGTCGGTGATTCGACTAAACCTTTATGATCATCACCGATATATGCCATTGTCCCTTTGTCCAAGATATCAAGACTAAGCATGAGACATTGAATGTGTCACTCTCGTATAGCCCAATCTTCGGTTTCTTGATTACCGAGTAGACCAACTTAAACTGATGACATTGATATTGTATATCAATTCATCCAAGCATGGCCATGCATTTTTCTAAGTCTTACTGGATCAAGGGGGCCGAAGATATCACTCCCGTTACATAGGAGGGACAAATCCCATCTTGATCATACAAATCCCTCCGCAAGATATGTGACATACCCAATGACCTCCTTCAAGTTCACTCAGTTACGAGCAACAAAGGAAAGTATCAAAGTATGTGACTCACATGTAGGGAACCTTGATGATCTTAGGTCGAAGGACTACATATACCATGATCACTATGAGAATCACTTATGACACTCATATAACGATCCATGTAGTGTTCTCACGGTGGGTCGGTCCAGTACACAAGTTCTCCAACTTGTACCCATATGTAGACTACATATCTCATATTAGTCTCCACATATGCTAGTCGTTATGTATTATTGCAACCCGCTCCACAATAATACTATACCAGGGACGTTTAAGAATATCATTATTCTAGGGTTACAATTATGTTTGTTAAGTTATGCAGAAACAAAACAACAAACATAATTGCTGGATTAATGCCTTAATAAAATATCATGACTCAATGTGCAAAATTACAATCATCTCATGATTAGCTTTTGGGTACAACACTAACATGGAAGGTGTCCAAAGTTCATAGTAGCAAAACTGGAAATTTTTAGGCATTTCGCAAGTTTGGTGACATGTCACCAATCAATACTAGTTCCCACAATGCGTTGCCAATACATCAAAAGCAGGCAGCATGTCGACAATTATGGTGACATGTCACCACAGTTGTCAACATGTCATCGCAAGTTTAACAACTAAAATTTTCCAATTTTGCTAGAAAGATCAGGAGGAGGTTTAAGGGGGTTCTTAGAGTACCTAGGGGTCTAAGTATGCTGGGGGTATTCCGAGGCTTTGTAAACTTTACCAAGACCTATAAGTTTTCTTGGGTTTTATGGAGTTTTATGGTTACTTCAACCATAAGCAAGGAAACTAGTTAACAAAGAACCGCAACTAGGAATCGGTAGCTTGGGTGGAAGGTTCAGTACCATGGACAACCTAACCATGCAGATAGCCACGAGGTTGCAATGTGAAACCTTAGTGCACCTAGTGGGCCTTTAAGGTCTAGTCTACTTTAGTCCAACCATTGTCATTCCACCCCACTAGTGTGAACCAAGTAATGGTGTATAAGGGAGCAGCATGGATGAAAGCTTAGTGCATTTGGGGGCAAGCCAAGCTGTGCCTTGATGTACAAGTGAAAGCCTGGTACATCCTTGGTAGGATTAATAGCTGCAGGCTTAGTATGCAAGTGACCTAGGAAAGTCCGTGGAGTTTGGACACTTTGTGGAGGCGTAGTACGCCTAGTGGATTTCTTACTGCACAAGCAAGGAGCATCCACCATTTTCACTTGTACAACAACCATGGGAAGGCTATGCTTGTTACCCACTTTGGGGTAGTCCGGTTATGGTGCCAAAACTGTGCATTTAAACTCCCAGGTTTGGTGTGTCCTGTAGGTCATCAGAACAACACCCCTAGTGTACATACTCAAGTGACCCTCTTGAGCACTATGTAAATACATACATATTGTTCTAACCATAACACACATATTTACATTTATGCACACTATGGCAGCTAAGAAGGAAAACACTAGCACAAGTCTTAGTTTTGGCTTCCACATATTAGGCAATCTTGCTAAGTTCTAGTGACCAGCTACTGCACCTGTAACTTCCACTAATAAACTGTATCATTCTAGCCACATATCCCCATGTTTTCTTTGCTCCATTATCAAGTAGAGACTTATATCAAACCAAGGAATTTTGTTTTACATCAATAGCCCACCTATGGACCAAGTTATGGATTTTTGAAGTTAGTTACAAAATTCTGACCAAATGAACAGTAACTCAGCCAACTTTGAAACGTCATATCTTTGGATACATGGCTCTAAATCCATAAATTCCAAATCCAGGTTAACCCTCTAGATTTTATCTAGGCGTGGTAAAACTTTCATACTAATATTCATTCTACACAAGGAGATATTCAACTTTAGGTCCAGAGTCAAAATTCTGGCAACTTTTGGACCATTTTGCCCATACAATTTTTCCAAATCATGAAAACACTTCATTCACAAGGGGAAAGCCATCCAAGGCTATCCCATATATGTCCATTACACATAGGAATTACATTATCTTTCTTTTAACAACTTTATGTGGCCAAAACAGAATTGACAAGTAAGCAGCCCATCATTCACACTTAGGCAGCTTTGCACCACATCACTTACATAGCCAAAACATTACTCAAATGTTCACATACTTATCTCATTTTACATACACTACATGTAAATGCATACATGAACTAAAATATGGTCTTAACTCAGCTAAATACGCACCCTAGGTTACAGGAGGTCCTGAGACACAATGGACTCCAAAAACAGGATGCTAGACAGCTGCTGCACAACACAGTAAGTACCATCATTAAAAATGCCAAATGTGCTCCTAAAATCACCAAAATTTCCAGATCATGACTAGACATATGGAAGTTCATGTACCTGAAATTTCAGATTAGAAATCAAACCACAAAGATTAGTTTGAAGGTGATCTTTCAGCTGGACCTGAAAATGACAGAATTGAGGGGAGTAAGTTTCATTGAGAAACATAGTAAGGGTAACACTTGGTTTCTTAGGGTAATGTGATCCTCATTAAAGCCTGCATCCAAAGACACTAAAACACAAAAACCACAATGCATATATACAAGATATAGCAACCAAATGGAGCAGGCAAACACAAACAACAAACACATGAAATGTGGCAGCAGCATACACCATAGGTTAGTCCATAAAACATGTAATAAACTTAACCAAATCACTATGGCAGCCCTCCTCAAGCTAATGCTTGGACTTAGGAGGATTTTAACAGTAGTTAGCACTAACTTTGGGCTCTAGAAACCCTCATTTCACTGCCATCTTTGTGCACTTGACAATAGGTCACAAAACCTTTAATAAGTGAACTCCCCTCAATAAGCTTGGTTCATCAAGCTCATGGCTCTCTTCCAAGCTTAGCCATAGCTCCATGGATGTTTGAAGATACAGAAAAAAACCCATGAGAGCAAGAGAACCCTTACCCTGATGGGTATGCTAAAATTGGAGCTTGATCCTAGGTGCACTCAAGCAATAGCACCAAATAGCTTCCAACTGTGCTTCCTTGACTTCAATTGCAAGTAGTTTTTAGTTTAAAGGTATGGTGGCTATGGAGGAAGTGTGGAGGAGAGGGCTGGCTTTCTTTTTGCTGGTGGAGGCCGAAATTTAGAGAAGCAAAGGTGCTCTTGACTACTTACATAGTCAAAAGTACACTAACACACTTAAGTAGTCTTAACCTTGTCTTATGTCATTTTCCTTGCTACAAGACTATGGTTTCTTAGTCTTAATCACTTGGCCCACATTTGATCATCCTTATCTTCCTTTAGCAGCCCTTCTTATGTGGGATAACCCCACAAAACTTCCATTTGACTTAAGTCATACACATACACATCTTAAGGCCTACATTAGAACACTTAGGTCCTTTATGCCTTTTTGTGTTTTCTTTGTCCAAACCTGTCTTCCATGAGTAATTTGGTCCTCCAATAGCACTTTCCTACCATTTATATCCTTCCCATAACTCTTCAAGTCTCTTTCTTGAGAGTTTTACAATTGAGTATCCAAATTTCCAAAACCTTACAAAAAAGTCCATAGGTTGCTTGACAAACAAGCAATCCTTAAGGCTTTTCTTGGGGACCAAGTTACCAACTTGGACCACTTTTAAGGAGGTGTTGATCATACCTTTTGACCCCCACACTACAATCACTATGGTGAGAATTACACAATATAATGGTTTTTAGCCATTATGACACACTTGTAATTCTCCCATTTTGTGAGGTGGTAACAACGTTACTGCGTCAGTAAGCTATGGCTCACTAGGACCAAGTTAGTGGGTGATGCCTAGCAGCATCTTCGTTGAGTGACATTGTGACTTCTGGAAGGACTCCCTGAGAGGGAGAACGCCTGGAGCCCATATTTCCCAGGGGAGAGTGCCTGAAAAGCTCAGAAAAGAGGGTTAGGAGTGATAGCCAAAGGGCTACCGCCTCTATCTGGCCGAACTCCCTACCGAAAGAACGGCCAGGAAACCTGACGCTGCCCGGGAAAAGGTGGGATTATACACCTCGGGAGCAAAGCCGAAGAACTCGAGCTCGGCACGACAGAAAACTTGAGGATACTACTAACCCCCCGAGCTGTTAAGCAGCTCGCCTTCGGAAAACAGGCACCAGCTGTAGCGGGCCGGACACGATCTCCCCGAAGGCGGAACTCCTGAATATGGGAACTCCTAAACTACGAGCATGTTTCCCGAAGAGGCATGGTCCGTACCTGAGTACGACCTCGCCCAGGGACCTCGGGAGTACGGCAGGAACATTTAAGGAGCCTTTGACATGTCGCCCACTAACGCTACAGACCGCCCAAGCGGTGATCTGACACGCTGACACCATTCAGGTCACGTCACTGCCTGTCTTGGTTTAGGGCTCAAGGAGACTGCCACCGGCTACTTGTCCCCTACGTCCAGAAATTCAGAGAACATCCGACCGAACACGTGTCACGATCTGAACGAGCCGGACATTACTATAAATACCAGGAAACAAGCCTTGGTAGGGGGGTTGACAAATAATCCGTCTCTCTCTCTCTCTCTCTGAGAAAACACTACCAGGCTAGTCCACTAAGCCCCTTAGTGTTATTTCCTCTGCCTTCTTTCAGCATCACTGACTTGGGCGTTGAAGGCTCCTCCCCGAAACAACACCCCGGGGACCTCCTGACCCCCTTTTCTGAGCTTTTCAGGCGCACTCCTGTCGTCGATCTGGCTTCCAGGCGTTCTTCCTCGCAGGAAGTCTCTCCACCATTCAACATGACCCTCAACGATGAAGCCACCGGGCATCATTTGGCGCCGTCTGTGGGAAACCGCTCTGAGATCGCCGTCGTTGAAACTCGGCGTTCTAAGGACAAGGGACTCCCGAGGTCCCCGTCCGCACCTGAGAACCAACCGGCTGCTGAGCAAACACCCCCAGGGACTTCTGCGCCCGAGGAAGACCGACCCCTAGTAATCACTATGAGCTTTCTACAGGACTTTCAACGTTCTGTTATAGCTGAAATGACGCAACAGATGAACCAAAGGTGGCTGCAATAGGCTCAGGCCCAAAAACCTCCCTCCCCAGCACGCCCTCGGGAGAGAAGCCCCAAGTCGGCCCACCGCAGTTCGGGAAGCGGAGACCCGCGCGAAGAATCTTCTACTGAAGACATACCCCTCGGAAAACGGCCTTTGGGACTAGCGGGATCCAAGCGACCGAAAGTCTCACAGCGAAGGAGTTCGTCGCCTGAGGCAAGGTCTCAGTCCCCTCACCGCCGAACTCGCTCCCCGAAAAGGCCCCGGCAATCTCCCTTCCCAGAAGAAGGCCCCAACGCCACGATCCTTATGGAGAGGATACTAGCACGGCTAGATAGGGTGGAAAAACAAGTGGCCAGAAAACCTGTCTGGGCCAGATTGACGGGGACCTTCTGTGAAGATGACTCCCCATTCACTCAGGCCGTCGTTGAGGCAGCCATGCCAGGTGACTTCAGAGTACCTCGGCTGGAGATTTATGATGGCCGAACGGACCCACAGGCCCATCTGACCAAGTACCGGCGCAGCATGATAATGCACGGCGCCGACGACGCCACTATGTGCAAGTGCTTCGAAGTCACCCTCACAGGGCCAGCAACTGCATGGTATAACTCATTGCCTCCAGGAACCATTACTGAATTCCAGGAGTTGTCTACGGCATTCACACAGCAATTCATTGGAAGCCGGCCAACGGCGAAGATGCCTGTTCAGATGTTCGACATAGAGCAGAGAAACGGAGAAACCATCCGAGACTATGTCGAAAGGTTCAACAGGGAAGCTCTGAGCGTCCCAGACTTCCGGCCAGAAATACGCATTCTCGCCATGACACGGGGCCTTCGGCGAGACTCACAACTGTTTTACGAGTTCTCAAAGGACCCCCCGGACACCCTCGGAGAATTCTACCGAAGGGCCGAACAGCACATGACCGCCAAAGAGCTGAGAATGGCTGTCCCGAAGTCCGATTATCCCCACGCCGAAGGGCCCAACCGACAAGCACGGCACCAGACTGAACAAGCTGGTCGACCCCGGAGGTCGCGGGGAAGGAAACCCCCAACCTTCACACCCCTCAGCACCACGCGGACTAACATCCTCATGGCATTGGAAAGGCAAGGGACACAGATTCGGCGACCGAGGGCCATGACCGCCGATAACAAGAAAAACATCAAGAAGTTCTGCCAGTTTCACCGCGACCACGGCCACGACACCGAAGATTGCTTCCAGTTGAGGAAGTACATTGAGTCACTAATCAAACAAGGCCAACTTCGGAAATACCTGCGGATGCCTTCTCCGAAAAGGAAAAAAGACGAGGAAGAAAGGGCCGAAGATGAGGAGTATGACTCCGATAGACGAAGAAATCGAAGCCCGAAAAGGCACCCCCCACCTCCGGCAGGGGTAATACAAACAATCACCACAGGGCTCCCATCCTCGAAGAGAAAGCGGAAGGTCAGAGAAATCGTGGTCATGGAATATCAAAATCCAGCAAAGAAACTGACCCGCAAGGATGGATCCACCGTCATCTTCCCCCATGACGATCCGCTGCTGATCATGGCAAGGATAGGGAACTGGGACGTCAAAAGAGTGCTGCTTGATGATGGATCAAACGCTGACGTCCTATTTTCTCATTTACTGCCGAACTTAGGCATCCACGGCAGTAAGCTCAAACCTGTCACCTCGCCCACTTTCGGGGTTGGACCCTCCGAGCTGCCCGTCCTCGGATTGATCGATCTCCCCCTGATGTTGAAAGGAACTTCAACAGATGGAGCAGCTGACTTGTATGCCTCCACAATGGCAAGGTTCATCATCATGGACGTTCCTTCTGCCTACAACGTCATCCTCGGAAGACAAACACAGGGAAACTTGCATATCCGCCCTGATGTGAAATACTTGATTGTCACATTCGCCACCAAGGATGGAGATGCAGAGATCTTCATAGATCAAGCTGAAGTAAGGAAGGTGTTTGTAAAAGCACGAAAAACACTGACAAATAACTTCACACAAGCAATAGAAGCAAAAACGCCAGAGAAGAGCAAAGAAGAAGATCTCGCGAAAGCGGAAAAGGAAGCAGTAGAACTTGTCCCAGGTCAACTTACCTGGATAGGGAAGAGCTTGGCCGAAGGAGACAAGAAAAATATTGTATCCTTTCTACTGACGAATAAAGATCTGTTTGCCTACTTGCCGAAAGACATGCCAGGGGTAAACCCTAGCATAATGCAGCATAGCCTCAAAGTAAGCCCGGATGCAAAGCCCGTCCGGCAAAAGAAACGAAGCATCTCAGCCCATAAGAGCAGCTTTCTCAAAACCAAGGTCCAGCGCTTGTTAGATGCTAAGGTCATCAGGGAGGTCAAGTACCCTGAATGGTTAAGCAACGTGGTCATTGCCACAAAAGAAGGCAGTAGCAAGCTCCGGATGTGCATCGACTTCAGAAATTTGAACGACGCTTGCCCGAAAGACTCATACCCTCTCCCACCAATAGACCAACTGGTAGATTCAACCGCTGAATATGGACTCCTAAGCTTCCTAGACGCCTTCAGTGGCTACCATCAAATAAGAATGGACCCCGAAGATGAAGAAAAAACCGCCTTCATCACCGAGGGAGGAACATACTGCTACGTCAGGATGCCCTTCGGGCTCAAAAATGCAGGAGCCACCTACCAAAGATTGATGAACAAAGTCTTTAAGGACCAAATGGGGAGAAACATGGAAGTGTATGTTGACGATATGATAGTCAAGAGCAAGACGCCTGGCAGCCATGTTGCAGATCTAGAGGAAACCTTCCAAAAGCTCAGAGCCTTCGGGATCCGTCTCAATCCTGAAAAGTGCATCTTCGGGGTAACCTCGGGAAAATTCCTTGGGTACATGGTATCCGAAAGAGGCATCGACGCCAACCCGGAAAAAATTAAGGCTCTACTCGAGTTCCGAACTCCGGCCACAGTGAAAGATGTGCAAAGACTCACTGGAAGAATAACCTCTCTTAGCAGGTTTATTTCCAGGTACGGGGATCGGTGTCGACCTTTCTTCAAAATCCTCACTAAGGCAACAAAAAAGGAGGGCAACCTTGGAAGGGATGATCATCCCTGGGATAAAGATTGCCAAAAGGCCTGGGAAGAACTCAAAATCTACCTGGCCACCCTGCCGACTCTGCGACAACCTCGCGAAGGGGAGCCCCTCGTACTATACCTCGCCGTCACGGAAAAAGCAGTAAGCTCGGTCCTCGTAAAAGAAGAAGGCCCAAAGCAATGGCCGGTCTACTATGTAAGCAAATCCCTACATGGCGCCGAAGTCAGGTACCCTCTGCTGCAAAAAGCTATATACGCCTTGGTGCTTGCAGGGAGAAGACTGCGACCATACTTCCAGGCTCACCCCATCATCGTCCGAAGTAGTTTACCACTACGGGATGTCATGAGGAGAGCTGACCACTCGGGGAGGCTCTCCAAGTGGTGCAAAGAGCTTGGCGAGCACGATATAACCTATGAACCTCGGAAGGCCATAAAAGCTCAAGCATTGGCAGATTTTATCGCTGAAATACCCGCCACTGAGGATAGCCATTTAGATCCCAACGAAGGTGAGTCGGAATGGACCTTGCACGTTGATGGAGCCTCGGGGTCCGAGCACCAGGGAGCTGGGGTAATTATCAGAGGTCCCGAAGGCCTAGCGGTAAAGAAGGCTATCAAATTCAGTTTCAGCGTCACTAACAATGTGGCCGAGTATGAAGCCCTCGTAGCAGGATTGCGCTTGGCCAGAAAAATTGGCGTCAGAAACTTGAAAGCTCACAGCGATTCCCAGCTAGTAGTTCGGCAGTCGGCCGGAGACTACGGGGCGAAGGACCCAACCTTGGCAAAGTACCACGAGCTGGTAGCAAGACTCATTCAAGAGTTTGATGCCGTACGAATCGAAAACGTACCTCGGCGGAATAACACTGAGGCAGATTGCTTGGCGAAATCAAAAACGTACACCGAGTTGCTAGAACATCCGAGCATCTCAGTGTTAAGCATAGCAACCTCGGGAAAAGGATGGAAAGATCCAATAAAAAGATACCTCGCAGAAAACGTGCTACCCCAAGACCCCGGCGACGCTGCGAAACTACGAAGGCGCTCCGGTCGATTCTTCCTAATTGGCGAAGAGTTGTACCGGCAGGGGTACGCGAATCCACTGCAGAGATGCGTGGACGAAGAGGACACTGAAATGATCCTCGAAGAAGTTCACGAAGGTATGTGTGGTTCACACATTGGAACCGACGCCCTTGCAGCAGTAATACTCCGCCAAGGATACTTCTGGCCTACCCTGAGAAAGGACGCAAGGCAGTTCGTCCGGAAATGTGGTAGTTGCCAGAGACACGCGAACATCCAGAGGGCACCCTCGGAAATGGTAACTTCGGCCGACTACCCCTGGCCCTTCGCGGTCTGGGGGATAGACCTTATCGGGCCACTACCCACAGCGCCCGGAGGCGTGAAATTCTGCGTAGTAGCAGTAGATTATTTCTCCAAATGGGTTGAGGCGGAACCCTTGGCAACTATCTCGGCAAAGGAAGTGCAGAAGTTCGTATGGAAAAACATTGTCTGCAGATTCGGCATACCGAGGGTGCTAGTAGCTGATAATGGTTCCCAGTTCATAGACAAAGGATTCCAGGAATTTATCAGCAACCTCGGAATAAAGATGCATTTCGCCCCAGTAGCTCACCCCCAAAGCAACGGGCAGGTGGAAGTATCTAACAGGACCATAAAAGATGGCCTAAAAAAGAGATTAGGGGAAGCAAAAGGGAAATGGCCGGGAGAACTCCAAAGCGTATTATGGAGCTACCGAACGACGCCCCGAAGAGCCACAGGGGAGACTCCCTTCTCGCTCATCTTCGGTACAGAGGCCATTATCCCAATCGAGATAGTCCGACCATCAGTACGGGTGCAAGTATTTGATGAAGAAGGAAACAACCTCGGCTTAAGAACCAAGCTTGACCTCGTCGGCGAACACAGAGAAATAGCCGAACTGAGAAGAAAAGCTTTTCAGCAAAGAGTGGCCGCGGCTATAAACTTACGGGCCAGGCCAAAAGAAATCAAGAAGGGGGACCTCGTTCTCCGAAAGGCTGATTTTGCACCTCAAAGGCCATCCCACGGAGTACTTCGCGTGAACTGGGAAGGACCTTATCTGGTTCTTGCCGAAGTACGAAAGGGCGTGTACAGACTTGGCAACGCCGAAGGCGTAGAATTGAAAAATACTTGGCACTCAGACGCCTTGAAAAAATTTTACGCTTAAGGCCCCACGGAAGAATTCTGTCGTACAAAAAATATATTCTAAGTACAGAAAATTTCTCAAGTATACTGAATTGTGCAAGTCAGAATTCCGCAAAGGTACCCGCCACGAAAAGCCCAGAAGCAGAATTTCCGAAGTCCCTTGAACAAACGTGTTCGGAACAAAAGGAAAAGGACCCGCAAAAAGACTTAGATACATTTTTTGCTGGCCTTCCAAAAAAAAAAGTCTCTTGAAGCGAACATGCTCGGGACAATGGAAATGCAAAATCATACCAAAGAAGCTTAACCAAGAAAGATCTTCCATTAAAAATAAACTTACAAAGGCAATATGCCCGAAGAAGCAGTACAGAAAAATGAAGGAGAAAAAAGGCCAAGCCCTTAGAACACCCTAAGAGTCCTCGGCAGCCCGAGAGCCACCAGTTTCTGCTCCCTTTTTTGGCGCAGTAATTGAAGGAGGCAGCTTCAGGTACTCGATCTTCGACCAGGACCACCGAGGACCCTCGGGAATGTTCAAAGCTTCCAAAAAAGAGAGGTCCAGATCTGGGAATCTCTGAAGGACTTGATGCCGAACAAGGCAAAAGCCGTCCTGGAAGGCGACCTTCGACATTTGATCAGATTCATTTTTCTTGATCTCAAGATCCTCGAGCTCGTCCCTCAGATCCGCAACCTCCTTCTTCAGTGCCTTCAGCTTTTTCTTCTTCTCAGGCTCCTTCTTCAAAGACTCTATCTCGGGGAGCAGCACGCTTTTCTCAGCCACCAACGACAGAATAAGACTGTCAGATTTTGACTTATCTTGTAGAAGCGCTTCGTTGGCAGCAAGCGTTCCCGCCACCTGCTCGCCGAGCTCAGAAATCTTCTGGGAGGAGTCCCTTGAAAGATCTTCCTTTTCCTTTCGGAACTCCTCCCGAAGGGCAGCAACTTCTCTCTCTGCAGCATCTGCCAGCTGCTGGTTCCTGATGGCCAACTCCGAGCACATGGCCTTTGTTTTTTCTAAGGCCTCTAAGGCCGAAGCTCGGAAAGATGACTGCCTGGCCACCCGAACTCGGAGGTAACCGGCATACCCCAGCAGCTGCAGAAAGGTAAACGTAAGATCAGTAAGAGTCAAAAACACTCAGGAATAATGGGGAAAAGGTGTTAAGCATACCTGAGCAGCATGCTCGGTAACTTTCGCAGCAAGGGTGTCATCACCCGGGTGGGCTGCCGCAATAGCCCTGAAGGAGGCATCAGTGAGCACCCCCTTCGAGATCTCCTTCGCCATTTGAGGACAGTCCTCGGAGAACAAGTTCATGTCCTCCGTGAACGTCCAGAAAGGCTCTTTGGGGATTTTCCCTTGCGGGACTTTGGCATCGCGGAGGGATCGCCTCCGGGCGTGTTCCGCCGCCCAAGAGGGGGTAAGTAACTCCCCTGAACGAAAAACGAGAAGCTGGTCAAAACAAAGGAGATTTTGGCAAAGTAAAAAGCATTATTACACTTCGTCCGAAAGAAACGAACCTGGCGGTACCTCGGCAACTGTATCCTCGGAGTCCTGGGGCTCCTCAATGGAAATATCCTTGCCTTTCCTTTTACGCCGCTCCTCGGCAGAAGGAACCTCTACCGCGGCATCAAGAGGGGCCTGCGAGGCGGTAGGGCTCTCAGGAGGCACTTCGGCAGGGACCTCGGTAGGGACTTCGGGCGCCGGAACTTCGGCAACCTCAGGCTCCTCACTTACCTCCTCAAGAGTTTCCAATTGAGGAGGAAGATTGGTCTTTTTCGCCCTTTTAGCCGAAGGCCCAGCACTAGTGGACTTCCGTCTTCGGGAAACCGCTTTCTTTGTCTGTTCGCCCTTCTCCACCTGGCCGGAGAAAAGGGACTTGTAGAACGCAGCAGTCCCGTCGCCCATCTCTGAAAAACAAAAAAGACATCAGCGTAAGTCCGAGGAAAAAACTACAAGGGAGTAGAAGACAACTTACTTTCGAAAAACGTTTCAAAAGAGATTTCCTCCCGAAGGAGCTGCACCAACCAGGAATCCTCCCCGGCGATGGCAGGAGCCGGCATCTCGAGGTCTGTCTCGTGCTCGTTCACCACCCCTAACTCCCGAAGGACCTCTTCGGTCATCAACCTCCAGTTAATGGGGAAGGGATAGAGAGAACGCGAGGAGACCTCGGGACCCCAGTCGGAGACGGCGCGAATACGCCCGTCGAAGTCCACGAATACGGGAGCCAACTCTGGAGTCAGCAGTATCCTCGGATCAACGACGTCCACATCTAGCCTCCCCCGAGCCCACTTGGTCGGAACATGCGACCAGGCCTCATCCATCTTCAGGAAGAAAAATTTCTGTTGCCACCCTCGCCAACTGTCCTTTGTGGCAAAGGTGAACATATATTTTTTGCTCCCGGATCCCCGAGGTAGCATGAAATAGAAGCCACCCTTCGGGACCACAAAGAGCTTATAGTACTGCATAAAAATCACAAAATGGGGTTTTATCCCGAACACGCCACACATACAGAGAAAGGCGTTAAAGTAGCAGTACGAGTTCGGTGGAAGCTGGTTCACGCCAATACCATGAAATTGGCAAAAGTCGCAAACCATCTTCGGAGGAGGGTACCGAAGTCCGGCCTTCAGCTGGGCTCGAAAAACGGTAACCTCATTACTATGGTTTGAAAAAGCATAGTGGTCAGCCCGTGGTAGCCTGGTGATGGCATATGAGGGAAGAAAGAATTTTTTCTTCCACTTCTCTAGTTTTTCGGGGGTGGTGCAACAGGGATGAGATAAAAGAGGCTGCCAACTCTCAGGGATAGGCATTTTTTGGACAGAAAAATGAGTTTGAAGAAAGGCAAGAAACCAACTTCCAGAAAAAACTTGAGGAATCAAGAAAACTCTAGAAAAACAGAAAACCCACCAAACGACTTGCCAAAATCGAGGACGCCGTCGTGAAAGGTTGCCGGAAAAAGCTCTGATTAAAAAAGCCCCGCCGCAAAAAGCAAGAAAAAGTGCGAAAAACAGTGGTAGAACAGGGAAAAGAGCAGAAGCAAAAACAAAAGGGACTTATGGTGAAAATGCCTATTTATAGGACGAGGGTGGGTAACCGAAACGTCGTCATAAGTACCCTTTGAAGGCGAACCATCGCCATAACTGCTCCCGGAACCCAAAAAGACGTGCTCTCTGAAACCGACGCGACTCTCCTCCAATGACAGCATGCCACATGTCAGCCTCCTCCCGAAAATAGGGGACACGTCGCCTGACATCCCTAAAAAGCTGGGACGCGCCGCTCGGACTGACACGTCTGGTCATGAGGCGCGACACTGTGCAGACCTGCACAAGGTAAGAAGCAGGTTTTCTCGAAGACACCAAAAGACAGCCTATGGCCGAACAGCCCATGACTTCGGGCAACAGGTGTATCTTCGGCACAG
>SMDT01002414.1:0-37134 GCA_005392925.1 Aquilaria sinensis
GGTCGTTGCTGAAGTGACCCAGCAGATCGACCGAAGGTGGCCACAGCAAGCACGGGCCCCGAGACCCCCCTCACCGACACGCCCTCGGGAGAGAAGCCCCAAGTCTACGCATCGCAGTTCGGGGAGTGGAGACCCTCGCGGAGAATCATCTACAGAAGATATAGCCCTCGGGAAATGACCTGTGGGACAAACCGGGTCCAAGCGACCGAGAGTCTCACAGCGAAGCAGTTCGTCGCCTGAGGCGAGGTCCTTGTCCCCTCAGCGCCGAACTCGCTCCCCGAAGAGGCGCCGGCGATCTCCATTCCCTGAAGAAGGCCCTAGCGCCACAGTGCTGATGGAGAGGATACTAGCATGGCTGGACAGAGTGGAGAAACAAGTGGCCAGAAAACCCGTTTGGGCCAGACTCTCTGGAGCATGCTGCGAAGATGACTCCCCATTCATTCAGGCCGTCGTTGAGGCAGCTATGCCAGGTAACTTTAGAGTACCTCGCCTGGAAATTTATGATGGCCGTACAGATCCACAGGCCCACTTGACGAAGTACAGGCGCAGCATGATAATGCACGGTGCTGATGACGCTACCATGTGCAAATGCTTTGAAGTCACCCTCACAGGGCCAGCAACTGCGTGGTACAATTCATTGCCTCCAGGGACCATCACTGAGTTCCAGGAGTTGTCCACGGCCTTCACGCAGCAATTCATTGGGAGCAGGCCGACGGCGAAGATGCCTGTGCAGATGTTCGACATAGAGCAGAGAAACGGAGAGACCATCCGAGACTATGTCGAAAGGTTCAACAGGGAAGCCCTGAGTGTCCCAGACTTTCGGCCCGAAATCCGCATTCTTGCCATGACACGGGGCCTTCGGCGGGACTCACAGCTGTTCTACGAGTTCTCAAAGGACCCCCCGGACACCCTCGGAGAATTTTACCGAAGGGCCGAACAGCACATGACAGCCGAGGAGCTAAGAATGGCAGGGCCGAAGTCCGATCACCACCGCGCCGAAGGGTCCAATCAACAAGCTCGGCATCCGACGGAACAGGCAGGACGACCTCGGAGGATGCGGGGAAGGAAGCCTCAAAGTTTCACGCCCCTGAGCACCACACGGACCAGCATCCTCATGGCGCTGGAAAGGCAAGGGACGCAGATTCGGCGGCCAAGGGCCATGACCGCCGATAACAAAAAGAATGCCAAGAAGTTCTGCCAGTTTCATCGCGACCACGGTCATGACACCGAAGACTGCTTCCAGCTGAAGAAGTACATAGAGTCGCTGATAAAACAAGGCCAACTTCGGAAGTACCTGCGGATGCCTTCCCCAAAGAGAAGAAAAGAGGAGGAAGAAAGGGCCGAAGACGAGGATTACGACTCCGACAGGCGGAGAAATAGAAGTCCAAAAAGGCGCCCTCCACCTCCTTCAGGGGTTATCCAAACCATCACCACGGGGCTCCCATCCTCGGAAAGAAAGCGGAAAGCCAGAGAAATTGCAGTCATGGAGTATCAAAGTCCATCAAAGAAGCTGGCTCGCAAAGATGGCTCCACCGTCGTCTTCCCCCACGACGATCCGCTGCTGATTATGGCGAGAATAGGGAACTGGGACGTCAAAAGAGTGTTGCTTGATGATGGCTCAAATGCTGACGTCCTATTCTCGCACCTGCTGCCGAGCTTGGGCATCTCCAGCAGCGAACTGAAGCCTGTCACCTCGCCCACTTTTGGGGTTGGACCATCCGAACTCCCCGTCCTCGGATGGATCGATCTCCCGCTGATGATGAGAGGGACTTCGGTGAACGGAGCAGCTGAGTTGTACTCTTCCACAATGGCGAGATTCATCGTCATGGACGTCCCGTCCTCGTACAACGCCATCCTTGGAAGGCTGACAATGGGGAACCTGCATATTCGCCCGGATGTGAAGTACTTGACTGTCACATTCGCCACCAAGGATGGAGATGCAGAGGTCTTCATAGACCAAGCCGAGGTAAGAAAGGTGTTTGTGAAAGCACGAAAAGCTCCGGCAACCAACCTCGCGCAAACGATGGAGGCAAAGGCGCCAGAAAAAGGCAAAGAAGAAGATCTTACCAAAGCAGAAACGGAAGCAATAGAGCTTGTCCCAGGTCAATCTACCCGAATAGGGAAGAGCTTGGCCGAAGGTGACAAGGAAAAACTTGTATCCTTTCTGCTGGAAAATAAAGATCTGTTTGCCTACTCGCCGAAAGATATGCCAGGAGTAAACCCTGGCATAATACAGCATAGCCTCAAAGTAAGCCCAGAAGCAAAACCTGTCCGGCAAAAGAAACGGAGCATCTCAGGCCACAAAAGCAACTTTGTCAAAACCGAAGTCCAGCGTCTCCTAGATGCTGAAGTTATCAGGGAGGTCAAGTACCCCAAATGGTTAAGCAACGTGGTCGTTGCCACAAAAGAAGGTAGCAGCAAACTCCGGATGTGCATCGACTTCAGAAACTTGAACGATGCTTGCCCGAAAGACTCATACCCTCTGCCGCCAATAGATCAACTGGTAGATTCAACTGCTGAATATGGGCTCCTAAGTTTCCTAGACGCCTTCAGTGGCTACCATCAAATAAGGATGGACCCCGAAGATGAAGAGAAGACTGCCTTCATCACAGAGGGAGGAACATATTGCTATATCAGGATGCCCTTCGGGCTCAAAAATGCAGGAGCCACCTACCAGAGGCTGATGAACAAGGTCTTCAAAGACCAAATGGGGAGAAACATGGAGGTGTATGTTGATGATATAATAGTCAAGAGCAAGCTGCCTGGCTACCACGTTGCAGAATTAGAGGAAACCTTCCAAAAGCTGAGAGCCTTCGGGATCCGCCTTAATCCTGGGGCCCCGAAGGCCTGGAAGGCCTAGAAGTGATGAAGGCTATCAAGTTCAGCTTCAACGTCACCAACAATATGGCTGAGTATGAAGCCCTCATAGCAGGATTACGCCTTGGCCAGAAAAATCGGCGTGAAGAAACTTGAAAGCCCACAGCGATTCCCAGCTGGTAGTTCGGCAAACAGACGGCAGGAGACTTATGGGGCGAAAGGACCCAACCTTGGCAAAATACCATGAATTGGTAGGCAAAACTCATCCAAGAGTTCGACACCGTACGGAATCGAAAATGTGCCTCGGCGGAATAATGCACTGAGGCAGATTGCTTGGCAAAGTCGAAAAGCATGCACCGAGGTGCTAGACCATCCCGAGCATCACAGTGCTGAGGCATATCAACTTCGGGAACAAGGCTGGAAAGACCCAATAAAAAGATATCTCGCAGACAATTTGCTCCCCGAAGACCCCAGCACATGAAGCTGCCAAAAATTGCAGAGACGCTTATCCTTGCTAGTCGACTTTCCTTCCTAGATAAATTTGACGCGCCGAAATGCCATTATATCGTCAAGGACTATGCAAATCCACTACAGAGGTACCTTGGTATTGTTGGGGACGATCGCTGAAGCTTGTGAATCTGCCTTTGTGATTGCTGAAAGAAGATACTGAATGACGTCCTAACGAAGAAGTACACGGAACGCCCCGCTTAGTCGCCATGTTACGCACATCGGCAACCGAATGCGACTTTGCCACTTGTCGAGCAGCAGGAATACTATACGCCAAAGGTACTTCATTGCCTACCCTAAGAAGAAGGCGCGATGACGCATAGGCATAGTTCGCTCAAGAAAGGTGCAGGCTAATTACCAACGGAGGCACAGCACGAAATGTGGAAATATACCAGAAGAAGAACAAAATACGGAAATTTGAAGAGAAATATAAGCAGACTAACACTATCCCTAGAGCCTTGCCAGGTAGAGGGCCCATACATAGACTCTCATTGAAGGGCATGGGCAAACTAACTACCCTAACTAGCCGCCCTGGGAGGTGCGCCTAAAGTTGCTTGCCAAGTTTGGATATATTGGGTAGCAACATGTAGACTATCTAAAACTCAAGTGGGGTTTGGAGGCAGGCAACCTCACACACCCCCCACATGGGCGACCTTTATTCTCGGCCAAAAGCAGAGTGCCCAGAAATTGCTTCGAATGTTATTGGAAGAACATATGATATGCAGATTCTGGCATACCGACAAGAGGAGAACTGGCTAGCTGATTATGAAGGTTACATTTTATAGAGTAAGGGCATTACCACAGGAATATATATCAGTGACTCGGAAACAAAAATGCGCCTTAGGCCCCCAGTAGCCTCACTACCCGAAAGCAAGTAGGCAGCGTATAGAAGTATTCAATAAAAGACCATACAGATGCCCGTTCTGAATCAATGGCGAAAAATCGAAGAACTACGCCCCGCAGAGTGAAGAGCCAAAAGGGCTAAATCGAAGATGAGCCAGCAGGAAGTCATCCAAAGCCGGTTCTTTCTGTTGATATGCGGAGTTACCGAACAACACCCCGAAAAGCCACAGGGGAGACACCTTTTTCACTTGTTTTCGGTACAGAGGCTATCATCCCAATCGAGGTAGTACGACCATCAGTACGAGTGCAAGTGTTTGATGAAAGGGGAAATGACCTCGACATGAAGACCAAGCTTGACCTCGTCGGCGAACACAGAGAAATAGCTGAATTGAGAAGAAAAGCATTTCAGCAAAGAGTGTCTGTGGCCATAAACTTACGGGCCAGGCCAAAGGGAATCAAGAAAGGAGACCTCGTTCTCCGAAAGGCTGAATTTGCACCCTAAAGGCCATCCCACGGGGTACTCCGCGCAAATTGGGAAGGACCTTACCTGGTACTTGCCAAAGTGCGAAAAGGGGTGTACAAGCTCAGCGATCCCGAAAGCGTAGAATTGAAAAATACTTGGCATTCAGACGCCTTGAAAAAGTTCTATGCTTAGGATTTGAAAAAAGAATTGTGTTGTAACAAATTTTGGAAAAAAATCTCCAAGTAGCCGAATATATAATCTTTCAGAAAAAATATTCTCAAGTATACAAAAGTGTTCAGCAAGAAACCAAGATAAAAATCTAGCTAAGACGCGTTAAAAACTGGACGGACGTATAAGTGCATAACAAGATCAAGGAGCGAGTTTCCGGAATAAAAAATCCCGGAGAAAAATCCCCTTGTCAATTGAATTCAGAGACGGTTAATCTGAAAAGAAAAAAATGGTAACAAACGAAAGAATCAGTGCGCCGCAGAAAAAAAATAGGTGGGTAAAATGGGTGTACTCGCAGGAACAAAATAAAGAAGCGGGTCAATGATGGAAATATTTTCGTTGAATGTCCTTCGATGCGAACGAATGGGAAGGATGAAAAAAATACATGTTAACAAAAAAGGAAAAAAAAAGGGGAAGAAACGGAAAGAAGGGTAAAAGGGGCGGGGGAGAAGAATAGAAAAAAGAAATTTCGGGAAAAAGGGCGGACAAAATGAAAAAGAAGAAAGAAAAGAAGAAAAAAAAAAAAAAAAGACAAGGGGAAAACGCAAAAAAACATGGCGTTTATTGAAACAAATGAACGATCCCAAAAAATGCTTCATGACAGAAGAAGATGAAATCCAGCTTAGACAGAGGAGAGGTAAAGGACGTACAGTAAACACAAAAATGAAGAGGGAAAAAAGAAGGCAAAGATTGCCTAGAACAAACTAAGGTGAATCTCTGCGTCCCGAGGAGGCCACCAGCAGTGCCTAGACTCGGGGGGTCCGGTGATTTCCAACGCTTAAGAAAACCTTTGCGCGCACCTTGTGGTAAAGCCACGGGTATGTGTAGGAAAAGGCAAGTTCAGGTGCTCAATCTTGGACCAGGACCACCGAGGCCCCTCGGGAATGTTTAGAGCCTCCAAGAAAGAGAGGTCCAGATCTGGGAACCTCTGAAGAACTTGGTGCCGAGCAAGGCAAAACCCGTCCTGGAAACCGACCTTGGCCATCTGGTCGGACTTGTCCTTCTCGACCTCAAGTTCCTCAAGATCCTTCGTCAGATCTGCGACCTCCTTCTTCAGTGCCTTCATCTTCTTCTTCTTCGGCTCCTTCTTTAAAGAATCAACCTCGGCTTGGAGCGCAGCCTTCTCAGCAAGCGCCTTCGCCAGGAGAACCTCAGCCTCTGACTTCTCCTTTTGATGCGCCTCAATTCGCCAAGATCAGCTCCGCCACCTGGGAGCCGAGGTCAGAAATTTTCTCGGAGGAGTCCTTCAAAAGTTCTTCTTTTTCCTTCTGGAACTCCCCCCGAAGGGCAGCAACCTCCTTCTCTGCAGCATCAGCCAGCTGCAGGTTCTTGGTGGCCAATTCCGAGCACATGGCCTTAGTTTTTTCAATAACCTCTAAGGCCGAGGCTCGGAATGCCGTCTGCCTGGCTACCCGAACTCTGAGGTAGCTGGCATGTACCCCAGCAGCTGCAAAGGGATAAAACGCGAGGTCAGTAAGACAAAGTGAAAGCCAAACACTTAGGAAAAAATTGAAGGGAAAAAGATAGGCGTGAAGCATATACCTGAGCAGGCGTGCTCGGTGAACCTTCGCGGTGAGGGAGTCATCGCCCGGATGAGCTTCAGCAATAGGCCCTGAAGGAGGCCTCAGTAAGCATCCCCTTCGAGATCTCTTTGGCCATTTGTTGGCAGTCCTCGGAGTACAAATTCATGTCCTCCATGAAACGACCAGAAAACGCTCCTTCGGGATCTTCCCTTGCGGGACTTTAGGCATCGCGGAGGGCTCGCTTCCGCACGTGTTTCGGCCGCCCAACTCGGAGTAAGTGAACTCCCCTTGCACGGCAAAAACAAGGAGCTGGTCAAGACAAAGTAGGCAATCCCAGAAATTCAAAAAGTGAAGACATCACACTTTGCCTGAGAAAGCGAACCTGGCAGGAACCTCGACAACGACGTCATCGCCAGAGTCCTCGGGGCCTCCTCGGTGGAGATGCCCCTTGCCCTTTGCATTTACGCCGCTCCTCGGCAGAAGGTAACCTCTACCACGGCATCAAGGAAGGGCCTGCGACGCAGGTAGGGCTCCGAGGAGGGAACGTCGGTCGGAAGGGACGTCGGCAGCAGCACCTCAGGGCAGCCGGAATCTCGGCAGAAACCTCAGTCTCCTCGCAGTTGCCTCCTCAAGAATTTCTTCTAACGAGGAACCTGGGGAATAGTCTCTCTTCGCCCATTTGGCCGAAGGCCCAGCCCCAGTCGCTTTCCGCCTTCGGGAAGCAGCCTTCTTTGTCTTGCTCACCCTTCTCCAACTTGGCCAGTGAAAAGGGACTTTGTAGATAGGCAGCAGTGCCGTCACCCATCTCTGGAAAAGGAGAGAAGATATCAGCGTAAGTCCAAGATGAAAACCATAACAAAGGGAGTTGGAGATAACTTACTCTCGAAGAAAGTTTCGTAAGTAATTTCCTTCCCGAAGGAAGCTTGCACCAGCCAGGAATCCTTCCCAACGATGGCAGGAGCCGGCATGTCGAGGTCCGTCTTTGTGCTCCTTTACCACCTTTAACTTCCCGAAGGAACCTTCCTCGGTCATTAGCTTCCAATTGATGGGGAAAAGGGGTAGAGAGAGCACGGAAGAGACCTCGGGATCCCCAGTCAGGAGACAACACGGATACGGGCCGTCGAAGTCCGCGAAAAATAGGAGCCAACTCTGGGGTTAGCATTATCCTCGGATCTATGACGTCCATCTCCAGCTGTTCCCTGAGCCCACTTGGTCGGAACATGCGACCAGGCCTCCTCCATCTTCAGGAAAGAAGAAATTTTTGTTGCCACCCCCGCCAGTCGCCAGCTATCCTTAGGTGGCGAAAGGTGAACATGATATTTTTTGCTCCCGGATCCCCGAGGTAGCATGAAATAGAAGCCACCCTTCGGGACCACGAGAAAGCTTGTAGTACTGCATAAAAATAACAAAGTGGGGTTCTATCCCGAAGACGCCACACATGCAGATGAAAGGCGTTGGAAATAGCAGTACGAGTTCGGCGGAAGTTGATTTACGGCAATGCCATGGAAATTGGCAGAAGTTGCACAATCATCTTCGGAGGAGGGGATACCGAAGTCCGGCCTTCAGTTGGGCTCGGAAAACGGTAACCTCATTACTACGGTTCGAAAAGCAAAATTCGGCTAGAACGTGGCAACCTCGTAACGGCATAAGAAGGAAGAAAGAACTTTTTCTTCCACCTTTTCTAACTTTTTTGCAGGGGTGGTGCAGCAAGGGTGAGGCTAAAAGAGGGTTGCCAGCTCTCAGGGAACAGGGCATTTTTGACATGAAAAACGAGTTCGGAAAAAGGAAAGAAAGCAGTTTCCAGAGAAAAACTCTAAAAGAACAGAGGGATCAAAACGCGCTAGAAATCAAAAACCCACCAAATGACTTGCCAAAATCTGAGTTTGATGTCGCCGTCGTGAAAGTTGGCTGGAAAAAAGCTCTGATTAAGATAGCGTCCGCCGCAGGAAAGCAAGGGAAAATGCAAGAACAGTTGCAAAGCAGAGGAAAAGAGCAGAAGCAAAAGCCAAAAAAGGAACTTATGATGGAATGGGCTATATATAGGCCAGAGGTGGGTAGACCGAAACCGGCGTCATAAGTACCCCTTTGGAGGCGAACAGTCGCCATAACTGCTTCTCTGCACCCGAAAAGATGCGCGCCCTCTGTAACCAACGCGACTCTCCTCCAATGACAGTGTGCCACGTGTCAACGGCCTGCGCCAAAAATAGGGGACACGTCCTCCAAACGTCCCTTGAAAACTGGGACACGTCTTCTGACATCCCTGGAAAACTGGGACGCGCCGCTTCAGACTGACACGCCTGGTTATGAGATGCCGACGTTAACAGACCTGCAAAAGGAAACAAAGAAGTAGGTTGCCTCAAAGACACCAAGAAGACAGGCTATGGCCAAACAGCCCATGACCTTCGGGCAAGAGGTGTATCTTCGGCACAGGCACCTCGAAGACACCAAAGGACAGGCCAAGGCCGAAGAGCCCATGATCTTCGGGCAAAAGGTATCCTTCGGCACAGGTTTTACTTCCCTAAAAACTCCCAAAGAGCATCCTCGGAAAGAGATACAAAACCGAAGTCTTCCACTTCGGCTTTCCAAAGGGGGGCATGTGATAGCCAAAGGGCTATCGCCTCTATCTGGCCGAACTCCCTGCCACAAGAATGGCCAGAAGAAGCTGGCGCTACCC
Source organism: Aquilaria sinensis (assembly GCA_005392925.1). Taxonomy (NCBI): domain Eukaryota; kingdom Viridiplantae; phylum Streptophyta; class Magnoliopsida; order Malvales; family Thymelaeaceae; genus Aquilaria; species Aquilaria sinensis. Next base: position 9,056 of record SMDT01002414.1, read on the forward strand.
GAGAAAAGGTGTGATCATGCACCTCGGGAGATAGCCGAAGAGCTCCGAGCCCGGCACGCCAGGACACTACTCGCCCCCCCAGGGTTGTGAACAGATCGCCTTCGGAATGAAGAATCACCTGACATAGCAAGCCGAACATGGATATCCCCGAAGGCGGAACTCCCTGAATCTGGGAACCCCCGAACTGAGGGCTTGTTTCCCGAAGAGGGCATCTGTCCGTACCAAAGGGACGACCTCACCCAGGGACCTTCGGGAGTACGGCAGGAGCATTTATGGAAGCATTTAAGGAAGCCTCTGACATGTCGCATTCACAGACGCCACAAGGCCGACCTCAAAAGGCGCTCTGACACACGCGACGCCATCAAAATCACCGTCATGGCCCGTCTCAGGTTCACATGGCTCAAGGCAACCTGCTACCAGCTATCTGTCCCCTACGCCCAGAAATTCAGGAACATCCGACCGAACACGTGTCATGATCTGAACGGGCTAGGCACTCCTATAAATACCAGGAAATTAATACCTGGGCAGGAGGGATTGGTTCCTTGAGCAGAAATACGGCTCTCCACACTTGAGAAAATTACCAGGCAAAACTCCTCAAGCCCTTTGTGCTATTTTTAGTGCTCCTGCCCTTTCTCTCAGGCCACCACTGACTTGGGCGTCGGAGGCTCCCCCCCGGAAAAACACTCCGGGGGCCTCCTAACCGCTTTGTTTCTGAGCTTTCAGGCACTCTCCTTTGGGCTGTCCAGTACACCAGGCGTTCTTCCTCCCAGAAGTCCCTCCACCAGTCACTATGACTATTAACGATGAGGGCCCTGGCCATCACCATGTCTCCTAATGGTCAAACAAGACCTTAAGTATGCCATACAGGAGCACACACTGCAAAACTAGCCCAATGGCTTGGTTCATGGTCATAAAGGCAAACACTATGATCAAGGCCACAGTCCACATATCCATAGCTCCCCCTAGACAAGTCTCCACTACTGCCTGCAAACTCTAACCATAAGTCTCGGCCAATAAAGAATAAGACTTGTAATGAAAACCAACTGCTAAGCCAAGCACACATTGGCACATACCTTGGAAAGCAAGCAAATATAAACACTAAGCACACACACAAGCAGCTTAGTCCTACTCAGGCCGAATATCCTTGCCTGAAAAATAAAGGATGGGCAGTGAGTAAAACTCAGTAGGATTCACATTTATATACATATGCGACTCAGAAATGAGTCTATTTAGTTAAGCTGAGTGTTCACTCAAAGCTTAACCTCCCAATGAATTAGCTCAACCTGCAAAACAAACACAAAGACAAGAAAACCAAGCATGTACATATACAAGATAGATAACTATGGCAAATAATCCATAATACCATTAGTGGGGTTAGCATGCACAAGGAATCACCAAAGCACACAAGTACACACACACACTCCACAATGTAGGTCTCGGCCATCATGAACCATACATGTACCCATGTGCATTTCTTGCACACAAACCTTACCACCTATCAACATACTTCCATTTAGAGCTCCCAAAATGCCAAGCAAATAGGCCACATTTACTTGCATTTCTAGTACATGTACCATAGTTAATTAGCTAAATCAACAACCAAATAAGTAACCACATTACGCCCATCAAGTAGCTAAGGTCATATGGCACAATTAACCATCACTTAGCCACTCTAGACACTTGTATCATGGTATACAGTACCAAGCAGAACAAGTGTCAGTGAACCCTACCTCAATTAGCTATCGGTCTTAACCAAGTTTCAAATGTCCAAGTGCTCTTCAATTCCAATGCCTAGCATGACAACACATAGGCATCATTACACAACCCATGGACCCAAAATACCATGACCATATGAAGAACACTATGACCCACATATACACTTAAGCTCTCGGCCAAAGTATTACACAACTCATGGACCCAAAATACCATGACCATATGAAGAACACTATGACCCACATATACACTTAAGCTATCGGCCAAAGTGCCATTATTCCATATACATGTACTGCCCATAATTCCAACACATTACATGACACTCAAGTCACCAATAAGTCATATCCATGGTAGTATTACCAATCCATCAAGTGAAATGCACTATGTTACCATGTATTAATCTCTCGGCCAAAGTACACATTTTCACATCGTTACATTACCCAACATTCTTGTTTACTACATGAGCATGTAAACATCCACTAAACTTATTCATGGCACAAATGCCATGTAACCAAGCAAGCATACTCAAGTACTTTAGCCCAAGTTCTCGGCCACATTGCCCAACTATGCACATTGATGTCATTTATCCACTAACACATTTCATGATCTTATGGCTATCAAATAACAATGCTCATGGCATAACTACCATGTAATCCATGGTAACACATCGTATTATACCCAATTATGCTCTCAGCCTTTACACTAAACTTCCCATTATAATGTTTCTCATCCATTCAAACCAACATATGACCATCAAGTCATCCAATAGCATTACTCATGGCATGCAAACCATGTATTCAAGTAATGGACATTTAATTATACCATTCCATACTTTCGGCCATGATACCCACTCATTCCAAACTTTCGGCCATGATACCCACTTCACATACACATGTTCTTCACTTAATCCAAGCCAACATACAAACACCAATGCATCAATAAGCATGGTTCATGGCATCAATGCCATGTGATTAAAGATAGAGCATGGATTACCTCAAATCCACCTTTCGGCCAACACGCTAACTTCCACAAATTTGGTGTCCTTCACCACAACAACCTATCACAAGGTTAAACAAGCATCAACAAGCATCATACGTGGATTAATTTCCATGAACTCCAAGAAGAACACCAAGAACGCATTCGGCCAACAATCCACTTCCAAACCGAGACATACTTTGCTCATTTAGCTTAACATAACTTCAATTAAACACTTAAGTTCCTTGTACATGGAAGAACTACCATGAATTCAAGGAAACATTGAAGTTACCTCAAGAACCCTAGCTTGGTTGGCTCGGTTCTTCTTCAATCTCCAAGTTCCAACTTTGATTCCAAGCAAACAAGAACCGAAACACTCCTTCCCAAGCTTGAATCTCCTAAAGCCTTCAAATTTCTTTGGAATTCAAGATCAATTTGTGAAGGAACTCTCAAGAACACTCGGCCAAAGAAGAACAAAGGAAGCCCGAAACTAACAAATGGCGTTGGACTTAGTTTCGGCCGAATTAACCATTGTTTTCGTTAGCTAAAATGCTAACTTTACCCTCCATAATTTTTGCATGGTATAATGTAGCCCTTAGCTCCACAAATGCTCAAAGCCGCCACTTAAACTTGTGTTAAAATGAACATACAAGTACCAAGGCCATATAAAACCATGGCATAACCGGCCATGAACTAATAATCAACTAGTTAGTTTTTTTAGCTAACTAGTGAATAGTGTACTTAGTGGAAGACAAGGATATGACTAGTAATCATTATTGTCCCCCAAAAATGGTCTAGTCTTGCACTAGCCATCACAAAAGTTTGCATGGCAACAATTGCCATCTTTAATCTTGTGGTTTCACTTGTACCACTTAAATTGGTGCACAGTTTAGTCCCCTTTTTTAGTTCTCTGTCAATCTTCCAAATGTACATTTCCCATGTGCAATTAAGTCCTGAAAGTCTCCTGTTTTGCACATAGGCCACTGTGCCAGTCTCCATGACTCCTCTTTCTTCCCTTTCTGTTTTCTCTCACTTTCTTTGTTTTTCCTTGGCCTAAGCCAAGCACTTAGGAGGTGCCTAACATGAGTAGTATTGTACAAGTTTTACAAAAGCGGGTCGGCTACATAGTTGATCTTGAAGGTACTTAACTATTTTTGCACAAAGCAAGTGATAGCCAAAGGCTATTGCCTCCTCGGTAGTAACTCCCTGCCAGAATATTGGCCGAGGAGTCTGACGTCACCCAAGAGAGGATCTTTTTACTGACCTCGGAAGGTGCGAAGTCAAACACTATGAGCTCGAGACTTCGGTTAGCTCGTCAGGAATTCCGAGGATAACACCGTCTCCATCGAGGGGCCAAACTGACCGTCTTCGGGTAAGAAAGCCATCTCTCTGAAGCAAGGAAGAATCTCCCCAAAGGCAGAAGCCCCGAAGAGGATCTTCCCCGAACAAGAAACACCTGAACAAGGGAATCACCGGACTATGGGTATAAGTCCCGAAGAAGGTGTTCATCAAGGGAACTCCCAGAACTATGGGATAGATCCCGAAGGAGGTGCTCGCACCAAAAGACGGATAGAATCCGAAGAGGGTGCACGCACCGAAGGGCGACCTCGCCCAGGGGACCTCGGGAGTACGATATGAGCATTTAAGGAGCCTCTGACATGTCACCCACAAGCCCTACACGTCACATCTGAACGGCGAAATGACACGCCGCAGCCGCCCCAGTCCTGACACAACCCGTCCGGGTCCAGGGCTAAAGGAGGCTGCAAACGGCTGCCTGTCCCCTAGGTCCAAAAGTACAGATCAAATCCGACCGAACACGTGTCATGATCTGAACGGACCAACTACTCCTATAAATACTAGGAAATGGGATTGGGGAAAGGATGGGCATTTTCCTCCCTCTGAGAAAACACAAAACAGGCAAGACACTGGATCCCTTAGTGTCCTTCCTCCACTTTCACTCAGAAAACTAACTTGGGCGTCGGAGGGTCCTCCCCCGGAAAAGCAAACCGGGGACCTCCTAACCTCTTCTTTGAGCTTTTCAGGCACACTCAGCTGGGAAACCAGAGCTCCAGGCGCTCGCCTCCTCAGGAAGTCTCCCCACCTGTCAACATGACAACAAATGAAGATGCCTCGGGGCATCATTTGGCGCCGTCTGTGGGAATCTACTCCCAGGTAGCTATTGTTGAAACTCGGCGTTCGAAGGACAAAGGACTCCCGAAGTCCCCGTCCGCGCCTGAGACCCAACCAGCTACCGAACAAAGTCCCCCAGAGACTTCCTTGCCTGAAGAGGAACGCCCTCTTGTCATCACCATGGGTTTTTTACGAGACTTTCAGAGGTCTGTTGTGGCTGAAATGACACAACTGATAGACCGAAGGTGGCCGCAACCAGCCCAGGTGCAAAAACCCACTTCGCCAGCACGACCTCGGGAGAAAAGCCCAAGGGCAACCCATCATAGCTCGGGAAGTGGGGAGCCACGGGAAGAGTCCTCGACAGATAACTTGCCCCTCGGAGCGCAGCTGGCGGAAAGAGCGAGGTCTGAACGACCCGAAGTCCCGTCCAGAAGAAGTTTGTCACCAGAGGCAAGGTCCCCCTCACCTCGGTACCGAAGTCGCTCCCCGAAGAGACGGCAACAGTCCTTTTACCCAAGAACCTCCAAGCACCAGGAAGAGGAGCCCAGTGCCACGCTCCTCCTGGAGAAAGTCTTGGCAAGACTGGAGAGAGTGGAACAGCAGGTGGCACGCAAGCCTGTTTGGGCCAGGCTAACTGAAACCGTCTCTGGAGATGAAACTCCTTTCGCCCAAACAGTGGTCGAGGCGGCCATGCCAAGTGACTTCAGGCTACCTCGGCTAGAGACCTATGAGGGTCGGACTGATCCCCAGGCCCACCTAACAAAGTACAAACGCAGCATGGTGCTACACGGGGCTGATGATGCTACACTCTGCAAGTGCTTTGAAGTCACCCTCGCAGGACCAGCAACTGCCTGGTACAATTCCCTGCCTCCCGGAAACATCAGGGGGTTCTAGGAGCTGTCCACCACGTTCACCCAACAGTTCATTAGGAGCAAGTCGACGGCGAAGATGCCCGTCCAGATGTTTGACATAGCACAAAGAAACGGGGAGACCATCCGTGACTATGTCGAGAGGTTCAACAGAGAGGCCCTCAGTGTTCCGGACTTTCGTCCCAAAATCCGCATCCTCGCCATGACGAGGGGCCTCCGGAGGGATTCGCACTTGTTTTATGAATTCTCCAAAGATCCCCCGGACACGCTGGGAGAATTGTACCGAAGGGCTGAACAACATATGACAGCCGAAGAGCTGAGAATGACCGGACCGAAGGCTGACCATATTCACGCTCGTGGCGAAGGGTCCAGCCAGCAAGCCCGGTGTCCAACGGAACAGTTAGGCCGACCTCGGAGAATGCGAGTAGGAGGAAGGAAGCCCCAAAACTTTACACCTCTGAGCACCACGAGGGCTAACGTCCTCATGGCGTTGGAAAAACAGGGGGCTCAAATCCAACGACCGAGGGGCATGACTGCTGACAACAGAAGGAACATGAAGAAGTTCTGTCAGTTCCACCGTGATCACGGTCATGACACCGAAGACTGCTTTCAGTTGAAAAAGTACATTGAATCACTGATAAAGCAGGGCCAGCTTCGGCGTTATTTGAGAATACCTTCCCCGAAAGGGAAAAAAGAGGAAGAAGGAAAGCCCGATGACGAGGATTACGATTCAGACAGGCGAAGGAACCGAAGTCCGAGAAGGCGTCCTCCACCTTCGGCAGGAGTAATACAGACGATCACAACCGGGCTTCCATCCTCGGAAAGGAAAAGAAGGGCCAGAGAGATAGCGGTGATGGAATATCAGAGCCCGATGAAAAAATTGGCCCGCGAGGATGGCTCCACCATCGTATTCCCTCATGACGATCCATTGCTAATAATGGCAAGGATAGGAAACTGGGACGTCAAGAGGGTACTGCTGGACGATGGGTCAAACGCAGACGTCTTGTTCTCACATTTGCTGCCAAGCTTGAGCGTATCCAGGAGTGACCTCAAGACTGTTACTTCACCCACGTTCGGCGTAGGACCATCTGAGCTACCTGTCCTCGGGTGGATCGACCTCCCCTTGATGATGAAAGGAACTTCGGAGAAAGGAACTGCTGAGTTGTTCGCCTCTACCATGGCAAGGTTCATAGTCATGGACGTTCCTTCGTCATACAACGCCATCCTCGGCAGACAGACACAGGGAAATTTGCACATTCGCCCTGATGTAAAGTACTTGACCGTCACCTTCGCCACCAAAGAAGGAGACGCAAAGATCTTCATTGATCAAGGCGAGGTGAGAAAGGTGTTCGTCAGAGCACGAAAAGCTCCAGCAAGCAACTTAGCACATGCTGTAGAAGCAAAAGAGCTGGAAAGGGGCGAGGCAGAAGATCCCACAAAAGCGGAAACAGAAGAAGTAGAGCTTGTCCCAGGCCATAGTACCCGAATAGGGAAAAGCATGGCCGAAGGAGACAAGGAAAAACTTGTATCTTTTCTGCTTACAAATAAAGATCTGTTCGCCTACTCGCCGAAGGACATGCCAGGGGTAAACCCTCGCGTAATCCAGCATAGCCTCAAAGTGAGTACGGAAGTAAAACCTGTCCGGCAAAAGAAACGGAGCATCTCAGCTCACAAAAGTGACTTCGTCACAGAAGTCCAGCGTCTGATAGACGCTAGCGTTATTAAGCAACGGAAATAAAACCTGTCCGGCAAAAGAAACAGAGCATCTCAGCTCACAAAAGTGACTTCGTCAAAATCGAAGTCCAGCGTCTGATAGACGCTAGCGTTATCCGGGAGGTAAACTACCCCGAATGGCTAAGCAACGTAGTAATTGCCACAAAAGAAGGAAGTAGTAAGCTGTGGATGTGCATCGACTTCAAAAATTTGAATGATGCTTGCCCGAAAGATTCATATCCTCTTCCGCCAATAGACCAACTGGTAGACTCAACTGCCGAGTACGGGCTCCTAAGTTTCCTGGACGCTTTCAGTGGGTATCATCAGATAAGGATGGACCCCGAAGATGAAGAGAAGACTGCCTTCATCACCGAGGGAGGAACATATTGCTATATCAGGATGCCCTTCGGACTCAAAAATGCAGGAGCCACCTACCAGAGGCTGATGAACAAGGTCTTCAAAGACCAAATGGGGAGGAACATGGAGGTGTATGTTGATGATATGATAGTCAAAAGCAAACTGCCTGGCTACCACGTTGCAGATTTAGAGGAAACCTTCCAAAAACTCAGAGCCTTCGGGATCCGCCTTAATCCTGAGAAACGCATCTTCGGGGTGACCTCGGGAAAGTTCCTTGGGTACATGGTATCCGAAAGAGGCATCGATGCTAACCCCGAGAAGATTAAGGCTCTGCTTGAATTCCGAACTCCTGCCACAGTCAAAGACGTGCAAAGACTCACCGGAAGAATAACCTCTCTGAGCAGGTTTATTTCCAGGTACGGAGATAGGTGTCGACCCTTCTTCAAAGTCCTCACAAAGGCAGCAAAGATGGAAGGCGACCTCGGAAGGAATGGTCATCCTTGGGATGAAGATTGCCAAAAAGCCTGGGAAGAACTCAAAGTCTACTTGGCCAGCCTGCCGACCCTGCGGCAACCTCGGGAGGGAGAGCCCCTCGTATTATACCTCGCCGTCACGAAAAAAGCTGTGAGCTCGGTCCTCGTGAAAGAAGAAGGGCCAAAGCAATGGCCGGTCTACTATGTCAGCAAGTCCCTGCATGGCGCCGAAGTCAGGTACCCTTTGCTTCAAAAAGCTATATATGCCTTGGTAGTTGCAGGAAGGAGGCTACGGCCATACTTTCAGGCTCACCCCATTATCGTCCGAAGTACCCTGCCTCTACGGGATGTTATGAGGAAAGTGGATCATTCGGGAAGGCTTTCCAAGTGGTGTATAGAGCTTGGCGAACACGACATCACGTATGAACCCCGGAAAGCTATAAAAGCTCAAGCTTTGGCAGACTTCATCGCCGAAGTACCAAACACCGAGGAGGGACATTCATTTTCGGGCGAAGACGAGCCAGAATGGACGTTATATGTTGACGGGGCCTCAGGATCCGAACACCAGGGAGCTGGAGTGATTATCAGAGGCCCCGAAGGCCTAGAAGTAATGAAGGCCATCAAGTTCAGTTTCAACGCCACCAACAACATGGCCGAGTATGAGGCCCTCATAGCAGGATTACGCCTGGCCAGAAAAATTGGCGTGAGAAACTTGAAAGCCCATAGTGATTCCCAGCTAGTGGTCCTGCAGATGGCAGGGGACTATGGCGCTAAAGACCCGACCTTGGTGAAATACCATGAGTTGGTAACAAAGCTTATTCGGGAGTTCGACGTCATGAAAATCGAGAACGTACCCCGGCGAGAAAATGCTGAGGCAGACTGTTTGGCGAAGTCCAAAACTTGCACCGAAGTGCTAAGCCACCCCAGCGTCGCGGTGTTAAGCATAGCGACCTCGGGGAAAGGATGGAAAGAACCAATCAAAACGTATCTCGCAACCAACACACTCCCTGAAGACCCCAGCGAAGCCGCAAAAGAGCGAAGGCGCTCCGGGCGTTTCTTCTTAATTGGAGAAGAACTATATCGGCAAGGATATGCAAATCCACTACAAAGGTGTGTTAGTGAAGAGGATACTGAAATGATCCTCGAAGAAGTTCAAGAAGGTGCCTGTGGTTCGCCACATCGGAACCGACGCCCTCGGAACCGACGCAGCAGTGATACTTCGCCAAGGATACTTCTGGCCTACCCTGAGAAAGGACGCCAAGCAGTTCGTCCGGAAATGTGGTAGTTGCCAGAGACATGCGAACATCCAAAGAACACCCTCGGAGTTCGTGACTTCGGCAGACTATCCTTGGCCCTTCGCAGTTTGGGGCATAGATCTCATTGGGCCACTCCCAACGGCGCCTGGAGGCGTAAAGTTCTGCGTAGTAGCAGTAGACTATTTCTCTAAGTGGGTCGAGGCAGAACCTCTGACAACTATCTCGGCAAAAGAAGTGCAGAAGTTCGTATGGAAAAACATCGTATGCAGATTTGGCATACCGAGGGTACTCGTAGCGGACAATGGATCCCAGTTCATAGACAAAGGATTCCAAGAGTTCATTAGCGACCTCGGGACAAAAATGCACTTCGCCCCAGTAGCTCACCCCCAAAGTAATGGGCAGGTGGAAGTATCTAACAGGACCATAAAAGATGGTCTGAAAAAGAGACTGGGGGAAGCAAAAGGGAAATGGCCAGGAGAACTCCAAAGCGTGTTATGGAGCTACCGAACAACACCCCGAAGAGCCACAGGGGAAACGCCTTTTTCACTCGTCTTCGGTACAGAGGCCATCATCCCTGTCGAAGTAGTACAACCGTCAATACGAGTCCAAGTGTTCGATGAAAAAGGAAATGACCTCGGTCTGAGAACCAAGCTCGACCTCGTCAGTGAACACAGAGAAGTAGCCGAGTTGAGAAGAAAAGCTTTCCAGCAAAGAGTGGCAGCAGCCATAAACCTACGCGCCAGGCCAAAAGGAATAAAGAAGGGAGACCTCGTTCTCCGAAAGGCTGAATTTGCACCCCGAAAGCCGTCCCACGGGGTACTTCGCGCAAATTGGGAAGGACCCTACCTGGTACTTGCCGAAGTACGAAAAGGAGTTTATAAGCTCGATGATGCCGAAGGCATAGAATTAAAAAATACTTGGCACTTAGAGGCCTTGAAAAAATTCTATGCCGAAAAAGTTCGGTGGGAAAGTTGTATTGCACAAGTTGCAAAAATTTGTCTAAGTAAAAAGTTCTGAAGAAGTACAAAACAAGAGTCTCACGAAAGCAATCGCCGACGAAAACAAAAGTAAGTTTTTCCGAAGCCTCTTGAGCGAATATGTTCGGGACAAAGGAAAGCAAGAGTTTGGTTTTCCGAAGTATCTTGAGCGAATATGTTCGGGACAAAGGAAAGCAAGAGTATGGTTTTCCGAAGTCTCTTGAGCGAATATGTTCGGGACAAAGGAAAGCAAAAGTATGGTTTTCCGAAGTCTCTTGAGCGAATTATGTTCGGGACAGAAGGAAACAAAGGAATCTGGCAAAAAATACTTAGCCAAATTTTTATCTATTGAGCCAAAGAGTGCTTACAGAGAAGAAAGTTGCTGAAAGACTACAAAAAAGAAGAAGAAAATGAAGGCAAAAGGCCCTAGTACTAAGGAACCTCGGCGTCTTGAAAACTGCCAGCCTCTGTGCTTTTGTCAGCAGCCTTCGGCGCCGGGAGAGAAGGAGGCAGTTTCAAGTGCTCGATCTTGGACCAAGTCCACCGAGGCTCCTTGGGGATGTTCATGCCTTCCAGGAAGGAGAGGTCAAAATCTGGGAACTTCTGCAGAATTTGGTGCCGAGCAAGACAGAAGCCGTCTTGAAAGCCCAACTTCGTCATATCATCGGACTCCCGCTTGTTGACCGCCAAATCCGCGTAATCCTTCTCCAAATCCTTGAACTTTCTCTTCAATGCCTTCATCTTCTTCTTCTCTTCTGAAGGCTTCTTCAGAGATGCGACCTCGGCTTCGAGCTTGGCCTTTTCCTCGAGCGTCTTCGCAAGGATTGCGTCACTTTCTGACTTATCCTTTTGAATCGTTTCTACGATCGAAGTTAGCTCCGCCATCCGAGAGCCGATGTCGGAAAGTTTCTGGGAGGTGCCTTTCTCAAGTTCCTCTTTCTCTTTTATGAACCCCTCCCGAAGTTCAGCAATTTCCTTCTCTGAAGACTGCTTCAGCTGAGCATTGTCGGCAGCCAACGCCGAACACTGGGCCTTCGTCTTGGTGTAAAGGTCCCAGAGTGACGCCCTCCTTTCTGACTCTCGCGCCACCCGAACACGGAGCAACCCGGCATACCCCATCAGCTGCAAAAAAAAACAAACAAAGGGAAAATGATGCTAAGTAAAAAGCAAAGGCGAAATTGGCACTGAGGAAACAGTGAAGCGTACCTGGGCGGCATGTTCAGTGAGTTTGGCGGCCAAAGAGTTGTCGCCTGGGTAAGCCGCCGTAAGGGCCTTGTAAGAGGCCTCAGTAAGCACCCCTTTGCACACCTGCCTGGCCATCTCGGGACAGTCCTCGGAGTACATATTCATGTCCTCCGTGAACGTCCAGAAGGGCTCCTTCGGAACTTTCCCTGCTGGGACTTTGGCATCCTGAAGGGCCCTCTTGCGGGCGTGTTCGGCAACCCAGTCAGGAGCGGCCACCTCCGCTGCACAACAAGGCAGAAAAATTGGTTAAGGCCAGAAAACCCTTAAGGATTTACAAAAAAAAAAAAAAAAGGTTCTTCGACAAAGTACAAACCTGCTGGCACCTCGGTAACGTCGTCGTCAAGAATCGACGTCGCCTCAGTAGAGATCCCCTTGCCTTTTATTTGGCGCCGTTCCTCGGCAGAAGGGGTCTCCTCCCCATCGCCCTCCAGAAGAGCATGCGAAGGCGTGGGGCTTTGAGGAAGGACGTCGGAAGAAGGGACGTCGACAGAAGGAACCTCGGGCAAAGGGGCAGCAGGGTCTTCGGGCTCCTCGCCTACCTCCTCCGGAATTTGCGGAAGAGAGGAAGGAGCAGCTTTCTTTGCCCGTTTGGAAGGAGGGCCGGCCGAAGTCTGCTTCCGCCTCCGAGAGGCGGCCTTCTTTGTCTGTTCGCCCCTCTCGGCCTGCCCGGTAAAAAGAGCCTTGTAGAAGGCAGCCGCGTCGTCGCCCATCTCTGAAAAAAGAAAAAGAAGATCAGTGTAAGTCCAAGATGAAGTTATGAAGGGAAAAATGAGAAAGTAACTTACTCTCATAAAAAGACTCATAAGTCTCATTCCCCCGAAGGAGTTTCACGAGCCAGGAGTCCTTCCCCGAAGAAGCCGGTTTCGGCATGTTGAGGTCTGTCTCATGCTCCTTTACCACCTTGAGTTCCCGAAGGACCTCTTCGGTCATGAGCCTCCAGTTGATCGGAAAGGGGTAAAGGGCACGAGGAGAGACCTCGGCAGCCCAGTCAGAGACGGCCCGGATGCGCCTGTCGAAGTCCTCAAAGATAGGTGCTACGTCGGCGTCTAGCAGTATCTTCGGGTCAACAACATCCATCTTGAGCCTCCCCTGAGCCCACTTGGTCGGGACGTGCGACCAAGTCTCCGACTTCTTCAGGAAAAAGAATTTTTGTTGCCACCCTCGCCAGCTGTCTTTGGTGGCGAAGGTGAACGTATACTTTTTGCTCCCGGATCCCCGAGGTAGCATAAAGTAGAAGCCACCCTTCGGGACCACGAAGAGCTTGTAGTACTGAAGAAAAACTACAAAGTGAGGTTTTATTTTGAAAACGCCGCACATACAGAGGAAGGCGTTGAAATAGCAGTACGAGTTCGGTGGGAGTTGGTTAACGGCAATGCCATGGAAGTTGCAGAACGCGCTAACCATCTCCGGGGGGGGATACCGAAGTCCGGCCTTCAGTTGGGCTCGGAAAACGGTGATTTCATCACTTCGGTTGGAGAAAGGAAATTGGTCAGGACGGGGCAACCTCGTCACAGAGTAAGAGGGTAAGAAAAACTTTTTCTTCCACTTCGCTAGTTTTGCCGGAGTAGTGCAGCAGGGGTGAGAAAGAAGAGGTTGCCAACTCTCGGGAACAGGCATGATGAAAACGAGTTCAGGAAAAACAAGGAAAACGAGTTTGGGAAAAACAAAGAAGAAGCTTTGTAAAAAGAAAAAGGACTAAAACCCACCAAAGGTCTTGCCGGAATCTGGATTTCTGGAGGCCGTCGTGAAAAGTGGTCGGAAAAACGCCTGAAAAAGGAGAACCGCCACGGAAAATCGGGAGAGAATTAGAAGACAGAAGAAAGCAAAAGCAGAAGCAAAAAGAGGGTTATGACAGGGCTGGTATATATAAGCCGAGAATGTTAGGCACCTCCTAAGTGCTTGGCTTAGGCCAAGGAAAGACAAAGAAAGTGAGAGAAAACATAAAGGGAAGAAAGAGGAGTCATGGAGACTGGCACAGTGGCCTATGTGCAAAACAGGAGACTTTCAGGACTTAATTGCACATGGGAAATGTACATTTGGAAGACTCACAGAGAACTAAAAAAGGGGACTAAACTGTGCACCAATTTAAGTGGTACAAGTGAAACCACAAGATTAAAGATGGCAATTGTGGCCATGCAAACTTTTGTGATGGCTAGTGCAAGACTAGACCATTTTTGGGAGACAATAATGATTACTAGTCATATCCTTGTCTTCCACTAAGTACACTATTCACTAGTTAGCTAAAAAAACTAACTAGTTGATTATTAGTTCATGGCCGGTTATGCCATGGTTTTATATGGCCTTGGTACTTGTATGTTCATTTTAACACAAGTTTAAGTGGCGGCTTTGAGCATTTGTGGAGCTAAGGGCTACATTATACCATGCAAAAATTATGGAGGGTAAAGTTAGCATTTTAGCTAACGAAAACAATGGTTAATTCGGCCGAAACTAAGTCCAACGCCATTTGTTAGTTTCGGGCTTCCTTTGTTCTTCTTTGGCCGAGTGTTCTTGAGAGTTCCTTCACAAATTGATCTTGAATTCCAAAGAAATTTGAAGGCTTTAGGAGATTCAAGCTTGGGAAGGAGTGTTTCGGTTCTTGTTTGCTTGGAATCAAAGTTGGAACTTGGAGATTGAAGAAGAACCGAGCCAACCAAGCTAGGGTTCTTGAGGTAACTTCAATGTTTCCTTGAATTCATGGTAGTTCTTCCATGTACAAGGAACTTAAGTGTTTAATTGAAGTTATGTTAAGCTAAATGAGCAAAGTATGTCTCGGTTTGGAAGTGGATTGTTGGCCGAATGCGTTCTTGGTGTTCTTCTTGGAGTTCATGGAAATTAATCCACGTATGATGCTTGTTGATGCTTGTTTAACCTTGTGATAGGTTGTTGTGGTGAAGGACACCAAATTTGTGGAAGTTAGCGTGTTGGCCGAAAGGTGGATTTGAGGTAATCCATGCTCTATCTTTAATCACATGGCATTGATGCCATGAACCATGCTTATTGATGCATTGGTGTTTGTATGTTGGCTTGGATTAAGTGAAGAACATGTGTATGTGAAGTGGGTATCATGGCCGAAAGTTTGGAATGAGTGGGTATCATGGCCGAAAGTATGGAATGGTATAATTAAATGTCCATTACTTGAATACATGGTTTGCATGCCATGAGTAATGCTATTGGATGACTTGATGGTCATATGTTGGTTTGAATGGATGAGAAACATTATAATGGGAAGTTTAGTGTAAAGGCTGAGAGCATAATTGGGTATAATACGATGTGTTACCATGGATTACATGGTAGTTATGCCATGAGCATTGTTATTTGATAGCCATAAGATCATGAAATGTGTTAGTGGATAAATGACATCAATGTGCATAGTTGGGCAATGTGGCCGAGAACTTGGGCTAAAGTACTTGAGTATGCTTGCTTGGTTACATGGCATTTGTGCCATGAATAAGTTTAGTGGATGTTTACATGCTCATGTAGTAAACAAGAATGTTGGGTAATGTAACGATGTGAAAATGTGTACTTTGGCCGAGAGATTAATACATGGTAACATAGTGCATTTCACTTGATGGATTGGTAATACTACCATGGATATGACTTATTGGTGACTTGAGTGTCATGTAATGTGTTGGAATTATGGGCAGTACATGTATATGGAATAATGGCACTTTGGCCGATAGCTTAAGTGTATATGTGGGTCATAGTGTTCTTCATATGGTCATGGTATTTTGGGTCCATGAGTTGTGTAATACTTTGGCCGAGAGCTTAAGTGTATATGTGGGTCATAGTGTTCTTCATATGGTCATGGTATTTTGGGTCCATGGGTTGTGTAATGATGCCTATGTGTTGTCATGCTAGGCATTGGAATTGAAGAGCACTTGGACATTTGAAACTTGGTTAAGACCGATAGCTAATTGAGGTAGGGTTCACTGACACTTGTTCTGCTTGGTACTGTATACCATGATACAAGTGTCTAGAGTGGCTAAGTGATGGTTAATTGTGCCATATGACCTTAGTTACTTGATGGGCATAATGTGGTTACTTATTTGGTTGTTGATTAGCTAATTAACTATGGTACATGTACTAGAAATGCAAGTAAATGTGGCCTATTTGCTTGGCATTTTGGGAGCTCCTAATGGAATTGGTATTTTGGTAAGTTTGTGTGCAAGAAATGCACATGAGTACATGTATGGATGGATATGGCCAAGAGCCACTTTGTGAAGTGTGTGTGTGTACTTGTGTGCTTTGGTGAATTTCTTGTGCATGCTGACCCTTAAGTGAGTTACTTCCTATAATTGTGTATTTTGGTATATGTCTATGCCTGTTTTCTTGTCTTTGTGTCTGTTTTGCAGGATAAGCTAATGAACTGGAGGTTAAGCTTGAGTGAACTCTCAACTTAACTAAATAGACTCATTTGAGTTGTTTATATATAGATGTGAATCCTACTGAGTTATATGCTTACTGCCCATTCTCTATTTTCAGGCAAAGATATTCGGCCTGAGTAGGACTAAGCTGCTTGTGTGTGTGCTTAGTGTTTATATTTGCTTGCTTTCCAAGGTATGTGCCAATGTGTGCTTGGCTTAGCAGTTGGTTTTCATTACAAGTCTTATTCTTTATTGGCCGAGACTTATGGTTAGAGTTTGCAGGCAGTAGTGGAGACTTGTCTAGGGGGAGCTATGGATATGTGGACTGTGGCCTTGATCATAGTGTTTGCCTTTATGACCATGAACCAAGCCATTGGGCTAGTTTTGCAGTGTGTGCTCCTGTATGGAATACTTAAGGTCTTGTTTGACCATTAGGAGACATGGCTTGTAATAACTTGGCATATGTACTTTTGGATTCTCTTCGCTTGTAGCCATGTTTTGGACTACTAGGTAGACTACTCTTTTGGTGTATATATGTGTAGTCATTTGTGCCTAGACTTATTATGTTTGGATGGGTTTTGTATGCCAAGTTATGTATGGATTATGGATGGCTTAATGCTTGCTTATGTTTATGTGATTATGGGCCATTGTTTGGCATGTTCATGTGATGATGGGCTTTGTTTCATGAAGACTAATGGTATAAGCATATGTACAAGTGTTGACCGAATGCATCATGTATATCTTGCATATGGTTTTCAAAACTCTAAACCAACCTTGTGGGCTTCTTGGCTTCCATATAGTTAGCACACATGATGCACACTATGTATGCACTAAAATTGCATTAAGTGAATCCTTGCTTGTAGGGCAAGTTAAGGGTTTGGGCCTTGCCCTTGCTGCAAGATGTTATTGAAGTTTATTAAAGCCACCTGGGCCACCTCCCAGGCCTCTTAACTTAAGAAAATAAGACTTAAAAGTTGCCATTTCTTGCTTGGCCGAGAATTAGAAACCCAGTTTGAAGTTGGGCTGGTGGTTTTAAGTTAGTAACTTTTAGGCCAGGGCCTGAGTGAGGTGTGACAGGCTTTGTTTGGTATCAGAGCCTGCATGGTACTATGATCAGGGTTTAGCCTAGACAGAGTCTCCTTAGGTTTAACTTGAATAAGACTTGTATTATTTTTGGATATATGTGAATATCTGCAATTGAAAGTGCAGGATGAGAACCAGGGGCAGGGACAAGGATTCCCTGAGACAAGAACAGGAAACTGCAGCCCATGATGTTGAGGGCTTGCCAGAAAATGTGCCTGAGACCCAGGCAGAAGAAATGGGTCATAATGGGGCTCAAGAGCCCACTGCCAGGTACCAAGCACCTGGACCAAGCAGAGACAGACAAGAGAGAATGGAAGTGATGATGGAGTCACTACATGCTACTGTGGCTCAATTAGTGCTGGGAATGCAATCCTTGGCTAGAGGCCAAGCCCAGAATCAGGAAGAAGTAGAACCAGCAGAAGCAGTAGGCAGGAGGAGAAGGAGGCCTGGCAAAGAGCCAGTGGGTTATGATCAATCCAGTAGAGCTGGAGGAAACCAAGAGGAGGAAGATGCAGATGAAGAAAGGAGACATCCTAGGGCCAGGAGATTGAGGTCAGAAGTGAGGCAGGAGCCCAGAGTTGAGGTGGAAGAGGAGGAGGATGACAGCCCAGATATTGAAGAGAGGGATGCCTATATTTACTCAAGAGGGACTGAACCCTCTACAGAGGAGACCACAGTAAGAAGCAAGTCAAGCAGGTCTTCTAAAGAAAAGTCTAGCAGCAGGGAGGAGAGCAGGAGCAGGCATAGGAGAGGAGGACTGAAGGAGGGCCAGTTGGAGGGGTTTCTGGCACTAAAGCCTCCAGTCTTCAGGGGAGGATGTGACCCAGAGGAGGCAGAGTTCTGGGTATATCAGTTGGAGAAGATTTTAGAGAGAATGGAGGTTACTTCCACACAGAGGGTATTGCTAGCCACTTTTAGGCTAGAGGGGAATGCAGAGCTCTGGTGGAGAGCAGTACAGAGGAGTTACCAGGAGAGGAACCAGAGGAGGCCTCCAGATAGGAGAAGAGCTATGAGGTGGGCTGACTTCCTCAGAGTCTTCAGGCAGCAATATGTCAGTGAGGCACAGAGAGATTGAATATGTCAGGAGGTTGAATTTGATCAACTGGAGCAAGGGAACCTCAGTGTGCTGAAGTATGAGCAGAGGTTCAATAGTTTGATCAGATATGCCCCACAATATGAAGGGCAAGAGGAGCTGAGAACAAAAAGGTTCATCAGGGGGCTGAGACCAGAACTGAGGCAGATCCTCAGAGCAATTGGAGCCAGAGACTACTATACAGTCATGCAGAGTGCTTTGGCTCTGGAACAGGAATTCCAGGAACAATATAAAAGTGGGCCTGGAAGTGGTAGTGGAACAAAGAAAGGCCAGACATCAAAGAGGCCGAGAGAAGAGAGAGATGCAGGAGGAAGCAGGAAAGAAAATAGGCAGGGTAGAGGGCCACAGACACAGCAGTATGGTCCTCAGTGCAGCATTTGTGGAAAGTTCCATGGCAATAAGCCATGTTTTAAGGCTTCCACAGGATGCCATAGGTGTGGTGCCCCAGACCACTGGGTGAGGGATTGCCCAAAAAGGGGTGAAGGCAGCAAGAAATTGCTGGGAACCTTTAGTCCCAGAGGACCTAGAGGACAGCTGCCCATGCCCCAGTTGAGGACACAGGGGCCAGGCCAGGGTGGAAGGCCAGCACCTAGAGTTCCTCAAGAGCAAAGAAGGCCTGGTACTCTTCCAGGAAGGGTGTTTCAACTGGAATCTTCCAGGAGAGCACAAGAAACACCTGAGGCCGAAAATGCTGAGAGAGAAACTAGTCAGCAAAAGACTAGCAGAAGGGCTCTAAAAGGTACAATTTACCTTAATGGCCAGTTAGTATCTGTTCTATTTGACACTGGAGCTTCATTGTCTATAGTGTCTAATAGCTTGGTTAAGACCATGAATCTAGAAGTAAAATATATGACCAATATGTACTTGGTAAGAACTGCTGGCAATGAAGTCTTGTTTGCTTATTACATGGTAGAAAACTGTGAAATACAAATAGGCAAGCTGAAACTGAGAACTAACCTCATAGTGCTGGAGACACATGGCTATGATGTGATTTTGGGCATGAATTGGTTAGAAGAGAATCGAGTCATTATTGATTGTCAGGCCAGACAATTATTATTGCCTGGTGGGACAGTATATGATTTGAGTAAGCCCTTAGAGTTGGCTATGGACTGCCACATAAAAGTGCTAGAGATGATAACTCCAGAATGTGAGCAGGATTGCCTGGTACTGAATGACCAGGAAATATCTGAAGAACTTAGGAAAATACCTGTGGTTCAGGATTTTCCAGGGGTCTTTCTTACAGACCTGCCTGGTTTGCCACCCTCGAGAGAGGTGGAGTTTGAAATTAAGCTGGTGCCAGGAGCAGCACCAGTGTCTACTGCTCCATACAGGATGGCAGTGCCTGAGATGGTAGAACTCAGGAAGCAGTTGGATGAACTGCTGGAAAAAGGGTTCATTAGACCCAGTGTGTCTCCTTGGGGGGCACCTGTGTTGTTTGTGAAAAAGAAGGATGGAACCCTTAGGCTCTGTATAGATTACAGAAAGCTGAATGCATTGACCATAAAGAATAAATATCCTCTTCCAAGGATAGAGGATTTGTTTGATCAATTAAAAGGAGCCAGGGTGTTCTCCAAAATTGATCTAAGGTCTGGATATTTCCAGCTAAGGGTAAAGGAGGAGGACATACCTAAGACCGCTTTCAGAACTAGGTATGGTCATTTTGAATATACAGTGATGCCATTTGGGCTCACTAATGCACCTGCATTCTTTATGGACTTGATGCAGAGAGTGTTCAGGGCACACCTGGACCACTTTGTAGTAGTGTTCATTGATGATATCTTGGTATATTCCAAGGATGAGAAAACTCATAAGGAACATCTTAAAGTAGTGCTTGGATTGCTCCAAGAACATCAGCTTTATGGGAAGCTAAGTAAATGTAAATTCTGGACAAAGGAAATTGGATTTTTGGGTCATATAATAAATGATCAAGGATTGGCTGTAGATCCTGAAAAGGTAAGATCAATCCTTGATTGGAAGCAACCCCAGTGTGTGAGGGAAGTTAGAAGTTTCCTGGGGTTAGCTGGCTACTACAGAAGATTTGTGCCAAAATTTTCTGTACTAGCAGCTCCTATGACCCAGTTAACCAGAAAGAACCAGAAGTTTGTCTGGGAACCTCAATGTGAGGAAAGCTTTCAAGAGCTGAAAAGGAGGCTGACTACAGCTCCTGTACTAGTCCTACCTGATCCTGAAAGGGCTTATGAGGTATTCACAGATGCCTCTCATGTAGGACTAGGTTGTGTATTAATGCAAGAAAAGCAAGCTATTGCTTTTGGGTCTAGACAGTTGAGACCACATGAAAAGAAATATCCAGTGCATGACCTGGAACTGGCAGCAGTGGTATTTGCCCTCAAGCAATGGAGGCATTATCTTCTTGGTAATAGATTCCAAGTGTTTACAGACCATAAAAGTCTCAAGTACCTTTTTACTCAAAAGGATTTGAACATGAGACAAAGAAGATGGTTGGAATATCTAAAGGATTTTGACTGTGTAATTGAGTACACAGCTGGGAAAGCCAATGTAGTGGCAGATGCCTTGAGTAGAAATTATACAGGAATACTCAAAGGTGGTGAGATTGAGCATAAGGCAGAAAGCCTGAGTATTGCTCAGTTAGCAAGCCAATGGTTGGCTAAGGAAAGTGAGCAGATGAAAATACTCACTATTACACCAGAGTGGAAAGAGCTTATTAAAGAAGCTCAAGCTGGTGATGAGGAGCTAGAACTGATTTCTGGCAAAAATAAGGGAGAGCTATTCCAAGGTTTTTCCTTTAAGCAAGGGGTGTTGTATTTCCAAAATAGGTTGTATGTGCCTGAAAAGGACAACCTAAGAGTTCAAATACTAGAGGAAGCTCACTCTAGTAAGCTGGGTATGCACCCAGGAGCCACAAAAATGTATCATGCACTCAGAACACATTTTTGGTGGCCTTATTTGAGAAAGGATATAAACACACTTGTAGCTAGTTGTGAAACCTGCCAACAAGTGAAGGTGGAGCACCAGAAACCAGGGGGAAAGCTGCAGAGCTTACCCATACCTGAGAGAAAGTGGGGCTCCATCTCTATGGATTTTGTTGTGGGTATGCCATTAACAAGGAGAAGGCATAATGCCATTTGGGTCATTGTGGATAGATTGACCAAGGCAGCCCATTTTCTACCTATGACCCAGTTAACCAGAAAGAACCAGAAGGCGAAGCGTCGCCATAACTGCTAAATGCGCCTGAAAAGCCGTGCCTGTGGTACTCAGTGCATTCCCACCCAATAATAGCGTGCCATGTGTCGGTCATCACGTCGAGCACGCCCTCTGACACCATTTGGTCTAGAGGCGCCGCCCTAGACTGACTCTGCTGGACACAGGACGCGACGCATGAGCAGACCTATAAAGGCAAAAAAGTAGGTTACCTCGAAGACACCAAAAGACAGCCTATGACTTCGGCCAAAAGGTCTATCTTCCGTACAAGGTTATCCTATTTTCCCTCGCCACGAGGACACCAAGAGACAGCCTGGGACTTCGGGCAGAAGGTGTATCTTTGGCACAGGGACAGCCTACCTTCTCGCGCCTCGAAGACGCAAAAAGGGCTGCCCATCGCTTCAGGCAGAAGAAGGCGTCTTCGGCGCAGATATCACAACCACAGGACCCGAAAACCGATGAACTGAAGTTTCTCACTTCGGCTTTTCGGAGGGGGGCCTGTGATAGCCAAAGGCTATTGCCTCCTCGGTAGTAACTCCCTGCCAGAATATTGGCCGAGGAGTCTGACGTCACCCAAGAGAGGATCTATTTACTGACCTCGGAAGGTGCGAAGTCAAACACTATGAGCTCGAGACTTCGGTTAGCTCGTCAGGAATTCCGAGGATAACACCGTCTCCATCGAGGGGCCAAACTGACTGTCTTCGGGTAAGAAAGCCATCTCTCTGAAGCAAGGAAGAATCTCCCCGAAGGCAGAAGCCCCGAAGAGGATCTTCCCCGAACAAGAAACACCTGAACAAGGGAATCACCGGACTATGGGTATAAGTCCCGAAGAAGGTGTTCATCAAGGGAACTCCCAGAACTATGGGATAGATCCCGAAGGAGGTGCTCGCACCAAAAGACGGATAGAATCCGAAGAGGGTGCACGCACCGAAGGGCGACCTCGCCCAGGGGACCTCGGGAGTACGATATGAGCATTTAAGGAGCCTCTGACATGTCGCCCACAAGCCCTACACGTCACATCAGAACGGTGAACTGACACGCCGCAGCCGCCCCAGTCCTGACACAACCTGTCCGGGTCCAGGGCTAAAGGAGGCTGCAAACGGCTGCCTGTCCCCTAGGTCCAAAAGTACAGATCAAATCCGACCGAACACGTGTCATGATCTGAACGGACCAGCTACTCCTATAAATACTAGGAAATGGGACTAGGCAAAGGATGGGCCTTTTCCTCCCTCTGAGAAAACACAAAACAGGCAAGACACTGGATCCCGTAGTGTCCTTCCTCCACTTTCACTCAGAAAACTGACTTGGGCGTCGGAGGGTCCTCCCCGGAAAAGCAAACCGGGGACCTCCTAACCTCTTCTTTGAGCTTTTCAGGCACACTCAGCTGGGAAACTAGAGCTCCAGGCGCTCGCCTCCTCAGGAAGTCTCCCTACCTGTCAACATGACAACAAACGAAGATGCCTCGGGGCATCACCTTTGGGGAAGGCATCCGCAGGTACTTCCGAAGTTGGCCTTGTTTTATCAGCGACTCTATGTACTTCCTCAGCTGGAAGCAGTCTTTGGTGTCGTGACTGTGGTCGCGATGAAACTGGCAGAACTTCTTGCCATTCTTTTTGTTATCGGCGGTCATGGCCTTTGGCCGCCGAATCTGCGTCCCTTGCCTTTCCAGCGCCATAAGGATGCTGGTCCGTGTGGTGCTCAGGGGCGTGAAACTCTGAGGTTTCCTTCCCCGCATCCTCCGAGGTCGTCCTGCCTGTTCCGTCGGATGCCGAGCTTGTTGGTTGGACCCTTCGGCGCGGTGGTGATCGGACTTCGGCCCTGCCAATCTCAGCTCCTCGGCTGTCATGTGCTGTTCAGCCCTTCGGTAAAATTCTCCGAGGGTGTCCGGGGGGTCCTTTGAGAACTCGTAGAACAGCTGTGAGTCCCGCCGAAGGCCCCGTGTCATGGCAAGAATGCGGATTTCGGGCCGAAAGTCTGGGACACTCAGGGCTTCCCTGTTGAACCTTTCGACATAGTCTCGGATGGTCTCTCCGTTTCTCTGCTCTATGTCGAACATCTGCACAGGCATCTTCGCCGTCGGCCTGCTCCCAATGAATTGCTGCATGAAGGCCGTGGACAACTCCTGGAACTCAGTGATGGTCCCTGGAGGCAATGAATTGTATCACGCAGTTGCTGGCCCTGTGAGGGTGACTTCAAAGCACTTGCACATGGTAGCGTCATCAGCACCGTGCATTATCATGTTGCGCCTGTACTTCATCAAGTGGGCCTGTGGACCTGTACGGCCATCATAAATTTCCAGGCGAGGTACTCTAAAGTTACTTGGCATAGTTGCCTCAACGACGGTCTGAATGAATAGGGAGTCATCTTCGCAGCATGCTCCAGAGAGTCTGGCCCAAACGGGTTTTCTGGCCACTTGTTTCTCCACTCTGTCCAGCCATGCTAGTATCCTCTCCATCAGCACTGTGGCGCTAGGGCCTTCTTCAGGGAATGGAGATCGCCGGCGCCTCTTCGGGGAGCGAGTTCGGCGCTGAGGGGACAAGGACCTCGCCTCAGGCGACGAACTGCTTCGCTCTGAGACTCTCGGTCGCTTGGACCCGGATTATCCCACAGGTCATTTCCCGAGGGCTATATCTTCTGTGGATGATTCTCCGCGAGGGTCTCCACTCCTCGAACTGCGATGCGTAGACTTGGGGCTTCTCTCCCGAGGGCGTGTCGGTGAGGGGGTTCTCGGGGCCCGTGCTTGCTGTGGCCACCTTCGGTCGATCTGCTGGGTCACTTCAGCAACGACCGAACGCTGAAAGTCCCTCAAGAAGTTCATGGCGACTACCAGAGGGCGGTCTTCCTCAGGCGCAGAAGTCCCTGGGAGTGTTTGCTCAGCAGCCGGTTGTGTCTCAGGCGCGGACTGAGACCTTGGGAGTCCCTTGTCCTTAGAACGCCGAGTCTCAACGATGGCGACCCCAGAGCGGGTTCCCACAGACGGCGCCAAATGATGGCCAGGGGCCTCATCGTTCAGAGTCATGATGACTTGAAGAGAGACTTCTAGGAGGAAGAACGCCTGGTGGATTGGATTGCCTAAAGGAGAGTGCCTGAAAGCTTAGAAACAAAGGGTTAGGAGGCCCCCGGAGTGTTTTTCCGGGGGGGGAGCCTCCGACGCCCAAGTCAATGGTGGCTGAGAGAAAGGCAGAGAAAGTAGCACAAAGGGCTGAGGAGTCTCGCCTGGTAATTTTCTCAGAGTGTGGGAGCAGTGTTTTGCCAACCAGCCTCCTGCCAAGTATTAATTCCTGGTATTTGTAGGAGTGCCTAGCCCGTTCAGATCACGACACGTGTTCGGTCAGATGTTCCTGAATTTCTGGGCATAGGAGACAGATAGCTGGTAGCAGGTTGCCTTGAGCCATGTGCTGAGATGGGCCATGATGTGATTCAGATGGCGTCAGCGTGGCAGTGCACCTTTTGAGGCGGATTGTGGCGTCTGTGAATGGATGTGTCAGAGGCTTCCTTAAATGCTTCCATAAATGCTCCTGCCGTACTCCCGAGGTCCCTGGGTGAGGTCGTCCTTTGGTACGGACAAAGCCTCTTCGGGAAACAAGCCCTCAGTTCGGGGGTTCCCAGTTTCAGGGAGTTCCGCCTTCGGGGATATCATGTTCGGCTCGCTATGTCTGGTGCCGCTTTTCCGAAGGCGATCTGTTCACAACCTTGGGGGGCCGAGTAGTGTCCTCGGGTTTTCTTGGCGTGCCGGGCTCAGAGCTCTTCGGCTATCTCCCGAGGTGCATGATCACACCTTTTCTTGGGTAGCGCCAGTTCTTCTGGCCATTCTTGTGGCAGGGAGTTCAGCCAGATTGAGGCGATAGCATTTGGCTATCAGGGACAATGGCATATATCGGTGATGATCATAAAGGTTTAGTCAAATCATCGACAATCGTGTCACTTGGGTAGCATTGATGTGTTGCTAGACACCGGTCATTGCTTGTGATCATAAATGTGATTTATGATCATTGCCAACGTGGTAAGAGCATATTGGGTCGCACACATAGAGCTATTTGGATCATTAGAGTGCATGGGCTAATAATTTGGGTTTCGATTTCACAGTAATTTCTATTAATAATGGGCCCAATAGTTGAGCCATTATTAAGCCTGAAATTAAAGCCTAATTGGATTAGGGCTTTGAAACCCATTAGGCCTAGAAGTTGAGCTTCACTATAAATACAACTTCTAGTGAGAAATTCGTAGGTCTCCTTGCCTTAGCCTCCCAAAAGGACAGCCGCACTCTTCTCTTGCAATTCCTTGGAGGACGCAAGCTAGCACTGCGAGTGCAAGAGAAACGCATCTGCTGGGACACGGTGAAAGCGTGGTGATCCCGAGAGGCTCGTGTGGATACCATAGAAAGCTTGAACATGTTAGTTGTTCAAGTTTTGTGATTCGACTCTACAGTTGAGTGAGAGATCTCAACCGAAAATTATGTATGAAAATTTTTGAACACCCAATTTACCCCGTTTCACTTGGATCCTAAAGGGTTTCGATTAAATTCCACTGTGCTGTTTTGGCTCCTGAAACCCAACAGTGGTATCAGAGCTACTGGTGAAACCCTAAATCGGGATTGAGTGTTGAATCTCATGATGTTATGTGTTCGGTTGCTTTTGGGCCATGATTAATTAGATTGATTCATGATGCATAAAACTGGAACTCATAATGAACATATGACATATATGAAGAAATGACACTATTTGGTTAATGAGATTAACCCAAAATTGAATGGTATGAGATATCTATGTGGATTAGGATTCTTGCAATAGTTGCAAAAACCCTAGCTTTGTTCGGATTCGGCCTATTCGGGCACTGAAAGTAAGGTATTTTGGTGGCTCGAATGGAGGAGTCTCAAGTGCTGACCGGCCAGCGGGACCACCATATGCGAAGTGCCACTTAAATAAAAACTTGTTAATCAACGCACATCAATTGGCATGCATTTTTGTTGAATGAGATTTGACATGATATGCTGATTGGTGTTTGAAACATGGTGCATGGTTATAGCCCTTGATTGGTTGTACTTGTAAATACGGCCTGCGTGTTGTGCCTTTTCTTGTTACTCTCATCGTACATTCTCTTCTCACCTTACTCCCCTCGAATATAACTCGAGGTTTCTATTATTGATGTAATGGTACATTATGGGATCATCCAAGGTGGTATGTCCAAGGAGGTGACAACAAAAGGGCAACCGAGAAAAGAAGAGAAGGAGCTTGTGAAGACCCTTTTCTTTTCTTAGGCTTTTATGATATTCTCAATGGCTTAAGAATATCGCATAGTTTGGGCTATAGCCATGTCACATTTATTTCTTGTAAGCATGAGATGCATGTTTCATATTTGTATGTGATGCATGTATAAGACAACCGAAGATAACAAATTGGTGAGATCAAAAGCAAAATCCCTCAAACAAATATTAAGTCATTAATTGTGATGCCTTCCAAATGTTGGCACTCGTCAAGACTTTCATCAACATTAGGTGGGTTTGCCAAAGCAAAGCACCTATGTTCATCTTGGTAAGGCGCAATGGGATAATAGTGATGTCCAAACTGCTAACTTTGGGTTCGACTTAACTAAGTCATCCTAATAGGATTAGGGACTTAGAGGCATAGAGTTAGGCTTAGGTTCATGAGATGAGCTTGGACAAGTGTTGTTCACCCAACTATCCAAGAGTTGCATGGGATGCAATTGGCAAGGAGTTGCCTACCTAAGTAGCTGTGACTTGAGAGAAAAGCCAAAGCTGACTCAGGTTGTGGTCAAATATGGATCTTGGCCCACTAGAATAATAGCCAAAGGGCTATCACCCCTCTCAGTATATACTCCCTATGAATATGATGGTCGGGAAGCCTGGCGTCATCCGAGAGAGGCGCTATCACTGACCTCGGAAGGAGCAAAGTCAAACACATTGAACTCGGGACTTCGGCTAGTACATCAGGAATTTCAAGGATGTTACCGGCTCCCTCGATGGACCTAACAGATCGCCTTCGGAGATGAAGAACCAGCTATTTCAAGCAGGCGAGAATCTCCCCGAAGGTGGAACCCCCGAACCAGGGAACTCCCCGAACTACAGGCATAATTCCCGAAAAGGGGCATCCGTACTAAAGGACGGCCTCGCCCAAAAAACCTCGGGAGTACGGCATGAGCATTTAAGGAGTCTCTCACATGTCGCCCACATGCGCTACGCGCCGCCTCAAATGGTGGCCTGGCGCACCGACGCCGTCTAGGTGTTGTGACGACCTGTCTCGGTCCCAGACCCGAGGAGCCTACAAACGGCTACTTGTCCCCTACGCTCGGAAGTACAGATCACATCCGACCGAACATGTGTCACGATCTGAATGGGCTGGGCACCCCTATAAATACCAGGAAACAAGCCCTGGCAAAAGATCAGACTCCTCTCCCAGGGAAACACAAGCAGGCAAGATCCCCCAGCTCCCTTGCATTCTCTCCTCCCTTCTCCTCCTAAAAGTGCTGACTTGGGCGTCGGAGGCTCCTTCCCGGAAAGACACTCTGGGGACCTCCTAACCCCTTTCTCCTGAGCGTTTCAGGTACACTCCCTTAGGAAATCTTTGCTCCAGGCGTTCTCCCTCTCAGGAAGTCCCTCCCGGAGTCACAATGTCACTGGACGAAGATGCTGCC
>SMDT01002415.1:0-448385 GCA_005392925.1 Aquilaria sinensis
AAAGGACTATCGAAATGGTGCATCGAACTCAAAGAGTACTACATCGCGCGTAAGCCTAGAAGGGCAGTAAGCGCCCAGGTACTGGCAGACTAGATCACCGAAATCCCAGAAGTAAGGAAGGCTGAAACCAACAAGGGAGACAGAGCGAAGGTAGATCCAGAGTGGAAGCTCCTTGTCAGTGGAACCCCAAGCGCAGAACATCAGGGTGCTGGGATACCCCCTCAGGGGCCCGAAGGCAGGGAGGCCACCAAAATGATCAAATTTGATTACCAAAAGTGTTGGGCCATCCGAGCATGGCAACGCTAGGTATAATAACCTTGCACAAAAGGCGGAAAGATCCTACAAGGAGGAATCTCGCAACTAAAGAGTCCCGAAAATCCTCATGAAGAGGCAGAAAGTGCAAAGATGTTCCGGACGATATTTCCTGACTAAGGAAAAACTATGCAGGCAAAGGTACGCAACTCCGTTATAAAAATATATATATCGGTAAAAAGGGTGCAGGACAATTCGTCCAAGAGGTGTGAAAACGGCCAGAGACACGCCAGCACCCGAAGACTGCCTTCGGAGCGGATAACCTCGGAAAGATTACACCGAGCCACTCCAGAACAGCACCCGAAAATGTGAAGTTCTGCGTGTTAACAGAGGACTACTTCACTGAGTGGGGTAAGGCAGAACTCCTAGCAACCATGCCGGCAAAAGGTGCACAAAAAGTTCGTCTGGAAGAACATAGTATGCTGATTTGGCATACCGACGGTGATACTGGCCAATAATGATTTCCAGTCTATGAACAAGGGATTTCAAGAATTCGTCACCGACCTCGGAATAAAAAGGCACTTCGGCCCACTAGCTCAGCCCCCGAGCAACAGATAAGCAGAGTTGCCAAAAGAGCTATAAAAGAGGGACTATAAGAGATGCAAAGGGAAAGTGGCCAGGAGAACTTCCTACTGTACCAAGGAGTTATCAGACAACTCCCCGAGGGACCAAGAAGGAGACACTTTTCTCGCTTATCCCTAGTACAGAAAGCCATTATCCATTTGAAGTAGTTCGGCCAGCATACAGATGTTTGATGAAAGAGGAAGTGACCTCGGGTTGAGAACTAAGCTCGACCAAGTTGTCAAACACTGAGAGGCGGCCGAGCTCGAAAGAAGAGCCTTCTCGGCAAAAGGTGGCCATAAGTGCAAACCTGCATGATAGGCCAAAAGGAACAAGGAAAAAGAGACCTCGCCCCCGAAAGGCCGAATTAGAACTCCAAAAACCGTCCTATGGGGTACTTCGGCCAAACGGGAAAGGGCCTTATTGGGTCCTAAACGAGGTCCGAATAGGAGCATACAAGCTTGGCAACACTGAAGGGAGAAAAACTGAAAAAGTACAAGGCACTCGGGCGCTTTAAAGAAATTCTATACTTAGAATTTTTAGACAAGAAATGGTGCAAGCCAGAAATTTGTCTAAGTACAGAAAGTTTTCCCCTGTATGAGAATGTTCGCCGAACAAAGCTGAAGCATGGACTCTCGAAAGTCTCCTGTTCCTAACCGAAGTTAGTTGGGTTATATGCCCAAAAGAGGGCAAGTCTACCGAACACGGCCGACGAAGGGCAGGCTAAAATTTGCCTAAAGGAACTTTGCTAACTATGAAAGTTCACCCGAAGGATGGCCGACGAAACAAGCAAAGAAGTACCAAAGTCCCTTGACCGAAAGTGGTCGGGACAACTGGGAAACAAAAATTGCTCAAAAAGACTTAGCCAAAATCATGAAGGAAAATCCATTGAAGAAGGCCTTGGTACAAGGAGAAAATTACAAGAAGAAAAGTACAAAGAAGAAGAAGAAGGCAAAGGTCCTAGAACATCTAAGGAACCCCGGCGTTATGGGAAGCTCCGGCTCCTGAGTCTTTCGCCGCCGCCTTCGGTGCAGGAGGAGGAAACGGCAAGTTGAGGAACTCGACTCTCGACCAAGTCCACTGAGGCCCCCCAGGAATATCCAGGGCAGCCAGAAAGGAAGGATCGAGGTCCGGATACTTCTTCAGAAACTGATGACGAGCTAGGCAGAAGCCGTCCTGAAAAGCAACCTTGGACGTCTGGACGGCTTTGTCTCTTTCAACGTCCAACTCGTCCGCCTCATGCTGAAGATCCGAAACCTCCTTCTGAAGGTCAGAAATCTCCTTCTCCAGCTCCTCGGTTTTCTTCTTCTTCTTCGAACCCTCCTTCAGCGAGTCGACCTTGGCCTGGAGTTCAGCATTTTCAGCCATCGCCTTCGCCAGAAGGGCAGACTCCCCTTCTTTTTCCTTTTGAAGGGTCTCGTTGGCCGAAGTCAGGCTGATTAATTTGTCGCCAAGGTCGGACATCTTCTTGGAAAAATCCTTCAAGAGCTCCTCTTGGCCCTTTAAGAATTCCTCCCGAAGATTGGCAATCTTCTCGTTGCATATTTGGCTCAACTTGGTGTTTGTCAGCACCGAGTTGGCACAAAAGACTTTGGCCTTCTCCAATTTGTCTTCGGCCCAGGCTCGAACCGAAGACTGCTTTGCTGCCCAAGCTCGGAGGTATCCACTATACCCCAAAAGCTGCAAAAAAGAAAGGTACTTAGTGAAATTTGTGCAAGAAAAGCCAAAACACTTAGACAAAAAAGTGGGGAGGAAAAGTGAAGAGCCTGAAGAATTACCTGAGCAGCATGCTCGGAAACTTTTGCAGCAAGGGCATCCTCAGAGGCACACTCCTCAGCGACTGCCTTGAAGGATGCCTGAGTAAGCACGCCCCTCGCCATTTGGGGAGCCATCTCCCAGCAGTCCTCGGAGAACAGGTTCATGTCCTCCGTGAAAGACCAGAACGGCTCCCTCGGAACTTTGTCCTTCGGGACATGAGAATCCCGAAGAGCCCTCCTTTGGGCGTGCTCAACCATCCAAGCTGAGGGCGCCAGATCCTCTGAAAAAGGAAACATACATCTCATCTGGTAAAAATTCCTTGATTATGAAAGATGTGAGATTGCAGGAGAAAAGGGACAGACCTGGCGCGACCTCAGCAACATCGTCATCGAAGTCCCGGACTTCCTCCACGTCGACAGGAATGTGTTTGCCCTTGGCCCTTCAGTGCTTTTCTAAATCTTCAGCAGAAAGATCTGCCAAAGAGCCTAACAAATCTGCCAACGTGGCGGGACTCGGAAAGGCAGGAACGGCAACCACCCCGGCAAGAACCTCGCTGGGCGTTTCAGGCTAGGAAAAAGTTGCAACCTCGGTCGAAGTCGCAGTGACATCACCAGCCTTACTGGAAGTAGCAATAACATCGCCGACCTCCGAAACGTCCTTCGAGGAGGGAAGATGGGTGTCCTTCTTGGCCTTCTTGGCCGAAGATGGTCCACCCCCAGAAGTCCTGCACATCTTCTTCGCTTGTGCTCCATTCTCGACCTGACCAAGGAAGAGAGACCTGTAATAGGCGGCAGACTCGTCGCCCATCTTTGAAAAAAAAGGGAAAACATCAGTGTGAGTCCACAGGCACTTATGCTGAAATTTTTTGAAAGAAACTCACTTTCAAAAAAGGCTTCATAAGTAAGCTCGCTCCGAAGGAGCTTCACCAGCCAAGAGTTCTTCCCCTCGATAGCAGGAGCTGGCATGCCGAGATCCATCTTATGCTCCGTAACCACCCCCAGCTCCCGAAGGACATCCTCGGTCATGAGTTTCCACATGATCGGGAAAGGGTAGAGAGAGCGTGGAGGGACCTCGGCATCCCAGTCGGCGACAGCACGGATTCGTCTGTCAAAGTCCCCAAACCTAGCTGCCAACTCGGGAGTCAGCAACTTCCTGGGATCCATGACATCCGCCTCCAGCTTTCCCCGAGCCCACTTAGTCGGGACGTGCGACCAGGCCTCCGCCACCTTCAGGAAGAAGAACTTCCTTTGCCACCCTCGCCAGCTATCCTTGGTAGCGAAGGTGAACATAAATTTCTTGCTCCCAGATCCCCGAGGCAGCATGAAATAAAAGCCACCCTTCGGAACCGGATAGAGCTTATAATACTGCATGAACAGGATGAAATGGGGTTCTACCCCTAAGATCCCGCACATGCAGAGAAAAGCATTGAAATAGCAGTATGAGTTGGGAGGAAGCTGATTCACGGCTATGCCATGAAATTGGCAAAAGTCGCAAATCATCTTCGCTGGAGGAAACCGAAGTCCGGCCTTCAGTTGGGCTCGAAAAATGGTAACCTCGTCACCTCGATTCATAAAGCTAAACTGGCCAAGGCGAGGTAACCTTGTGATGGCATACGAGGGAAGGAAAAATTTGGTCTTCCACTTTTCCAATTTTTCAGAAGTGGTGCAACAAGGATGAGACATAAGAGGTTGCCAGCTCTCGGGAATAGGCATGGTTGACCGAAAAATGACTTCGGAAAAAGGGAAAAATGATTTCGGAAAGA
Source organism: Aquilaria sinensis (assembly GCA_005392925.1). Taxonomy (NCBI): domain Eukaryota; kingdom Viridiplantae; phylum Streptophyta; class Magnoliopsida; order Malvales; family Thymelaeaceae; genus Aquilaria; species Aquilaria sinensis. The sequence goes on from SMDT01002415.1 coordinate 4,394, forward strand.
GGAAAAATGACTTCGGGAAGCTAAAAGAAAAGCAGAAACTGAAGGAACTCTAGAAATCAAAACCCACCAAAAGTCTTGCCGAAGTCGGGGTTTGAGGACGCCGTCGTGAAAGATCGCCGGAAATCGCTCCGCCGCTAAGACCGCCGCACAAAAGGAAGAAAAAGCGAAAGCAAAGCGAGAGCAAAGAAACACAAATGAAGAGTATGACGGGAGGAAGGCTTATATAGATCGAGGAAGGGCAGCCAAAAGGGCGTCATAATTGCTGCGCGAAGGTGAAACGTCGCCATAATCGCCTCTCGCGCGTAAAAAGGCGTGCCCATCCCAGCTGATGACTGCCACGTGTCGCCCGTCACGAGAAACTAGGACACATTTTCTGACATCCGGAAAACCCGGGCACATTGCTCGAGACTGACACGCCTAGTTTCAAGACGCGTCGATCCACTAACCTATGGCGGGAAAAGTGAACAAGTTGGGAATCTCGAGAACACCGAAGGGCGGGCAGATGACACCTGTCCGAACAAGGCTTATCACCTAGGTGGCGAAGTGCCTTACCGGCCGACGTCGTACCCCGAGTGTAAATCCATAAGGTCCGGGGTTCAAAGGCTCCGTGCCGCCCTGTTCGACCGAAAACGGACATACTACTACGTGGGCCTCCGGGAGTCCACGAGGTCGTCCTGTCAAAACTGCCAATTGAGCGATAGACGGACACCAGAAGAAGCTACTTGCCGAAGTCTCAACTTCGACTTTCCAAGGGGGGCATGTGATAGCCGAAGCGCTATCGCCCTGATCACCCACTGACCACGGGAAAGAGAGGGCCAGACACCTGAGGCATACGACCTCGGAAAGGACTCTGGAGTGAAGGAAATCATATACTTGAGGCACACGGCCTCGGTAGCTCGCCAATTCCAACTTCGGGAGCCAGCGCAGCGCCTCCTTCGGGAAGGCGACCGAACCAGCTTCGGGGGAGAAGGACCAATCACCCTCCGAGGGAGAAAGGCCCCCGAAGACGGAAACGCCGAAGTTCCAGCCTGACTCCGGAAAAAGGCTCCTCACCCCGAAGTGAGACATCAACCAAAGGGACCTCGGTTGTACGGCAAGAGCTATCAAGGAGTCTCTAACACTCCGATCACATACGTCTCCGACACGCCACCTTCAGACACGCTCTGACACGCCGTCGCAGTCTAATGTCCTGTCACGAAGGGCTACAGCTCACGGCCCGAGGAGCCTGCAGGTGGCTAGGGGCCCCCGCGCCCAAAAATACGAACACCATCTGACCATACACATGCCGCACATGTGTCACCATCTGAAGGGGTCACCCCCTTTCTTTTATACAAGGGAAATTATCACAGAAAATGGGGCTCCTGGGGGCTCCAGAAGAGAGAGACTCTCCTCTGGGAAAAAGGGACCGAGAGAGGCCAGAAAATAGAGGATGCCCTCCTCTCTCCGCCTGGAAACTCTCCTTTCAACCCTCAGAAAGACACGCTAGGCAAGCGTCTCTCGTGCTTATTATTACGTCTCTCTCTCTCTCCCCCTCTCTAAGCACTGACTTGGGCGTTGGAGGTTCCCCCCCAGGAAACCACCCCGGGGGCCTCCTAACCCCTGTTTCCTGAGTGTTTCAGCCAGGTCTCCCTAAGGAACCACTGTTCCGGACTCTCGCCCGCACCAGAGGTACCTCCTGTCACCACCCTGCCATGGGGCCAAGAAGCTGCCGGCCATCACTTAAGGTGATCCACCTTGGACGCCTTCCTTCTGGACTACCCTCACCTCCAAGACCCCCTGCTGCCCTTACCACTACACACAGTGGAGGTCCCGGTCTGCACGACCCGGTGGCATCAGAAAGTTCTTAGTCTCATACTCATCTTGCTCTACTAATAGAGCTTTTTGCACTACTTCATAGTATGTAACTGCTCAAAAAGGTCTAACAGCCTTTCTAATGTCTGACTTTAGGCCTCTGACAAATCTTTTGGCCTTCAATTCCTCCAATCCATGATACTGAGAAGCATACCTCACCAACTGATTGAATTTGTGCTCATACTCTAGGACACTAAGGTTGTCCTGCCTTAGAGCATCAAATTCAGCTTACTTCATATCCTTGATGGCATCACTGATGTACTGTTCTTGGAACAGCTATGTGAACTCTGGCCAGCTCATCTCAATATCTCTTCCTGGCCTTCTGCCCTTCTGGAAAGCATACCTGTCTCTGGTGTTTCTCCACCACATCTCTGCACTGCCTACCAAGTTGTAAGTAGCCAGTGACACCTTCTTGGTGGAGCTGAGTGGCATCCTCTCAAACATCTTTTCTATGAAGATTAACCACTCCTCAGCTCTCTCTGGCCCAGCTCTTCCATCAAACTGTGGAGGTCTTAGGCCTTGGAACCTCTCCAACAGTCTGACCTCATCTAGGCCCTCTAGATCCTCTGATCTATGTCTCCTGGATCTATGAGAGTCCTCTGTATGGTGATGCTCTCTATGATCTCTCTGCCTTCTCCTGGATCTTCTCTCATGGCCTTCCTCAATCTCATTCCTAGTGCAGGAATGGTCATAGACTGAGGGATTGGTCCTGGACACCTGACCAATCTCAGATCTTACTCTTCTGCCTCTTGGATTTCTCCTATCCTCATCTTCCACCTCAATGGTCTCATCATTTGTGTCTTCTAAGCTTCCAGAAGGAACATATTCAGATGTGTTCCTAGTATCCTCTTCTGGTTGTTGCTGTGCATCCTGAACTGGTTCTGTTGGAGCTACTTGGACTCCCTGCTGTTGTCCTTGAATCAGCCTCATTAAGTTTTCATTGATTAGAGCTAAGTTCCTCTGAAGCTCTAACCAAACCTGAGGCACTTCAGGGTTTGCTACCCCCTGTTGCCCCTGATTCCCTCTATTCTGTTCATTTCTTTGTTGCCTAGAATCAGTAGGAGGCCTTCGGGGTGGATCCCCTCTCCTTGTGGCAACCATGTTTACTTCCTGCATTGATGATCCATCATAGAGCACATATAAAGATCATAGGTATTTCAATGGTACTTGACACTAGCAGCTGACCAAACTGAGTTCATATATGTAGATGCATGCAATGCCAACTATATGCAATGTACATGTATAAACCATGCTCTGATACCAACTTCTGTTACCCACTCCGAGGTAGTCCAGTTATGGTGCCAAAACTGTGCATTTAAACTCCCAGGTTTGGTGTATCCTGTAGGTCATCAGAACAACACCCCTAGTGTACAGACTCAAGTGACCCTCTTGAGCACTATGTAAATACATGCATATTGGTCTAACCATAACACACATATTTACATTTATGCACACTATGGCAGCTAAGAAGGAAAACACTAGCACAAGTCTTAGTTTTGGCTTCCACACATTAGGCAATCTTCTTAAGTCCTAGTGACCAGGTACTGCACCTGTAACTTCCAGTAATAAAATGTATCATTATAGCCACATCCCCCCCTATTTTCTTTGCTCCACTATCAAGTGGAGACTTAGAGTAAACCAAGGAATTTTTTTTTACATCAATAGCCCACCTATGGACCAAGTTATGGATTTTTTAAGTTGGTTACAAAATTCTGACCAAATGATTAGTAACTCATCCAAGTTTGCAACGTCATATCTTTGGCTACAGGGCTCTAAATCCATAAATTACAAATCCCAGTTAACCCTATTGATGTACTCTAGGAGTGGTCAAACTTTCATATCAAGATTCATTCTACACAGGGAGATATGAAACTTTAGGTCCAGAGTCGAAATTCTGGCAACTTTTGGACCATTTTGCCCATACAATTTTTCCAAACCATGCAAACACTTCATTCACAAGGGGAAAGCCCTCCAAGGCTATCCCATATATGTCCATTACACATAGGAATTACATTCCCTTTATTTTAACAACTTTATGTGGTCAAAACATAATTTACAAGTAAGCAGCCCATCATTCACACTTAGGCAGCTTTGCACCACATCACTTACATAGCCAAAACATTACTCAAATGTTCTCATACTTGTCTCATTTTACATACACTACATGTACATGCATACATTCACTACAATATGGTCTTAACTCAGCTAAATACGCACCCTAGGTTACAGGAGGTCCTGAGACACAATGGACTCCAAAAACAGGATGCTGGACAGCTGCTGCACAACACAATAAGTACCACCATTAAAAATACCAAATGTGCTCCTAAAATCACCAAACTTTCCAGATCATAACTAGACATATGGAAGTTCATGTACCTGAAATTTCAGATCAAAACTCAAACCAAAAAGGTTAGTTTCAAGGTCATCTTTCAGCTGGACCTGAAATGACAGAATTGAGGGGAGTAAGTTTCATTGAGAAACTTAGTGAGGGTAGCACTTGGATTCAATAGGCAATGTAATCATCATTAAAACCTGAATCCAAAGACACTAAAACTAAAAAACCACAATTCATCTATACAAGATATAGCAACCAAATGCAGCAGCCAAACACAAACAACAAACACATGAAATGTGGCAGCAACATATACCATAGGTTAGTCCATAAAACACATAATAAACATAACCAAATCACTATGGCATCCCTCCTCAAGATAATGCTTGGTCTTAGGAGGATTTTAACACTAGTTAGTACTAACTTTTGGGCTCTAGAAACCCAGAAATTCGCTGTGATCACTGTGCACTTCACACTAGGTCACAAAACCTTCAATAAGTGCACTCCCCTCACTAAACTTGGTTCATCAAGCACATGGCTCTCTTCCAAGCTTAGCCCTAGCTCCATGGATGTTTGAAAACATAGAAAACAACCCATGAGAGCAAGAGAACCCTTACCTTGATGGGTATGCTGAAATTGGAGCTTGATCCTAGGTGCACTCAAGCAATAGCACCAAATAGCTTCCAATTGTGCTTCCTTGACTTTAATTGCAAGTAGTTTTGAGTTTGAAGGTATGGTGGCTATGGAGGAAGTGTGGAGGAGAGGGCTGGCTTTCTTTTTGCTGGTGGAGGCCGAAATTTAGAGAAGCAAAGGTGGTCTTGACTACTTAAATAGTCAAAAGTACACTAAACACACTTAAGTAGTCTTAACCTTGTCTTATGTCATTTTCCTTGCTACAAGACTATGGTTTCTTAGTCTTAATCTCTTGGCCCACATTTGACCATCCTTATCTTCCTTTAGCAGCCCTCCTTATGTGGGATAACCCCACAAAACTTCCATTTGACTTAAGTCATAGACATACACATCTTAAGGCCTACATTAGAACACTTAGGTCCTTTATGCCTTTTTGTGTTTTCTTTGTCCTTAGTTGTCTTCCATAAACAATTTGGTCCTCCAATAGCACTTTCATACCATTCATATCCTTCCCATAACTCTCCAAATCTCTTTTGTGAAAGTTTTGCAATTGAGTACCTAAATTTTCAAAATCTTACAAAAAAGTCCATAGGTTGCTTGACAAACAAGCAATCCTTAAGGCTTTTCTTGGGGACCAAGTTACCAACTTGGAACACTTTTAAGGAGGTGTTGATCATACCTTTTTTCCCCCCCACACTACAATCACTATGGTGAGAATTACACAATATAATGGTTTTTAGCCATTATGACACACTTGTAATTTTCCCATTTTGTGAGGTGGTAACAAGGATGGTGGTGCTGGGCTCTTCTCACTTCCTGAAGGCCTCTGGCAACGGAGAACAATGCCTTCTTTTTGGGGAATAACTTCAGCAGCGAAGGGATTGTGATTTTCTTTCTGGCAATGAACTTCACTGGCGGGAAGTCCTGGCCCCTTGGGACCCCATTTCTTTAGTACGTCAGCCTCTGGGGGGTACATCCTCCATTGAGGACCCGTCACGGACGTCCCCACTCCCTGAGCTTCGGTGAGTGGACTTCCGACTTCTCTCCCGACGGGGAGTCGGTGAAGGGGCTCTTCGGCCCAAAGGTGGTTGTGACCACCTTCGGTCCAATTGTTGCGTCATTTCAGCCACAATAGAGCGCTGAAAATCATGTAGAAAGCTCATCGTGATCATTAGAGGATGTTCGTCCTCAGGCAAAGAAGTCCCTACGGCATGTTGTTCTGTCGCCTGTTGATTCTCCGGCACGGATGGGGACTTCAGGAGTCCCTTATCCTTAAAATGCCAAGTCTCCACGATGACTACCTGAGAGTGGTTTCCCATAGACGGCACAAAATGATACCCGGTAGCATCCTCGTTGTATGACATGGTGCAGCTTCGGGCTGGACTTCCGGTATGAACATGCCTGGAAAGAGACCTTCGGTGTGAAGGTATTTTTGAGAAGGACTTTCAAGAAGAATTTGGCTACAAAACTCAGTAAAACAGATGTTAAAGACTCCCCAGAATGTGATTCCGAGGGAGGAGCCTCCAACGCTCAAGTCAGTATTTTAGAGAATGAAGGTAAGAAAGAGGGAACGAAGAGCAGAAGATATCTAGGGTTTTCTATCTCTTGTGTCTCATTGTTCTTACCAGGGTTGTTGCCCAAGTATTTATAGGAGGGCGTTGGGGGAAGTTTGTTTGACACTGCCTGCTCAGATCTTGACACGTGTTCGGCTAGATGTGGTTCGTACCCTTAGGGATGGGGATCTCTAGCTGGCCATGTGCCGTTCTGGCCAGAAGTTAAAGCCATCGGAGGCTTTTGTGTCAGGGGTGTGTGTGAGGTCTCCGTGTTAGAGGCTCCTAATTGTCTTTGTCTCATCTGGGTGAGAACTCTTCGGTGATAGGCCTTCTTCGGGGGGTAATACCCCTTCGGGCAGACGGGTCTCCTTCGGTCCAGTTTTTGCTCTCGATGGCCTTACAAGGAGGCTCCTTGGCCGGGTGGAGAACCTTTGGTGAATGCTATATTCTATCAAGGATGGGGAAATGGCCTCCCGTGGTTGGCAAATCACTTGACCGAGGATGGCGCAGTATGTTCTTCTGAGGGTGGTAGTGTTATCAGCCGAAGGTGCTGAGGATCCATTTTCCTGAGGTTGCTCAGATGTACGTCCGAGGATTGTACTTGTCAGTCATCCTTAGAAGCTATCCAAGTGTGATAGCCATTTGGCTATTAGAGGCCAAGGCATTAGAGGAACTGGCCTCTATTGTCCTTCCCTAGGTGTTCCGCCTTTAGGTCCCGCCCCAATAAGCCTTACTGGACCTTGGTCTTCTGGCCTCCTTTAAGCCTGTGGGCAATCTTTGATCTAATGATCCATGGATCCACATCTTAGACATGGTTGGGTGTCAAAATAGCAAGGTTTCTTTGTTGGGTTTCGGGAGCCAAACAGCGCAGCGGAATTTAACCGAAACCCTCCAGGATCCAAGTGAAACGGGGTAAACCGGGTGTTTGCAAATTTTCATACCTAATTTTCGGTTGAGATCTCTCACTCAACTGTAGAGTCGAATCACAAAACCTGAACAGTTGACGTGTTCAAGCTCTCTATGGTATCCACACGAGCCTCTCGGGATCACCACGCTTCCACCACGTCCCGGTAGATGCATTTTCTCTTGCACTCGCAGTGCTAGCTTGCGTCCTCCAAGGAATTGCAAGAGAAGAGTGCGACTGTCCTTTTTGGGAGGCTAGGGCAAGGAGACCTGCGAATTTCTCACTTAAAAGTTGTATTTATAGTGAGACTCAACTTCCAGGCCTAATGGGTTTCAAAGCCCTAATCCAATTAGGATTTAATTTCGGGCTTAATAATGGCTCAACTCTTGGGCCCATTATTAATATGAAATTAAAGTGAAACCATAACCCAAATAATTAGCCCATGCACTCTAATGATCCAAATTGCTCTATGTGTGCGACCCAATAGGCTCTTATCACGTTGGCAATGATCATAAATCACATTTATGATCATAAGCAATGAGCGGTGTCTAGCAACACATCATTGCTACCCAAGTGACAAGATTGTCGATGATTCGACTAAACCTTTATGATCATCACCGATATATGCCATTGTCCCTTTGTCCAAGATATCAAGACTAAGCACGAGACATGGAATGTGTCACTCTCGTATAGCCCAATCTTTGGTTTCTTGATTACCGAGTAGACTAACTTAAACTGATGACATTGATATCATATATCAACTCATCCGAGCATGGCCATGCATTTTTCTAAGTCTCACTCTATCAAGGGGCCCGAAGATATCGCTCCCGTTACATAGGAGGGACAAATCCCATCTTGATCATACAAATCCCTCCGCATGATATGTGACATACCCAATGACCTCCTTCAAGTTCACTCAGTTACGAGCAACAAAGGAAAGTATCAAAGTATGTGACTCACATGTAGGGAACCTTGATGATCTTAGGTCAAAGGACTACATATACCCTGATCACTATGGGAATCACTTATGACACTCATATAAACGATCCATGTAGTGTTCTCATGGTGGGTCGGTCCAGTACACAAGTTCTCCAACTTGTACCCATATGTAGACTACATATCTCATATTAGTCTCCACATATGCTAGTCGTTATGTATTATTGCAACCCGCTCCACAATAATACTAGACCAGGGACTTTTAAGAATATCATTATTCTAGGGTTACAATTATGTTTGTTAAGTTACGCAGGAACAAAACAACAAACATAATTGCTGGATTAATGCCTTAATAAAATATCATGACTCAATGTGCAAAAATACAATCATCTCATGATTGGCTTTTGGGCACAATACTAACATTCTTTCCATGGATCTTTTTCTGTTTAAGGCACCTTAGGCCAGGGAACTTCCCATTAACCTTGCCCTCACCACCAATATGAGAATTCTTGGCAATTCCTTTGCCATGTGGTGGCTTCTTCTGCTAGCCACCTGCCTGACTTCTTTCCCTTACTCCACTGGGAAAGTACTTAGTCTCATACTTCTCTTGCTCTACTAATAGAGCTTTATGCACTACTTCATAGTATGTAGCTGCTCCAAAAGATCTAACAGCCTTTCTAATGTCTGACCTTAGGCCTCCGACAAATCTTTTGGCCTTCAACTCCTCTAGTCCATGATACTGAGGAGCATACCTAACCAACATATTGAATTTGTGCTCATACTCTAGGACACTGAGGCTATCCTGCTTTAGAGCATCAAATTCAACTTGCTTCATATCCTTGATGGCATCACTGATGTACTATTCTTGGAATAACTGTGTGAACTCTGGCCAGCTCATCTCAATATCTCTTCCTGGCCTTCTGCCTTTTTGGAAAGCATACCTGTCTCTGGTGTTTCTCCACTACATCTCTGCACTGCCTACTAAGTTATAAGTAGATAGTGACACCTTCTTGGTAGAGCTTAGTGGCATCCTCTCAACCATCTTTTCTATGAAGATTAACCACTCCTCAGCTCTCTCTGGCCCAGCTTTTCCATTAAACTATGGAGGTCTTAGGCCTTGGAACCTCTCCAACAGTCTGACTTCATCTAGGCCTTCCAGATCCTCTGATTTGTATCTCCTAGATCTGTGAAAGCCCTTTATATTGTGATGCTCGCTATGATCTTTTTGCCTTCTCCTAGATCTTCTCTCATGGCCTTCCTCAATCTCATTCCTAGTGGAGGAATGGTCAAAGATTGAGGTATTAGTCTTGGACACCTAACCAATCTTAGATCTTACTCTTTTGCCTCTCAAATTTCTCCTATCTTCATCTTCCACCTCAATGGTCTCATCATTTATGTCTTCTAAGCTTCCAGAAGGAACAAATTCAGATGTGTTTCTAGTATCCTCTTCTAGTTGCTGCTGTGCATTCTGCTGGAGCTACTTGGACTCTTTGCTGTTGTGCTTGAATCAGTCTCACCAAGTTTTCACTTATTAGAGCTAAATTCCTCTAAAGTTTTAACCAAACCTAAGGCACTTCAGGATTTGGTGCCCCCTATTGGCCCTAATTCCTTCGATTCTATCCATTTGTTTGTTACCTAGAGTCAATAGGAAACCTTCGGGGGGTTCCCCTCTCCTTGTGGCAACCATGTTTACTTCCTACATTGATGATCCATGATAGAGCATATCTAAAAATCGTAGGTATTTCAATGGTACTTGACACTAGCAGCTAGCCAAACTGAGTTCATGTATGTAGGTGCATGCAATACAACTATATGCTATGTACATGTATAAACCATGCTCTCATACCAACTTCTGTTACCCACACTAGGGTAATCCAATTACGGTGCCAAAATTGTGCATTTAAACTTAAATAAATCACTATCGCAGCCCTTCTCAAGCTAATGCTTTGTCTTAGGAGGATTTTAACAGTAGTTAGTACTAACTTTTAGGCTACAGAAGCCCAGAAATTCATTGCCATCACTGTGCACTTCACACTAGGTCACAAAACCTTCAATAAGTTCACTCCCCTCACTAAGCTTGGTTCATCAAGCTCATGGCTCTCTTCCAAGCTTAGCCCTAGCTCCATGGTTGCTTGAAAATATAGAAAGCAACCCATTAGAGCAAGAGAATCCTTACCTTAATGGGTATATTGAAATTGGAGCTTGATCCTAGGTGTACTCAAGTAATAGCTTCTAATTATGTTTCCTTGACTTCAATTGCAAGTAGTTTTGAGTTTGAAGGTATGGTGGCTATGGAGGAAGTATGGAGGAGAGGGCTGGCGGCTTTTTTTGCTAGTCAAGGCTGAAATTTGGGAGCTAAGGACCAAGAATGGACACTTATATGGTCTTAAGTGCACTAAACACACTTAACAAGCTTAACCAAGCTTTATGTCATGTTCCTTGCTACAAGACCATGGTTTTTTTACCTTAATCTCTTGGCCCACATTTCGCCTTCTTATCCCATATTAGAGCAGCCCTCCTTATGTGGGATAACACCACAAAACATCCATTTGACTTAAGTCATAAGCATGGACAACCAAAGGCACACAATAGGACACTTAAGTCCTTAAAGCCTTTTTGTGTTTTCCTTTGTCCATACTTGTCTTCTATAAGCAATTTGGTCCTCCAATAGCACTTTCATACCATTCACATCCTCCCCATAACCCTCTTAATCTCTTTTGTAAAAGCTTTGCAATTGAGTACCCAAATTTTCAAAATCTTACGAAATAGTCCATAGGTTGTTTGACAAATAAGCAATCCTTAAGGCTTTTCTTGAGGACCAAGTTACCAACTTGGAACACTTTTAAGGAGGTGTTGATCATACCTTTTCCCCCCCACACTTCAATCACTATGGTGAGAATTACACAATATAATGGTTTTTAACCATTATGACACACTTGTAATTCTCCCATTTTTGTGGGGTGGTAACAACTCTCTTGAAGTCCCAGCTCCCTATCCTTGCCTTTATTAGAAGGGGCTCATCATGAGGAAACTTCATGGAATACCCATCTTTCTGAACAAGCTTTTCGATGGGTTTTTGAACTCCATTATCAAGATTTGCCAGACTTTCCTTTTCCTCTCGGCCGAGGGTATCCCAGTAGTGATTGTTTGGATCACTCCCGCCGGAAGTTGTGGATGCTTTCTGGGACTTCAGTTCTGACATCGGTCAGAATCATAGTCCTCATCTTCACATTTCCTTTCTTCTTCCCTTCTTCCTTTGGGGGATGGTATCCGCAAGTAGCGCCGAAGCTGCCACTACTTGACTAAAGATTCAATGTACTTTCTCAGCTGGAAGCAGTCCTCGGTGTCATGCCCACGGTCTCAGTGGAACTGGCAGAACTTTTTCATGTTCTTTTTGTTGTTTGAGGTCATGTCCTTTGGTCTCTAAATCGAAGTTCCTTGTCTCTCCAAGACCATCAATATGTTCATCCTTGTGGTGTTCAAGGGTGAGAACAACATGGGTTTCTTCCCCCTTTGTTTTTGAGGTCTGCCCCCGCCCTCGATTGGGTACAGAGGTTGGTGACTCTGACCCTCAGATTGATATGATCAGACTTCGGCCCTCCTTTCCTCAGTTCTTCGGCTGTCATGTGCTGTTCTGCCCTTTAGTAGAATTCTCTAACGGTGTCAGGGGGGTCTTTGGAGAACTTGTAGAAGTGTTATGAATCTCTCCTAAGTCCCCTGATCGTGGCAAGGATGCGGATTTCGGGGTAGAAGTCGGTCACACTCAGGGCTTCTCAGTTGAACCTCTCGACATAGTCTCGAATGGTCTCCCCATTCTTTTGGGCTATGTCAAACGTTTGAACAGGCATTTTCACCGTCGGTCTACTTCTGATGAATTGCTGAGTCAATGTAGTAGATAACTCCTGGAAGCCCATTATGGTTCCGAGAGCTTAGGAGTTATACCACCCAGTTGCCAACCTTGGAAGGGTAACTTCAAAGCACTTGTAAAAGGTGGCGTCATCAGCGCCGTGCAACACCATGCTGTACCTATATTTCGTCAGATGAGCTTAGGGGTCACTGCGCCCATCATACGTTTCCAGACGTAGCACTCGGAAGTCACTTGGGAACCAATCTTAAATCTCATTCTTCTTCCTCAAGTATTTCCCCTATCTTCATCAATCTCATCATTTTTGTTTCCCAATCTTCCAGAAGAAACATGCTCAAATGTGTTCCTAGCCTCCTCTTCTGATTGCTACTGTACATTCTGAACTGGTTCTACTGGTGCTACTTGGACTCGTTGCTATTGTGCTTGTATTAGCCTTACTAAGTTTTCACTGATTAGAGCTGGGTTCCTCTAAAGCTCTGACCAAACTTGTGGCACTTTAGTGTTTGGTGCCCCATTTTGGCCTTGATTCTCTCTTTCTTCTCTATCCCTTTCTTCTTATCTCCTTGCAGCAACCATGTTTACTTCTTGTTCAAGATTCATCACAGAGCACATATAAAGATCACGCATACTTTAATGATACTTGACACTACCAGCTGACCAAACTAAGTTCATATCTGTAGCTAGCATGCATAATATAGCTATATGTACGTGCACATGTGCAAACCATGCTCTGATACCAACATCTATTACCCACTTCAGGGTAGTCTAGTTGTGGTGCCAAAATTGTGCATTTAAAACCCCCAGGGTTGGTATGTTTTTTATGCCATTTCAACAATACCCTCAATGTGCACACCCAAGTGGCCCTCTTGGGCACTATGTAAATGCAAGCATATTGGTCCAACCATTACCCACATATTCACATTTTATGCACATGATGGCAACAAGGAAGGAAAACACTAGCACAAGTCTTAATCTTGGCTACCACACATTAGGCAATATTGCTAAGTTTAAGTAACCAGCCACTGCACCTGAAATTTGCACCAAAAAACTGTATTAATCTAGCAATGTACCCCATTTTTTCTTTGCTTCATTATCAAGTAGAGACTTAAACCATACCAGGGAATTTGGTTTTATATCAATAGCCCACCTATGGACGAAGTTATAGAGTTTTGAAGTTGGTTACAAAATTCTGACCAAACATACAGTAACTTAGCCAACTTTGCAACATCATAACTTTGGCCACAGGGCTACAAATGTAGAAATTCTAAAGATATTTAAACCAATAGCTAGATCTAGTCTAAGTGTGGAAAAATTTCATACCAAGATTCATTCTACACATGGAGATATAGAACTTTGAGTGCAGGGTCAAAATTCTGCCCACTTTTGGACCATTACGCCCATACAAAATTTTATAAGTGTGCAAACACTTCATTCACCAGGGGTAAGCCCTCCAAGGCCATCCTATACATGTCCAATACACATAGAAATTACATGCTCTTGCATCTAGCAACTCTATGTGGCCAAAACAGAATTTATAAACAAGCAGCCTATCATTCACACTTAGACAGCTTATGCACCACAGTCACATACATAGCAAAACAGTCCTCAAATGTTCACATACCTATTTAATCTTTACATTTCTTACATGTACATGCATCGATGCACGACATAATGGAATTAACTCAGCTAAAACATGGACCCAAGTAACAAGAAAGCTTGAGACATACTGTACTCCAAAAAATAGGATGCTGGATAGCTGCTGCGTAACATAATAAGCACCATCACTAAAAATATCAAATGTGCTCCTAAAATCACCAACATTTCAAGATCATAACTAGAGATGTGGAATTTCAAATACAAGAAATTTTAGATCAAAAATCAAACCACAAGTTTGACTGTGATCTTTCTGGTGAACCTAAAATGGGCAGATTTGAGGGGAGTACGTTTCATTGTGAAACTTAGTAAGGAGAACACTTATACTCTTAAGGTAGTGTAACCCTTGGTATCACCTAAATCTAAAGACACTAAAACACAAGAAATCCAATGCATATATCCAACATAAATTAGCCGATGCAGCAACCAAACACAAACAATAAACAAATGAATTGCAGCAACAAGAATTTACACTAGTTAGTCCATAAAACATGCAATAAACGTAAGAAAATCACTATGAAAATCCTCCTCAAGAAAAATCTTGGTCTTTGGAGAGTTTTAAAACTAATTAGTACTAACATTGGGCTCTAGAAACCCCAAATTTGCTGCCATCATTGTGCACTTCACACTAGGTCACAAAACCTTCACTAAGTGCACTCCCCTCACAAAGCTTGGTTCATCAAGCTCATGGATCTCTTCCAAGCCTAGCCTTAGCTCTGTGGATGCTTGAAAATACAGTAAACATTCCATGAGAGCAAGAGAAATCCTTACCTTGATGAGTATGCTGAATTTTAAGCTTGATTCTTGGTGCACCCTAAGCAATAGCACTAGTATGTTTCCAATTGCTCTTTCTTGATTTCAATTACAACTAATTACAACCTTGGAGGTATGGTGGATATGGAGGAAGTGTGGAGGTGGTTGGTGGCTGGTAGGTTCAAATATGAAAGAAGAAAAGAAGGAAATGACTACTTAAATGGGCTTTAGTGCACTAAACACCCTTAGTAGCCTTAACCATGCTATATGTCATTTTCCTTGCTACAAAACCATGGTTTCTTACTCTTAAACTCATGGCCCACATTTTTGACATCCTTATCATGCCATAGCCACCCTTCCTTGTGTAGGATAACCCCCCAATCTCACCATTTGACTTAAGTCGAAAGCTTGGACATCCGAAGGCCTACACTAGGACAATTAGGTCCTTAATGCCTTTTGTGTTTTCTTTGTCTAAACTTGTCTTCCACAAGAAATTTGGTCCTCCAATAGCACTTTCATACCATTCATATCCTTCCCATAACTCTCCAAAGCCCTTTCCTAAGACTTTTGCAATTAAGTACCTGAATTTCCAAAACCTTACAAAAAAGTCCATAGGTTGCTTGATAAAAAAGCAATCCTTAAGGCTTTTCTTGGGGGGCCAAGTTACCAACTTAGAACAGTTTTAAGGAGGTGTTGATCTTGCCCTTTACCCTTCACACTTCAATCACTATGACAAGAATTACACAATATAATGGTTTTTTTTAACCATTTTGCCACACTTTGTAATTCTCTTATTTTTGGGAGGTGGTAACATATCGTAAAGAGCTTGAACACGTCAACTATCCAAGTTTTGTGATTTGACTCAACAATTGGGTGAAACATATTAACCGACTAGGTAGAAATTTTTTGAACACTTAATTTGCCCCATTTCACTTGGATCATGTAGGGTTTCGGTTATCTTCCACTGCTGTTGTTTGGCTCCAAAAACCCTACAGTGGTATCAAAGCTATTTGTGAAACCCTAAATCAGGATTGACTGTTGAATCACATGATCCATTGTATGTTTGGTTGTTTTCGATCATGATTAATTAGATTGATTCATGATGCATAAAACCAAAACTCGTAATGTATATATGAGATATATAAAGAAATAACATACATTGGTTAATGAGATTAACCCTAGATTGATGGGTATAAGATACCTATCTAAATTAGGATTCTTACAATAGTTGGGAAACCCTAGTAAGGATAGATTAGGGTTGTTTGGTGACCTTGAGTAGAGCACTTTTGGTGCCTTGGATTGAGGTGGTCTCGGGTACTTAGTTGCTCAAAATAATAGATCCCAGCCAATGGGATTGCCGTATATAAAGTGCCACATTAATAAAATAGGTTAACAAATGCACATTCATTGGCATGTATTTTGTTGAATGAGATTTGACATGATATGTTGATTGGTGGTTGAAGCACAGTGCATGATTATAGCCCTTGTTGGTTGTGCTTGTTAATACGGCTTGCGAGTTGTGACTTTTCTTGTTTCTCTCGTTGTACATTCTCTTCTCACCTTACTCCCTTCAAATGTAACACGAGCTTTCTATTATTGATGTAATTGTGCATTTTGGGATCATCTGAGGTGGTGTTTCGAATGAGGTAACTACAAAGAGACAACCAAGTAAGGAGGACAAGGAGCTTGTGAAGACATTTTCTTTTCTTAGGCTTTTATGATATTTTCATTGGCTTGAGAATATCGTATAGTTTGGGCTATAACCATGTCATGTTCAATTTGGTTTTAGCATGAGATGCATATTTTATATTTGTATGTGATGCATGTATAAGACAACCAAAGATAAAAATTGGTGAGATCAAAAGAAAAATACCTCAAACAAAATATTAAGTTAAATGTGATGCCTTCCAAATGTTGGCACCCGTCAAGATTTTGATCAACGTTGGGTGGGTTTGCCAAAGCAAAGCACCTATGTTCATCTTGGTAAGATGCGATGAATAAAGGTGATATCCAAATTGCTAACTTTGGGTCTGACTTAACTAAGTCATCCCAATAAGATTGGGGCTTAGAGGCATAGAGTTGGGCTTAAGTTCATGAGATAAGCTTGGAAAAGTGTTGTTCACCCAACTATCCAACAATTGCATGAAATGCAATTGGTAAGAGTTGCCTACCTAAACAACTATCAGTTGAGAAAAAGCCAAAGCGGACTTAGGTTGTGGTTAAATATGGATTTTTGCCCACTACAATACCTTAGCACTAAGGTGTCCCGAAATAATATTGAGGGTTATTATTTTGAGTAAAATTGTGGGAGTATAATTTAAAAAATGTCCTTATTAAATGAACAAAAATGCATCATTCTTACACTACATATTTACTGTTGTAAATTACCATCGCACAAAACACAACAACACTTTCAATGAAATCAATCCTTCAGAAGGAAAAACTGAATGGGACCAACTTTCTCATATCGTACCAAAATTTGAGGATAGTCCTCAAGTAAGAGAGAAAGGCTTATGTCCCAGAGCACCCTATTTCGAATAAGCCTGCTGCCAACACTTCAAAAGCTGAAAGGGATGCTTATAAGAAGCACTCTGATGATGCTTTGGATGTTGCTTACCTCATACTTTTTACCATGGAATTTGAGCTTTAGAAGCAGGGAGAAAACATGGGGGTGTTTGATAGGATCGAACATCTCAAAATGCTTTACCAATAGCAAGTTAGGCATGAGAGATTTGAAACCTATAAGGCATTGTTTCAGTGCAAAATACTTAAGGGAAGTCCCGTAGGTTCTCATGTTGTTAGGATGATTGGTGATAGCTGAAGGGCTATCGCCCCCGAAGAACCTCACATGAGCGCGCCACTTCCGAACAAAGCAGACACGACAAAACCTTAGCAAAGAGAGGACTGCAGCACCCTCAGACAAGTCGAATAGGCGCTATCACTCAGGAAATCCATGTGACCAACTTCGGTTTGAAAAAGTGACCGTTTTTCCCGAAGGTGACCTTGCGCCGACCACACATGGCCAAAACCACCTCCGGATACTCTCTGGACCACCCTCAGGGCACACTCACGAAGTGCCACAGTAGGTACCCAAGCCTGATCGAAGGTGCCTCGTACAAACAGGGGACATCCCTCCAGAAGAACTCATATTCCCGAATGAGCCCTATACCTCGAAGGAGTTCGGTCCGCCGAAATGGCCATGTAGGTGTATGACGAAATAGCTGAGGAGTCTCTAACACAACGTATCTGTACAGCCCCCGACACGTAGCCCTCAGACATGCTCCGACACGCCTCCCTCAGACACGCTCTAACACACCGCCCTTGTACTGCACTAGGCTCCTGGCCAGGCGACCTGTGGTCGGCTAGATGCTCCCCCTTTCCCCGAAGGTATGGACTGCATCTGACCGAACACATGTCACGATCTGGGTAGGCTGTGGGAAATGAGCTTCTCTTATTCACCTCCCTATAAATATTTAGGAAATGCCCTAAGTGAGGAGATCCAACGTTAAGGAAAAATCTCTCCACTCCCTACTTATCTCTGGTACTAACCCGGAAAAACACTCCAGGGAGCTCCTGACCCTTTCCTTTCTAAGTCCTTGTAGGCCTTCTCCTACCGGAGGTTCCTTATCCAGGCATTCTCCTGCCGCAAGTTCCTGCTCCAGTGACACGACCGCCCGTGCCCCTGCCCAGGAAGCCCTGTGAGAGTTGGTCTCATGGTGGATTGCAAATGGCTAGTTGTGTATGTGTGTGGATTATGATGCCCCGAGGCATCTTCGTTTGTTGTCATGTTGACAGGTGGGGAGACTTCCTGAGGAGGCGAGCGCCTGGAGCTCTGGTTTCCCAGCTGAGTGTGCCTGAAAAGCTCAAAGAAGAGGTTAGGAGGTCCCCGGTTTGCTTTTCCGGGGAGGACCCTCCGACGCCCAAGTTAGTTTTCTGAGTGAAAGTGGAGGAAGAACACTAAGGGATCAAGTGTCTTGCCTGTTTTGTGTTTTCTCAGAGGGAGGAAAATGCCCATCCTTTGCCCAGTCCCATTTCCTAGTATTTATAGGAGTAGCTGGTCCGTTCAGATCATGACACGTGTTCGGTCGGATTTGATCTGTACTTTTGGACCTAGGGGACAGGCAGCCGTTTGCAGCCTCCTTTAGCCCTGGACCCGGACAGGTTGTGTCAGGACTGGGGCGGGCTGCGGCGTGTCAGTTTGCCGTTCTGATGTGACGTGTAGGGCTTGTGGGCGACATGTCAGAGGCTCCTTAAATGCTCATATCGTACTCCCGAGGTCCCCTGGGCGAGGTCGCCCTTCGGTGCGTGCACCCTCTTCGGATTCTATCCGTCTTTTGGTGCGAGCACCTCCTTCGGGATCTATCCCATAGTTCTGGGAGTTCCCTTGATGAACACCTTCTTCGGGACTTATACCCATAGTCCGGTGATTCCCTTGTTCAGGTGTTTCTTGTTCGGGGAAGATCCTCTTCGGGGCTTCTGCCTTCGGGGAGATTCTTCCTTGCTTCAGAGAGATGGCTTTCTTACCCGAAGACGGTCAGTTTGGCCCCTCGATGGAGACGGTGTTATCCTCGGAATTCCTGACGAGCTAACCGAAGTCTCGAGCTCATAGTGTTTGACTTCGCACCTTCCGAGGTCAGTAAAAAGATCCTCTCTTGGGTGACGTCAGACTCCTCGGCCAATATTCTGGCAGGGAGTTACTACCGAGGAGGCAATAGCCTTTGGCTATCACAGGCCCCCCTCCGAAAAGCCGAAGTGAGAAACTTCGGTTCATCGGTTTTCGGGTCCTGTGGTTGTGATATCTGCGCCGAAGACGCCTTCTTCTGCCTGAAGCGATGGGCAGCCCTTTTTGCGTCCTCGAGGCGCGAGAAGATAGGCTGTCCCTGTGCCGAAGATACACCTTCCGCTCGAAGTCACAGGCTGTCTCTTGGTGTCCTCGTGGCGAGGGAAAATAGGATAACCTTGTACCGAAGATAGACCTTTTGCCCGAAGTCACAGACTGTCTTTTGGTGTCTTCGAGGTAACCTACTTTTTTGCCTTTATAGGTCTGCTCATGCGTTGCATCCTGTGTCCAGCAGAGTCAGTCTAGGGCGGCGCCTCTAGACCAAATGGTGTCAGAGGGCGTGCTCGACGTGATGGACGACACGTGGCACGTTTGCTGCGCGATGACCGACACATGGCACACTATTATTGGGTGGGAATGCACTGAGTACGGCAGGCGCGACTTTTCAGGCGCATTTAGCAGTTATGGCGACGCTTCGCCTTCCGAGGGGTACTAATGACGACGGTTCACCTGGCCTTCTCGGCCTATATATACCAGCCCTGTCATAACCCTCTTTTTGCTTCTGCTTTTGCTTTCTTCTGCCTTCTAATTCTCTCCCGATTTTCCGCGGCGGTTCTCCTTTTTCAGGCGTTTTTCCGCCCACTTTTCACGACGGCTTCCAGAAATCCAGATTTCGGCAAGACCTTTGGTGGGTTTTAGTCCTTTTGCTTTTTTCAAAGCTTCTTCTTTGTTTTTCCCGAACTCGTTTTCGTTGTTTTTCCCGAACTCATTTTCGTTGTTTTTCCCGAACTCATTTTCATCATGCCTGTTCCCGAGAGTTGGCAACCTCTTCTTTCTCACCCTTGCTGCACTACTCCGGCAAAACTAGCGAAGTGGAAGAAAAAGTTTTTCTTACCCTCTTACTCTGTGACGAGGTTGCCCCGTCCTGACCAATTTCCTTTTTCCAACCGAAGTGATGAAATCACCGTTTTCCGAGCCCAACTGAAGGTCGGACTTCGGTATCCCCCCCCGGAGATGGTTAGCGCGTTCTGCAACTTCCATGGCATTGCCATTAACCAACTCCCACTGAACTCGTACTGCTATTTCAACGCCTTCCTCTGTATGTGCGGCGTTTTCAAAATAAAACCTCACTTTGTAGTTTTTCTTCAGTACTACAAGCTCTTCGTGGTCCCGAAGGGTGGCTTCTACTTTATGCTACCTCGGGGATCCGGGAGCAAAAAGTATACGTTCACCTTCGCCACCAAAGACAGCTGGCGAGGGTGGCAACAAAAATTCTTTTTCCTGAAGAAGTCGGAGGCTTGGTCGCACGTCCCGACCAAGTGGGCTCAGGGGAGGCTCAAGATGGATGTCGTTGACCCGAAGATACTGCTAGACGCCGACGTAGCACCTATCTTTGAGGACTTCGACAGGCGCATCCGGGCCGTCTCTGACTGGGCTGCCGAGGTCTCTCCTCGTGCCCTTTACCCCTTTCCGATCAACTGGAGGCTCATGACCGAAGAGGTCCTTCGGGAACTCAAGGTGGTAAAGGAGCATGAGACAGACCTCAACATGCCGAAACCGGCTTCTTCGGGGAAGGACTCCTGGCTCGTGAAACTCCTTCGGGGGAATGAGACTTATGAGTCTTTTTATGAGAGTAAGTTACTTTCTCATTTTTCCCTTCATAACTTCATCTTGGACTTACACTGATCTTCCTTTTCTTTTTTCAGAGATGGGCGACGACGCGGCTGCCTTCTACAAGTTACACTGATCTTTTTCTTTTTTCAGAGATGGGCGACGACGCGGCTGCCTTCTACAAGGCTCTTTTTACCGGGCAGGCCGAGAGGGGCGAACAGACAAAGAAGGCCGCCTCTCGGAGGCGGAAGCAGACTTCTGGCCGGCCCTCCTTCCAAACGGGCAAAGAAAGCTGCTCCTTCCTCTCTTCCGCAAATTCCGGAGGAGGTAGGCGAGGAGCCCGAAGACCCTGCTGCCCCTTTGCCCGAGGTTCCTTCTGTCGACGTCCCTTCTTCCGACGTCCTTCCTCAAAGCCCCACGCCTTCGCATGCTCTTCTGGAGGGCGATGGGGAGGAGACCCCTTCTGCCGAGGAACGGCGCCAAATAAAAGGCAAGGGGATCTCTACTGAGGCGACGTCGATTCTTGACGACGACGTTACCGAGGTGCCAGCAGGTTTGTACTTTGTCGAAGAACCTTTTTTTTTCTTTTGTAAATCCTTAAGGGTTTTCTGGCCTTAACCAATTTTTCTGCCTTGTTGTGCAGCGGAGGTGGCCGCTCCTGACTGGGTTGGCGAACACGCCCGCAAGAGGGCCCTTCGGGATGCCAAAGTCCCAGCAGGGAAAGTTCCGAAGGAGCCCTTCTGGACGTTCACGGAGGACATGAATATGTACTCCGAGGACTGTCCCGAGATGGCCAGGCAGGTGTGCAAAGGGGTGCTTACTGAGGCCTCTTACAAGGCCCTTACGGCGGCTTACCCAGGCGACAACTCTTTGGCCGCCAAACTCACTGAACATGCCGCCCAGGTACGCTTCACTGTTTCCTCAGTGTCAATTTCGCCTTTGCTTTTTACTTAGCATCATTTTCCCTTTGTTTGCTTTTTTTGCAGCTGATGGGGTATGCCGGGTTGCTCCGTGTTCGGGTGGCACGAGAGTCAGAAAGGAGGGCGTCACTCTAGGACCTTTACACCAAGACGAAGGCCCAGTGTTCGGTGTTGGCTGCCGACAATGCTCAGCTGAAGCAGTCTTCAGAGAAGGAAATTGCTGAACTTCGGGAGGGGTTCATAAAAGTGAAAGAGGAACTTGAGAAAGGCACCTCCCAGAAACTTTCTGACATCGGCTCTCGGATGGCAGAGCTAACTTTGATCGTAGAAACGATTCAAAAGGATAAGTCAGAAAGTGACGCAATCCTTGCGAAGACGCTCGAGGAAAAGGCCCAGCTCGAAGCCGAGGTCGCATCTCTGAAGAAGCCTTCAGAAGAGAAGAAGAAGATGAAGGCATTGAAGAGAAAGCTCAAGGATCTGGAGAAGGATTACGCGGATCTGGAGAAGGACTATGCAGATTTGGCGGTCAAGAAGCGGGAGTCCGATGATATGACGAAGTTGGGCTTTCAAGACGGCTTCTGTCTTGCTCGGCACCAAATTCTGCAGAAGTTCCCAGATTTTGACCTCTCCTTCCTGGAAGGCATGAACATCCCCAAGGAGCCTCGGTGGACTTGGTCCAAGATCGAGCACTTGAAACTGCCTCCTTCTCTCCCGGCGCCGAAGGCTGCTGACAAAAGCACAGAGGCTGGCAGTTTTCAAGACGCCGAGGTTCCTTAGTACTAGGGCCTTTTGCCTTCATTTTCTTCTTCTTTTTTGTAGTCTTTCAGCAACTTTCTTCTCTGTAAGCACTCTTTGGCTCAATAGATAAAAATTTGGCTAAGTATTTTTTGCCAGATTCCTTTGTTTCCTTCTGTCCCGAACATAATTCGCTCAAGAGACTTCGGAAAACCATACTTTTGCTTTCCTTTGTCCCGAACATATTCGCTCAAGAGACTTCGGAAAACCATACTCTTGCTTTCCTTTGTCCCGAACATATTCGCTCAAGATACTTCGGAAAACCAAACTCTTGCTTTCCTTTGTCCCGAACATATTCGCTCAAGAGGCTTCGGAAAAACTTACTTTTGTTTTCGTCGGCGATTGCTTTCGTGAGACTCTTGTTTTGTACTTCTTCAGAACTTTTTACTTAGACAAATTTTTCCAACTTGTGCAATACAACTTTCCCACCGAACTTTTTAGGCATAGAATTTTTTCAAGGCCTCTGAGTGCCAAGTATTTTTTAATTCTATGCCTTCGGCATCGCCGAGCTTATAAACTCCTTTTCGTACTTCGGCAAGTACCAGGTAGGGTCCTTCCCAATTTGCGCGAAGTACCCCGTGGGACGGCTTTCGGGGTGCAAATTCAGCCTTTCGGAGAACGAGGTCTCCCTTCTTTATTCCTTTTGGCCTGGCGCGTAGGTTTATGGCTGCTGCCACTCTTTGCTGGAAAGCTTTTCTTCTCAGCTCGGCTACTTCTCTGTGTTCACTGACGAGGTCGAGCTTGGTTCTCAGGCCGAGGTCATTTCCTTTTTCATCGAACACTTGGACTCGTATTGACGGTTGTACTACTTCGACAGGGATGATGGCCTCTGTACCGAAGACGAGTGAAAAAGGCGTTTCCCCTGTGGCTCTTCGGGGTGTTGTTCGGTAGCTCCATAACACGCTTTGGAGTTCTCCTGGCCATTTCCCTTTTGCTTCTCCCAATCTCTTTTTCAGACCATCTTTTATGGTCCTGTTAGATACTTCCACCTGCCCATTACTTTGGGGGTGAGCTACTGGGGCGAAGTGCATTTTTGTCCCGAGGTCGCTAATGAACTCTTGGAATCCTTTGTCTATGAACTGGGATCCATTGTCCGCTACGAGTACCCTCGGTATGCCAAATCTGCATACGATGTTTTTCCATACGAACTTCTGCACTTCTTTTGCCGAGATAGTTGTCAGAGGTTCTGCCTCGACCCACTTAGAGAAATAGTCTACTGCTACTACGCAGAACTTTACGCCTCCAGGCGCCGTTGGGAGTGGCCCAATGAGATCTATGCCCCAAACTGCGAAGGGCCAAGGATAGTCTGCCGAAGTCACGAACTCCGATGGTGTTCTTTGGATGTTCGCATGTCTCTGGCAACTACCACATTTCCGGACGAACTGCTTGGCATCCTTTCTCAGGGTAGGCCAGAAGTATCCTTGGCGAAGTATCACTGCTGCCAGGGCGTCGGTTCCGATGTGCGAACCACAGGCACCTTCGTGAACTTCTTCGAGGATCATTTCAGTATCCTCTTCACTAACACACCTCTGTAGTGGATTTGCATATCCTTGCCGATATAGTTCTTCTCCAATTAAGAAGAAACGTCCGGAGCGCCTTCGCACTTTTGCGGCTTCGCTGGGGTCTTCGGGGAGTGTGTTGGTTGCGAGATACGTTTTGATTGGTTCTTTCCATCCTTTCCCCGAGGTCGCTATGCTTAACACCGCGATGCTGGGGTGGCTTAGCACTTCGGTGCAAGTTTTGGACTTCGCCAAACAGTCTGCCTCAGCATTTTCTCGTCGGGGTACGTTCTCGATTTTCACGACGTCGAACTCCCGAATAAGCTTTGTTACCAACTCATGGTATTTCGCCAAGGTCGGGTCTTTCGCGCCATAGTCCCCTGCCATTTGCCGGACCACCAGCTGGGAATCACTATGGGCTTTCAAGTTTCTCACGCCAATTTTTCTGGCCAGGCGTAATCCTGCTATGAGGGCCTCATACTCGGCCACGTTGTTGGTGGCGTTGAAACTGAACTTGATGGCCTTCATTACTTCTAGGCCTTCGGGGCCTCTGATAATCACTCCAGCTCCCTGGTGTTCGGATCCTGAGGCCCCGTCAACATATAACGTCCATTCTGGCTCGTCTTCGCCCGAAAATGAATGTCCCTCCTCGGTGTTTGGTACTTCGGCGATGAAGTCTGCCAAAGCTTGAGCTTTTATAGCTTTCCGGGGTTCATACGTGATGTCGTGTTCGCCAAGCTCTATACACCACTTGGAAAGCCTTCCCGAATGATCAACTTTCCTCATAACATCCCGTAGAGGCAGGGTACTTCGGACGATAATGGGGTGAGCCTGAAAGTATGGCCGTAGCCTCCTTCCTGCAAGTACCAAGGCATATATAGCTTTTTGAAGCAAAGGGTACCTGACTTCGGCGCCATGCAGGGACTTGCTGACATAGTAGACCGGCCATTGCTTTGGCCCTTCTTCTTTCACGAGGACCGAGCTCACAGCTTTTTCTGTGACGGCGAGGTACAGTACGAGGGGCTCTCCCTCCCGAGGTTGCCGCAGAGTCGGCAGGCTGGCCAAGTAGACTTTGAGTTCTTCCCAGGCTTTTTGGCAATCTTCATCCCAAGGATGACCATTCCTTCCGAGGTCGCCTTCCATCTTTGCTGCCTTTGTGAGGACTTTGAAGAAGGGTCGACACCTATCTCCGTACCTGGAAATAAACCTGCTCAGAGAGGTTATTCTTCCGGTGAGTCTTTGCACGTCTTTGACTGTGGCAGGAGTTCGGAATTCAAGCAGAGCCTTAATCTTCTCGGGGTTAGCATCGATGCCTCTTTCGGATACCATGTACCCAAGGAACTTTCCCGAGGTCACCCCGAAGATGCATTTCTCAGGATTAAGGCGGATCCCGAAGGCTCTGAGTTTTTGGAAGGTTTCCTCTAAATCTGCAACGTGGTAGCCAGGCAGTTTGCTTTTGACTATCATATCATCAACATACACCTCCATGTTCCTCCCCATTTGGTCTTTGAAGACCTTGTTCATCAGCCTCTGGTAGGTGGCTCCTGCATTTTTGAGTCCGAAGGGCATCCTGATATAGCAATATGTTCCTCCCTCGGTGATGAAGGCAGTCTTCTCTTCATCTTCGGGGTCCATCCTTATCTGATGATACCCACTGAAAGCGTCCAGGAAACTTAGGAGCCCGTACTCGGCAGTTGAGTCTACCAGTTGGTCTATTGGCGGAAGAGGATATGAATCTTTCGGGCAAGCATCGTTCAAATTTCTGAAGTCGATGCACATCCGGAGCTTACTACTTCCTTCTTTTGTGGCAATTACTACGTTGCTTAGCCATTCGGGGTAGTTTACCTCCCGGATAACGCTAGCGTCTATCAGACGCTGGACTTCGGTCTTGACGAAGTCACTTTTGTGAGCTGAGATGCTCCGTTTCTTTTGCCGGACAGGTTTTATTTCCGGACTCACTTTGAGGCTATGCTGGATTACGCGAGGGTTTACCCCTGGCATGTCCTTCGAGATTACGCGAGGGCGAGTAGGCGAACAGATCTTTATTTGCAAGCAGAAAAGATACAAGTTTTTCCTTGTCTCCTTCGGCCATGCTTTTCCCTATTCGGGTACTATGGCCTGGGACAAGCTCTACTTCTTCTGTTTCCGCTTTTGTGGGATCTTCTGCCTCGCCCCTTTCCAGCTCTTTTGCTTCTACAGCATGTGCTAGGTTGCTTGCTGGAGCCTTTCGTGCTCTGACGAACACCTTTCTCACCTCGCCTTGATCAATGAAGATCTTTGCGTCTCCTTCTTTGGTGGCGAAGGTGACGGTCAAGTACTTTACATCAGGGCGAATGTGCAAATTTCCCTGTGTCTGTCTGCCGAGGATGGCGTTGTATGACGAAGGAACGTCCATGACTATGAACCTTGCCATGGTAGAGGCGAACAACTCAGCAGTTCCTTTCTCCGAAGTTCCTTTCATCATCAAGGGGAGGTCGATCCACCCGAGGACAGGTAGCTCAGATGGTCCTACGCCGAACGTGGGTGAAGTAACAGTCTTGAGGTCACTCCTGGATACGCTCAAGCTTGGCAGCAAATGTGAGAACAAGACGTCTGCGTTTGACCCATCGTCCAGCAGTACCCTCTTGACGTCCCAGTTTCCTATCCTTGCCATTATTAGCAATGGATCGTCATGAGGGAATACGATGGTGGAGCCATCCTCGCGGGCCAATTTTTTCGTCGGGCTCTGATATTCCATCACCGCTATCTCTCTGGCCCTTCTTTTCCTTTCCGAGGATGGAAGCCCGGTTGTGATCGTCTGTATTACTCCTGCCGAAGGTGGAGGACGCCTTCTCGGACTTCGGTTCCTTCGCCTGTCTGAATCGTAATCCTCGTCATCGGGCTTTCCTTCTTCCTCTTTTTTCCCTTTCGGGGAAGGTATTCTCAAATAACGCCGAAGCTGGCCCTGCTTTATCAGTGATTCAATGTACTTTTTCAACTGAAAGCAGTCTTCGGTGTCATGACCGTGATCACGGTGGAACTGACAGAACTTCTTCATGTTCCTTCTGTTGTCAGCAGTCATGCCCCTCGGTCGTTGGATTTGAGCCCCCTGTTTTTCCAACGCCATGAGGACGTTAGCCCTCGTGGTGCTCAGAGGTGTAAAGTTTTGGGGCTTCCTTCCTCCTACTCGCATTCTCCGAGGTCGGCCTAACTGTTCCGTTGGACACCGGGCTTGCTGGCTGGACCCTTCGCCACGAGCGTGAATATGGTCAGCCTTCGGTCCGGTCATTCTCAGCTCTTCGGCTGTCATATGTTGTTCAGCCCTTCGGTAGAATTCTCCCAGCGTGTCCGGGGGATCTTTGGAGAATTCATAAAACAAGTGCGAATCCCTCCGGAGGCCCCTCGTCATGGCGAGGATGCGGATTTCGGGACGAAAGTCCGGAACACTGAGGGCCTCTCTGTTGAACCTCTCGACATAGTCACGGATGGTCTCCCCGTTTCTTTGTGCTATGTCAAACATCTGGACGGGCATCTTCGCCGTCGGCTTGCTCCCAATGAACTGTTGGGTGAACGCTGTGGACAGCTCCTGGAACCCCCTGATGTTTCCGGGAGGCAGGGAATTGTACCAGGCAGTTGCTGGTCCTGCGAGGGTGACTTCAAAGCACTTGCAGAGTGTAGCATCATCAGCCCCGTGTAGCACCATGCTGCGTTTGTACTTTGTTAGGTGGGCCTGGGGATCAGTCCGACCCTCATAGGTCTCTAGCCGAGGTAGCCTGAAGTCACTTGGCATGGCCGCCTCGACCACTGTTCGGGCGAAAGGAGTTTCATCTCCAGAGACGGTTTCAGTTAGCCTGGCCCAAACAGGCTTGCGTGCCACCTGCTGTTCCACTCTCTCCAGTCTTGCCAAGACTTTCTCCAGGAGGAGCGTGGCACTGGGCTCCTCTTCCTGGTGCTTGGAGGTTCTTGGGTAAAAGGACTGTTGCCGTCTCTTCGGGGAGCAACTTCGGTACCGAGGTGAGGGGGACCTTGCCTCTGGCGACAAGCTTCTTCTGGACAGGACTTCGGGTCGTTCAGACCTCGCTCTTTCCGCCAGCCGTGCTCCGAGGGGCAAGTTATCTGTCGAGGACTCTTCCCGTGGCTCCCCACTTCCCGAGCTATGATGGGTTGCCCTTGGGCTTTTCTCCCGAGGTCGTGCTGGCGAAGTGGGTTTTTGCGCCTGGGCTGGTTGCGGCCACCTTCACTCTATCTGTTGTGTCATTTCAGCCACAACAGACCTCTGAAAGTCTCATAAAAAACCCATGGTGATGACTAGAGGGCGTTCCTCTTCAGGCAAGGAAGTCTCTGGGGGACTTTGTTCGGTAGCTGGTTGGGTCTCAGGCGCGGATGGGGACTTCGGGAGTCCTTTGTCCTTCGAACGCCGAGTTTTGACAACAGCTACCTGGGAGTAGTTTCCCACAGACGGCGCCAAATGATGCCCCGAGGCATCTTCGTTTGTTGTCATGTTGACAGGTGGGGAGACTTCCTGAGGAGGCGAGCGCCTGGAGCTCTGGTTTCCCAGCTGAGTGTGCCTGAAAAGCTCAAAGAAGAGGTTAGGAGGTCCCCGGTTTGCTTTTCCGGGGAGGACCCTCCGACGCCCAAGTCAGTTTTCTGAGTGAAAGTGGAGGAAGAACACTAAGGGATCAAGTGTCTTGCCTGTTTTGTGTTTTCTCAGAGGGAGGAAAATGCCCATCCTTTGCCCAGTCCCATTTCCTAGTATTTATAGGAGTAGCTGGTCCGTTCAGATCATGACACGTGTTCGGTCGGATTTGATCTGTACTTTTGGACCTAGGGGACAGGCAGCCGTTTGCAGCCTCCTTTAGCCCTGGACCCGGACAGGTTGTGTCAGGACTGGGGCGGCTGCGGCGTGTCAGTTCGCCGTTCTGATGTGACGTGTAGGGCTTGTGGGCGACATGTCAGAGGCTCCTTAAATGCTCATACCGTACTCCCGAGGTCCCCTGGGCGAGGTCGCCCTTCGGTGCGTGCACCCTCTTCGGATTCTATCCGTCTTTTGGTGCGAGCACCTCCTTCGGGATCTATCCCATAGTTCTGGGAGTTCCCTTGATGAACACCTTCTTCGGGACTTATACCCATAGTCCGGTGATTCCCTTGTTCAGGTGTTTCTTGTTCGGGGAAGATCCTTTTCGGGGCTTCTGCCTTCGGGGAGATTCTTCCTTGCTTCAGAGAGATGGCTTTCTTACCCGAAACGGTCAGTTTGGCCCCTCGATGGAGACGGTGTTATCCTCGAAATTCCTGACGAGCTAACCGAAGTCTCGAGCTCATAGTGTTTGACTTCTCACCTTCCGAGGTCAGTAAAAAGATCCTCTCTTGGGTGACGTCAGACTCCTCGGCCAATATTCTGGCAGGGAGTTACTACCGAGGAGGCAATAGCCTTTGGCTATCAGATTAAATCCCATGATACTAGTTGATTAACCTAGAATATGCAATATGCACACTTTTATGCTTTGACTTGGTTTATTAAAACCATAAAACATTAAAACATTAACTTGGCCAAGTAATTTCTACACAAAAATAAGTACAAATAGGCAAAGCATACAAAAATCAACATTTGTGTGAGTTTACTACACATAACAACTCGCGATAACATTCATACATAAAGTAAACTAATGCCCTCACCCAAGAGAAATCCTAGAGTCGAGGACTCCTCATAACATAGACTATGGAGGCAACTAAAATACTGTATAAATATACAAGACTCTACTAAGATCTGTTTAACCTAACTCCCACCTTGGATACACGTCCCAGTGGCAAGTCTCAAAATTCCTTTGCCAAGTGCTACTAGGCTCTGCAGCCAAAGGAAGGTACTAGTTAGTACTGTTACTTGACCAACAAGCCAACTAAGCACTTATGTAGGCTAGAATCACAATGATTCTCAACTGTCATACTTGTACACACAAAAGAGTACTACTGAGATAATCCTCAATGATTACCCAGTCCAGCAACTTTAGTCTCTGCATAACAAAAGCAGGGAGTGAGAATTCGACAATTCTCAGTAAGGGATCTTCAGTGTACCTGCAAGAAAATTACTAGGACTGGACATATCATGAACATATGTAAACTTGCTGCGAGCTCACACAGCATGAGGGTCTGATATATGCACATATAACTAGGCCATAAAGACCCCTCCTCAAACTAGTCCTCCTCACCGTGCATCACTCCGTGCTTAGCGAGTTCTAATCACTAACCCTTTCCTAGCAAGCCTTCCCATAGTCGTTATGCAGGGGAATCATGGTGGAACTTTGTAGACTAGGCCGCAGGGCCTCTTTGATGTTGACTAGATGAACAAGGTTTCACCTTGCAACCTCGTGGCTATGGCATGGCTAGGTTGCCAAGGGTTCTAAACCTCTCACCTGGGCTAGTAATACTTTGTTGTGATCATTGCAACATAGTTTCCTTTAATACCTACCTTCACTTTGAGTTAATATAAAACTGAAAATAGCGCATTTTAAGTGTTTTTAAAACATTGAGGTGATAGTACTCCCTCTTAGCTTCGTGTGGAATCTTGAATCACCTCAATCGGACACCGGAGCAAAACGTTATGCCAAAAACAAAACCGGGTGTCAAATGCTATCTTGGTGATGCATCGCCACAGTTGTCGACATTCTACCAGTTTTCTGAGGTCTTGGCGATGCGTCGTGGGAACTTGTGGGCATTGGCGACGTGTCGCCAAACCTGCAAAATACCCAAAAAAACTCCGATTTTGCTGCTATGAACTTTGGACACTTCCTACACATATCAAACATGCTTGGAATGCCTCCAAATTTCATAAACACAGAGAACATGTTGCATAGATCACAACCAACTATCACAAGCCAATCTATGATGTCTTGTAACATCAATCCAATCCTCCCAATTCCTCTAGTCCACCATAATTCAACCAAAACCTTTAACTAATGCCATAACTAAAACCACTCGAATTCTTCAAGCAAACTCAAGCTATTGGCATTAAATGAACTTGAAAACATATCTCCCTTACCTCAACTCGAAGTAATAAGCAAGAATCAATCCCCTTTTCGTTCAACCAAGCTCACCAAAGTTCTACAGAAGTTCCAATAAAAAACAATGGCACCAAACATCAAAACTTCACTCTCTAACCAAAACCCAAGCTTCAAACTAACTAACAAACATGAATTCAATCAAGAACATATTCCTTACATCGTTCAAAAATAGGGGAAGTAGAAAAACGCCCCTCCAAGCTTCAAAATCATGTTTTTAAGCTTGAAAGTGCCTTCTCCTAGCTTATATACTTTGATAACCTCTTGTTCCACCAAGAATTTCTTGATTCAAAGGAGAATTGGATGGAGAAATGAGAGTGGAAGGGATGAAAAAGAAACTATGGCAGCCACTCTCACTTTCCCCTTCTTAAACCCTCCCTTAACACACAAGCCATCAAAGTATTAAGCTTAATACAATTAAGTCCTCCATCTTTGTAACTTAGTAATTCTTGATTAAATTCTTGTCTATTTTTCAAGTTTGAGTTAAGGTTGAAAGTTAAGTTCTAAAAATTCATTTTAAAACACTCGGGACTCGTCCTGGTTATTCAGGTTGAAAAATTACCATTTTGCCCCTGAACTTGGTTAAGTGCTTTATTCTTCTCAGAATTCAGTGAACTTTGCTAAACTTCTCTATTCTTGCTATGTAAACTTGAATTAAGGTTCTAAACTTAATTTAAAACACTTTACCTTCCTCACTTGTGCTTCCCACTAGAAGGGCTATAACATCCAGGCTCACCATGTTGCACAACGATGATGTCGAAGGGCATCATTTGGCGTCATCTATGGGAACCCTTTCCCAGGTCACCATCATAGAGACTCGGCGTTCAAAAGACAAGGGGCTCCCAAAGTCTACCTCTGTGCCGGAGGCTCAGCCGGTGACCCAGGAGCCCACTACAGAAACTTTTGTGCCAGAAGACGATCGCCCTATAACAGTGACGATGGGCTTCTTGTGAGACTTCCAGCGCTTCATTGTCGCTAAAATGACTCAGCAGCTCGACCAGAGGTGGCCCCAACCTTCACCAGGCAAAAGGGCCTCCCCCTCGGCAGCACCCTAGGAGAGAAGCTTGAGGTCTACCCACGAGAGTTCCAAGAGTAAGGACTCTCTCGATGTATCTTCTATGGAGGACGTGCCCCCTAGGGCGCGACCCACCGGAGAAAGGGCCCTAAAAGAAACAAGGACCTCCTGTCGGCAGAGTCCGTCCCCGTACCGATGGTCCCAGTCTCTTCTCCGCCGAAGTTGTTCTCCAAGAAGAATAAGAAGTTCGCCATTGCCGGCGACCACCAAGCAGCAAGGGGAAGCTAATACAGCTGCCCTTATGGAGAAGATCCTTGGAAGACTGGAAAAGGTCGAGAGGTAGATCTCCTGAAAGCCAGTCTGGTGAAGATTTTCTGACACTTATACCAGAGAAGAGTCACCCTTTGTACGGGAAGTGGTGGAGGCGCCCATGCCTAGTCACTTTTGGGTGCCACGTTTGGAAACTTACGATGGGCGTAGTGACCCCCAAGCACACCTGATAAAGTACAAGCGAAGCATGGTGCTCCACGGCGTAGATGATGCCACCCTCTACAAATGTTTTGAGGTGACCCTCTTCGATCCAGCAACGACATGGTATAACTCCCTGGCCCACGAAACGTTGCTGAGTTTCCAGGAGCTATCTACTGCCTTCACCCAACAGTTCATTGCCAACAGGCCAACAGCCAACATGCCAGTACAAATGTTTGACATAGCACAGCAAAGTGGGGAAACCATTCGGGACTACGTCGACAGGTTCAACCGAGAAGCACTGAGTGTGCCTGACTTTCGGCCCGAAATTTGCATCCTAGCAATGATAAGAGGACTTCAGAGAGGCTCCCAACTCTTTTATGAGTTTTCTCCAATGACCCCCCAGACACTATCGGGGAGTTCTATAGAAGGGCCGAACAGCATATAATGGCCGAAGAACTCAGAATGGGAGTGCCTAAGGTGGAACACCCTCAGCCTAAAGAACTAAGCCACCAGCCTCGTCACCAAAATGAGGTTGGAGGAAGGCCCCGAAAACAAAGGGGTAAAAGGCCAATGACATTCACTACCCTAAACGCCACGAAGGCTAGCATTGTCATGGCCTTAGAAAGGCAAGGGACTACAATTCCAAGGCTAAAGGCCATGACTTCGGAAAAGAAGAAGAACATGAAGAAGTTCTACCAATTCCACTAAAATCATGGCCATGACACTGAAGACTGTTTCCAGCTAAGGAAATACATCGAGTCTCTGATAAAGCAGGGACAACTTTGCCGGTACCTGCGGATACCTTCACCGAAAGGAAGAAAGGAAGAACAAAGAATGGGGGATGAGGAGGACTATGATTCCGATAGACGTCGAGACTGAAGTCCTCAAAAAAATCCGCCACCATCAGCAGGGGTCATCCAAACTATCACTACAGGGATACCCTCAGCTGAGAGGAAAACAAAGATAAAAGAAATCTTTGTAATTGAGCATGGGAACCGCAAAACAGGCTCGTTCGTAGGGACGAGTCTACAATAAAGTTCCCCCATGATGACCCACTCTTTGTCATGGAAAGAATAGGGAGTTGGGACATCAAAAGAGTACTCCTGGATGATGGCTCCAACACGGACGTTATTTTCTCGCACCTATTGCCTAAATTTGGCATCTCAAAAGGTGACCTCAACACAATCAATTCCCCCACCTTAAGGGTTAGGCAAGCCGAGCTCTCTGTCCTCGGATACATCGATCTGCCCTTAATGTTGAAAGGGACCTCGCCTTAGAGTTAGGAGGAACTGTTCACCTCCGTTATGACAAGATTCATTATTATTGATGTTCTCTCATCATACAACGCCATCCTCGGAAGGCAAACTCAAGGCAATCTCCACATCTACCCGGATGTAAAGTACTTAACAGTCACCTTTGCAACTAAAGAAGGGGATGCAGAGATCTTCATTGACCAAGCCGAAGTTAGGAGGGTCTTCACCAAGGCTAGACAAAGCCCGGCAAAGGTCCAAGTACAGACTTCGGCTACCGAAAGAGTAGTCATGACAGACGAAGAGAAAGCAGGGGAGGGAATAGAATAGTTGGAAAAAGTATAAACAAAAGATATAGAGTTGGTCCCCGATCGGAACACCCGAGTGGGAAAAAAATTGGCCAAGGGCGACAAAGATAGGTTTGTATCTTTCTTGTTAATGAACAAAGATCTAGTTGCCTACTCTCCAAAAGACATGGCTGGGGTCGACCTCAGCATAATCCACTATAGCCTCAAAGTACGCCCTAATGCAAGGCCGGTTCGACAGAAAAAATGGAACCTATCGGCCAATAAGAACTCCTTCACTAAAGCCAAGGTTAAGCGCCTGATTCAGGCGGGGGTAATAAGAGAAGTTAAATACCCCGAATGGCTCAGCAACGTGGTTATCGCCACAAAAAAAGGGAGTAAAAAGCTTCGAATGTGCATCGATTTTCGGAACCTGAATTATGCCTATCCAAAGGACTCCAACCCTTTTGCCAGCCATAGACCAATTGGTGGATTCAACCGCCGAGTACAATCTCCTTAGTTTCTTCGATGCCTTCAGCAGGTATCATCAAATCCAGATGAACCTTGAAGATGAAGAAAAAACCGCCTTCACCACTGAAGTTGGTACCTACTGCTACGTCAGAATGCCCTTCAGCCTTAAGAACGCAGGGGCTACCTATCAGAGGTTGATGAATAAAGTATTTGACTCCCAGATCGGGAGGAACATGAAAGTGTATGTTGATGATATGATAGTTAAGAGCAGAATGCCTAGTAATCATATCTTGGACTTAAATGAAACCTTCCAGTGACTTCGGGAGTTCGGCATTCGCCTTAATCCCGAAAAGTGCGTGTTTGGAGTAAGTGCAGGTAAGTTCCTCGGGTTCATGGTGTCAGAAAGGGGAATAGACACCAACCTCGAAAAGGTCAAAGCTTTGTTAGGATGCCGAACACCCATAACCATTAAAGATATACAAAGGCTTACCGGAAGAATCACTTCCCTTAGTAGATTCATTTCTAGGTACAGTGACCGATGTCGACCATTCTTCAAGGTGCTCACTAAAGCAGCCAAGAGCGAAGGTAACTCTGAAACTAAGGAACACCTTGGAACCAAGAATGTCAGAAAGCTTGGGATGAGCTTAAAAGCTACCTAACTCGACTACCGACACTTCGGTAACTTTGGGAAAGAAAGCCTCTCCTCCTCTACCTTGCCGTCACTAAAAAAGCTGTGAGTTCAGTCCTAGTGAAGGGAGAAGGTGGAAGGCAGTGGCCGGTATATTATGTAAGCAAGTCCTTGCACGGTGCCGAGGTTAGGTACCCATTACTCCAAAAAGCCATTTACGCCTTAGTGCTCGTGGGTAGGAGGCTACGGCCCTACTTTTAAGGACACCCCATCATAGTCTGAAGCAACCTGCCTCTATGTGACATAATGAAATAAGTAGAGCATTCGGGAAGGCTGTCAAAATGGTGTATCGAGCTCGGAGAGTATGACATCACTTACGAGCCAAGAAGGGCAATAAAAGCCCAGGCATTGGTAGATTTCATCGTTGAAATTCTAGGAATCGAGGATGCTGAAGCTACCTCGAAAGATCTAATAAGGACTGAACCAAAGTGGAAACTCTTTGTCGATGGAGCCTCAGGCACCGAGCACCGTGGCGCTGGAGTGGTCCTTCAGGGGCCCGAAGGTATGGAAGCCACCAAAGCCATCAAATTCGGTTTTAATGTCACCAACAACATCACCAAATATGAGGCCTTCATAGTAGGACTAAAACTGGCAAGAAAGGTTGGTGTAAAAAACCTTACGGCCCACAGCGACTCACAGCTAGTAGTCCGGCAAATGAAAGGAGATTATGCTGCAAAAGATCCAACCTTGGCAAAGTATCATGATCTCATCGAGAAGCTCATTAAAGAGTTTGACTCGGTACAAATAGAAAACATGCCTCGAAGAGATAATTGTCAAGCTGATACCTTGGCCAAATCCAAGGAACCCACTAAGGTGCTAAAGCAACCTAGCACAGAGTTAATGTGCGTAGCAACCTCGGGATAGCAAGATTCCATCAAGAAATATCTGGCAACTTCGGCACTCCCCAAAGACCCTACCGAGGCCACAAAAGTGCGAAAACGCTCTGGTAGATAATTTCTCATCGGGGATGAACTATACAGACAAGGGTATGCAAGTCCCCTGCAGAGGTGCATAAGTGAAAAGGATGTCATGACAGTCCTCGAAGAAGTTCATGAGGGGGCCTGTGGTTCCCACATAGGAACAGACGCCCTCGCAGGAGTACTACTATGTCAAGGTTACTTTTGGCCTACCCTAAGAAAGGATGCAAGGCAATTTGTCCGAAAATGTGACAATTGCCAAAGGCACGCCAACATTCGAAAGCTACCCTCAGAGAAAATAACTTCAGCAATTTACCCTTGCCCCTTTGCCGTCTGGGGTATTGACCTCATCGGACCTCTCCCAAGCGCCCCCGGTGGGGTGAAATTCTGCATAGTTGTAGTGGACTACTTCACTAAGTGGATCGAAGCGGAGCCTTTGGCATCAATCTCAGCGAAGGATACCCAAAAGTTTGTTCGGAAGAACATCATATGCCAATTTGGCATACCAAGGGTAATAGTAGTTGACAATGGCACCCAGTTTACTGACAGAGGGTTCCGAGAATTCGTGACTAACATCGGCATAAAACTACATTTCGCCCCGGTAGCCCATCCTCAAAGTAATGGGCAAGTCAAGGTATCCAATAGGACAATAAAAGATGGCTTGAAGAAAAGGCTAAGGCAGGCAAAAGGGAAATGGCCAGGGGAGCTCCCAAGTGTACTATGGAGCTATCGCACAGCTCCCCAAAGGGCCACAAGAGAAACTCCTTTCTCGCTCGTGTTCGGAACAGAAGCCGTTATTCCCATTGAGGTCATACAGCCTTCAATAAGGATACAAGTGTTCGACAAAGAAGGAAATAACCTTGGCTTGAGGGCAAACCTAGACCTCACGGAAGAACACCGTGAAATGGCCAAACTCAGGATGAGGGCTTTCCAACAAAGAGTAGCCGACACTACTAACTTGCGTGTGAAGAAAAAAGAAATCAAGAAGGGGGACCTTGTCCTCCGAAAGGCCGAATTCGAGCCGCAAAGGCCATCAGAAGGGGTACTTCGGGCAAACTGGGGAGGACCTTATCTGGTCCTTGATGAAGTCCGCCCAGGGGTCTACAAATTAGGCGATGCCGAGGGAGTAGAGTTGAAAAACACTTGGGATTCAGATTCTTTGAAAAAATTCTACACATAGACATTTTTTCCAAAAAAAGCTTGTGGTTACCCCTCCCTGAAATCACCAGTAAAAATGTGGTTTATAAACCGAATATGGTCACATTGATAAAATGGGTTTCCAGGACATTGACTTTTCTCCAAAGGTGTTAGTTCCTTAGCAAAGCCTGAAACTCGGTGAAATACATTCGGAAAAGTTAAAATAGTCCACATGTTGAGAAGATCTCGCTAAAGGAAGAACGGTACAGCAATTCCCCAAGGCTTGATTACGGACGTAGATGTTCGCCGAAAATACACACATAGAATTATACAAACTTCTAAAGAGTCGTGATCGAAGGAAAGAACAGGAACTTAGGAAAAATTTCTCATTCAGAAGTTCTAAGTAAGAATAAGAGTTTAGAGGGAGCTGGTTCACAGCAATCCCGTGGAACCTGCAGAACTAGCACACCATATGCGGAGGGGGATACTGAAAACTGGCCTTCAATACAGTGATCTCATTAGAATGGGCCACGTAACCGTACGTGACCGAAGAAGGTAACCTCGGGGTGGCGTAAGTAGGGAGGTAGAATTTTGCTATCCACTTCGTCATCTTCTCCGAAGTAGTGCAGCAGGGTTGAGACTCAAGGAGGGAGAAAGCTCTCGGGAATAGGACGGACGGACATCAGTGGAGCCAGGTTCGACATTTTTCAAATAAGAAGAGAGGTAACCTCGGGGAAACTAAAGAAAGAAAAAACAAAACTTCAGAATGAACGACTTCGGAAGAAAAGAAGAACTTCGGAAAGAAAAAACCCACCGAAAGCTTTGCCGAAATCAGGATTCCTGGATGCCATCGTGAAAGGTTGCCAGAAATTGCTCCGCTGCTAGAACCGCTACCGAAAGGAGAAAAAGACAGGAGAGAATTCTGGAGCAAAATGAAAGCAAAGGAAAGGAGTATAAAGGTCTGAGGCAAAAGAGGTTTATATAGGCCGAAGGGGGCAGGCGAAACGTCGTCATTATTGCTCCTCAAAGGCGAAGAGACGCAATTAATGTAACCGACGTAACCGTCTGCCACTCACCGGCTGCCACGTGTAAGCCATCGCATGGAATGAGGGCATGGCCCTGACAACTAGCAGACCTATATAACCTTGCTCGAAGTAACTCGCGCACATACAAGGGAAGACAAAACGGGTCACTGACAGAAAAGTCAGTGTCAGTATGCACCTCAGACGATGACCTCGACAGAAGAGCCAGGGACACCACTTAAACGCCAGAGGAATTACCTCGGTAGAACACCTTAGCTCGTCAGAGTTCCCTCCTAGGAAGAAGGAGACTTCGGATAGAAGCCCATCATGGCGATAAGACCAAGCATCACTTGCCACAAGAAAGGTTCCCAGAACTTCCCAAACCGAAGGAACATCTTCAGTTTTCTGAAGGGGGGCATGTGATAGCCGAAGGGCTATCACCCCCGAAGAACCTCACATGAGCGCGCCACTTCCGGTCAAAGCAAACATGACAAAACCCCGGCAAATAGAGGACTGCAGCACCCTCGGACAAGCCGGATAGGCACTACTACTCAGGAAATCCATGTGACCAACTTCGGTCAGAAGGAGTCACTGCCTTTCCCAAAGGTGACCTCACACCGACCTCACATGGCCAAAACCACCTCCGGATACTCTTTGGGCCACCCTCGGGGCGTGCTGATGAAGTGCCACATCAGGTACCCAAGCCTGACCTCAGGAAAGTCCGACCGAAGGTGCCTCGTAAAAACAGGGGGCCTCCCTCCAAAGGAACTCACCTTCCCGAATGAGCCTTATACCTTGAAGGAGTTCGGTCCACCGAAAAGGCCACGTAGGTGTACGACGAAATAGCTGAGGAGTCTCTGACACACCATAACCGTATAGCCCCCGACAAGCCGCCCTTAGACATGCCCTGACACACCGCCCTTGTACTGCATTAGGCTCCTGGCCAGGCAGCCTGTGGTCGGTTGATGCTCCCCCTATCCCCGAAGGTACGGACCGCATCTGACCGAACACGTGTCACAATCTCGTTAAGCTGTGGGAAATGAGCTTCTCCTGTTCACCTCCCTATAAATATTCAGGAAACGCCCGAGGTGAGTGGAACCGACGCTAAGGAAAAATCTCTTCACTCCCTACTTATCTCTGGTACTAACTTGGGCGTCGGAGACTTCTCCCCCGGAAAAACACTCCGGGGAGTTCCTGACCCTTGCCTTTCTGAGTCCTTGCAGGCCTTCTCCCACCAGAGGTTCCTCATCCAGGCATTGTCCCACCGTAAGTTCTGCTCCGGGCTCACCATGTTACACAATGATGATGTCGAAGGGCATCAATTGGATACATTGAGAATCTTGAGAGTTTAGGATTTTCCGTTTAGAAATAGTTGGCTATTGATGTAGTCTTCCAATTGTTGCTGGAAAGCTGTAGTCAGTTCATCATGAACGATCTTGACAAGTGCCTCCTTGAATTGCTCAACATATTGAGAACTGTTAAGCAAAACCTTAAGAAGGCTAAGCCGATTATGATGGTTTAGATGGGCAAAGGGAAGGGGAAGGCCAATAATAAGAAGAATAAAGGTAAAGGAAAGTCCATTGCTAACTGTTCTTCAGGTGCATTGAAACCATCTAGTGGTGTGGCAAAGGAAAGGGAGTGCATCCATTGTAAGCAACCTAAACAATAGAAGTGCAACTGTAAGCTCTATCTTAAAGAACTTGCTAAGGAGAAGGGAAGTAAGACTTCCACTTTAGGTATTTTTGTTATAGTACTTCCTCATCTTGGGTATTGGATCCTGGATGTGGATCTCACATTTGTGCAAATGTGAAGGATCTAAGTAGAAGTAGAAGATTGGACCAAGGTTAAGTGGTCCTAAGTGTTGGAAATGGAGCAATAGTTGCTGCCTTAGCCGTAGGGACTTATGTTCTCACTTTGCCTAGTGGATTGGTTTTAGAATTGGACAACTACTACTTTGTGCCTACTATGAATCAAAATTTGATTTCTATTTCTTGCTTGGACAAGAAAGGTTTTTCATTTATAATAAAGGACAAATGTTGTTATGGTTTTTCATTTATAATAAAGGACAAATGTTGTTCTATTCATTTGAATGAAATCTTTCATGGTAGTGCTCAAATTAGCAATGGTTTGTATGTTCAAGAACTTGAAATTCCAATCTATAATATGAATACCAAGAAGGTCAGATTGAATGATTTGAACCTGACCTATCTCTGCCACTTTCATCTGGGCCATATAAATGGGACCTGCATATCCAAGCTCTATAAGGATGGACTCTAGGAATCATTTGATTTTGAATCATATGAGACATGTGAGTCATGTTTGTTGGGCAAGATGACCAAGACCTCTTTCACTGGGCAAAGAGAAAGGGCTAATGACTTACTAGGACTCATACATAGTGATGTATGTGGTCATATGTGTACACATGCTAAAGGAAGCTTTCAATACTTCATTACCTTTACTGAGAACTTCAGTAGATAAGGCTATGTGCATCTTATGAAACATAAGTTAGAATCCTTTGAAAAGTTCAAAGAATTCAAGAATGAAGTATAGAATGAACTCAAGAAGAGTATCAAGGTACTTCGATCAGATCGAGGTGGAGAATACTTGGACTGAGAACTCCTTGACTATCTAAAGGAGTGTGGTATAGTATCACAACTCACTCCACCTGGTACACCTTAATGGAATGTTGTATTTGAAAGGAGAAATCAAACTCCGTTAGATGTGGTATCAATCTATGATCAGTCAAGCTAACCTTCCAAATGCTTTTTCGGGACATGCTCTAGAGACAACCACTTTTACACTAAACCAAGTTTCATCTAAATCAGTTCAAAATACACCATACGAAATATGGAGTGGGAGTCGTCATAATATGTCTTTTATGAAGATTTAGGGCTGTGAGGCTTACATGAAACATCAATCCCCTAACATGCTAAAGCCCAAATCTCATAAATGTCTTTTTGTTGGGTATCCCCAAAAAACAAAGGTTACTTTTTCCACAATCTGTCCAAATAGAAAGTGTTTGTTGCTTGAACTGGTGTCTTTCTAGATAAAAAGTTTATCTCAAACGAAACTTGTGGGAGGAAAGTAGAACTTGAAAAAATTCAAGAACAAGAAGCGGACATAAAACCTAAAATGGAACCTGAGCAGACACCGCAAATGTTGTGGTTTAGGAGTTTATTCTTATACCATAGAGCCCACGTAGTTCTAGTAGGATTCAGCATGAGCCCAAGAGATATGGATTTTACATCATTCACACGATGGGATGCTCACGGATAAGGAAGAGACCACAACCTACAAAGAAGCTATGTCAGGACCAGATTCTAAGAAGTCGGTAGAGGCCATGAAGTCCGAAATGGAATGCATGTATGAAAACCAAGTATAGACTCTGGTTGATCCACCTAAAAGGGTAAAACCTATAGGGTGAAAATGGGTTTTCAAGAAGAAAACTGACAAGGATGGTAATGTGATTACCTTTAAAAAATGGTTGGATGGAAAAGGTATTAAGCAAATTCATGGTATTGACTATGATGAGACTTTTTCACCTGTTGCAAAGCTTAAATCCATCCAAATTTTATTGGCTATTGTTGTACACTATGATTATGAGATATGGCAAATGGATGTCAAAACTGTGTTCCTTAATGGAAAGTTACTTGAGGATGTGTACGTGACACAACTTCAGAGTTTTGTTACTCTAGAGAATGCCAATAAAGTGTGCAAGTTACAAAGGTCCATTTATGGACTAAAGCAAGCTTCTTGGAGTTTGAATCTTCATTTTGATGAAGCAATCAAAGAGTTTAGTTTCATCAGAAATGAATATGAACCTTGTGTTTGCAAGAAGGTTAGTGGGAGCGCTATTGTCTTCTTAGTGTTGTATTTAGATGACATACTACTCATCGGGAATGACATTCCTAAGCTACAGTCTATGAAGACTTGGCTAGGGAGATGTTTCTCTAGGAAAGACTTTGGTGAATTAGCCTATGTGTTAGGCATTAGGATCTATAGAGATAGATCTAGAAAGCTACTACTCCTAAGTCAAAGTACATACATTGACAAGGTGCAATTGGTTTAGCATACATGACTCCAAGAAATGATTCTTGCCCATGTCACATGGTATAGCTGTTTCTATATCTTAGTGTCCAAGTACACCTGAGGAGAAAGAGCGTATGAGTAAGATTTGATATGCCTCAGCAATTGGATCTATCATGTATACCATTATATGTACTCATCTTGATGTCTCATATGCCTTGAGCATGATGAGCAGGTACTAATCAAACCCTGGTGAAAGTCACTAGATCATTGTTAGGATTGTCCTTAAGTACTTACAAAGGACTAAGGATGCATTCTTGGTCTTTTTAGGTGAAGATGAGCTCCTTGCAAGGGGTACACCGATGCTAGCTTCCAATCTAATAAGGATGATTTTAGGTCACAATCTGATTATGTGTTTTGCATTAGTAGTGGTGCTTGGAGCTGGAAGAGTTTAAAGCAAGAGACAATAGCCAACTCTACAGTATAATCTAAGTACACTGTCATCTCTAATGTTGTGAAGGAGGCTGCTTGGATTAATAAGTTTGCCATAAAACTTGGGGTGGTTCCAATCATTGCCGATCTAACAGAGCTCTATTGTGACAACAACGGAGCAATTGCACGGGCTAAGGAACCTCGATCTTACCAGTGATCCAAACACATACTTCGACACTATCATCTTATTAGGGAGATCATCAAAAGGGGAGATGTGAGGATATGCAGGACCTCAACAGACAGCAACATTGTTGATCCACAGATGAAACCCCTCACACAATGAAAGCATGATGGTCATTCTAGATCCATTGGTATTAGATACATGGATGATTAGCTTTAGTGCAAGTGGGAGATTGCAAGTGTTGTTCCCAAAAGCCAATCAAGAGAGTATTTTATTTTGGACGTTAAGTCAGGATATTTTATTGTGGCATTAATCCAATAATTGTGTTTGTTGTATTGTTCCTGTGTGACATAATCAAACATAATTATAACCCTAAAGTAATATTATTCTTAAACATTCTAGGTCTAGTATTATTGTGGAATGGGTTGCAATAATAGATAAAGACTAGCATATGTTGAGATTAATATGGATATGTAGTCTACATGTGGGTACAAGTTTGAGAACTTGTGTACTGGACTGACCCATCATGAGAATGCTATATGGATCGTTATATGAATGTCATAAGTGATTCTTATAGTGATCATGGTATATGTAGTCCTTTGACATAAGGTCATCAAGGCTCCCTAACTGTGAGTCACATACTTTGATACTTCTTTTTGTTGCTCGTAACTGAGTGAATAAGAAGGTGGTCATTGCGTATGTCACATATCATGTGGAGGATTTTGTATAATCAATATGGGATTTGTCCCTCCTATATAACAGGAGTGATATCTTTAGGCCCCTTGATAGAGTGAGAATAAGAAAATGCGTGGTTATGCTCGAATGAGTTGATAGACGATATAAATGTTATCAATTTAAGTTAGTCTACTTGGTAATTAAAAAAC
Source organism: Aquilaria sinensis (assembly GCA_005392925.1). NCBI lineage: Eukaryota > Viridiplantae > Streptophyta > Magnoliopsida > Malvales > Thymelaeaceae > Aquilaria > Aquilaria sinensis. The sequence continues at coordinate 48,288 of SMDT01002415.1, forward strand.
CATTGATTGGGCTATACAAGAGTGACACATTCCATGTCTCATGCTTGGTCTTGATATCTTGGAGAAAGGGACACTAGCATATATGGATAATGATCATATAGGTTTAGTCGAATCATCAACTATCTTGTTAGTTATGTAGCAATGATTCATTGCTAGACACCGCTCATTGTTTATGGTTATAAATGTGATTTATGATCATTTCCAATGTGTTAGGAACCTATTGGGTCGCACACATAGAGCCAATTGGATTATCTGAGTGCATGGGCCAAATTGTTTGGGATTTGGTTTCATAATAATTTCAGATTAATAATTGGCCCAAAGGTTGAGCCATTAATGAAGACCGAAATTAAACCTAATTGGATTAGGGTTTTAAAACCCATTTGGCTTATGAGTTGAGTCCTACTATATATTCATCATATAGTGACAATTTTGTAACTCTTGCCCTAGCCTCCCTAAGGATGAAATCAGAAGAGTTTTGAAAGTTCCAACAGCACTCTTTTCTTGCCATTCCTTGGGGGACCCAAGCTAGCACTGCGGGCGGAAGAGGAATGTAATTGCTAGGACATGGTGGAGGCATGGTGATCCGAAAGGCTCATGTGGATAGCCTAAAGAGCTTGAACACATCAACTATTCAAGTTTTGTGATTTGACTCAATAGCTGGGTGAAAGATCTCAACCAACTAGGAATAACTTTTTTGAACACCCAATTTACCCTATTTTATTTGGATCTTGGAGGGTTTCAGTTATCTTGTTTAGCTCCTGAAAGCCTAAAAGTTATATAGGTAGCCATTGCCCAACTAGTAGTTGGCATACATGCCTTGACTAAAGGTGAGGCACAAGACCTAGAGCATGTTGGGCAAGATGAAGAGGCAGAAGTTGGGAGGAGGCCTAGAAAGGGACCTATGCTTAGTGACCAAGCTAGTGGAAATGGAAGGGAAAATGATGAGGATAGTGATGAGGAGAGGAGGTAGCCTAAAGCTAGGATGGTGAGATCAAATGTGAGCTAAGAGGGTGAGACTTGAGAAGGATGTAAGTCTAAAGGTAGAAGAGCTAGACATAGAAGAGATTGATAGGCCAACCGAACTCACTCTCACCACTGAGGCAGTTAGGGCAGAGAAGGGAAAGCACAGAGATAACCAAGAAAGGGTTGCTAGGTTGAGGACTAGAGGATTGAGAGAAGGCAAACTAGAGGGGGTTCTTGCCATGAAGTTGCCAGTTTTCATAAGAGGATGTGATCCAAAAGAGGCGAAGTTCTCAATCAATCAAGTAGAGAAGATTTTTTAGGGAATGGAGGTTTCCTCTTCTAAAAAAGTCTTGCTTGCTATCTTCAGGCTTGAAGGTAATGCAGAGTTATGGTGAAGGGCAGTACAGAGGGACTACAGTAGTAAGGATGCTAGAAGGCCAGCATCTAGATGGAGATCTATGAAATGGCTAGAGTTTCTACAAGTCTTCCAACAGCAATACATTAGTGAAGCACTGAAGGACCATAAGCTGGTGGAGTTTTACCTGATTGACCATAGAGAGCTCTCAGTTCTAGAGTATGAGAAAAAGTTTATAACCTCATACACTATGCTCCTCAGTATGAAGGCCAAGAATAGCTGAAGACAAAGAGATTTCTCAAGTGACTCAAACCTGAGCTAAGGCAAATACTCAGGCGTAGTGCGAGCCCGACAATATTATAAGGTTATGCAGAGAGCTATAGCCCTTAAGCAGAAGTTTAGAGGCTAAGTATGAAGTTGCCTAGGGGGTACAAGTGGGTTGCTGAAGCCACCAAAGAAGAGTTGCTAAGAGGAGGTACCAATTCCTAAGGCAAGAAAGGAGGCCAAGAATGAGGTAAAACCAATATGGACCATAGTGCAGGATATGTGGAAAGTACCATCACCAAAAGCCATGTTATAAGCTAACTGAAGGGTGCCTTATGTGTGGAGCCCAAGGTCACTGAGTGAGAGACTGCCCATCAAAAAGGAAAAGCAAAGGATGATGGTAAGATTTGGAAGCAAATGGGCATAAGGGCAACTACCCATAAAGAGGTAGAATGTGCCTCCAGTGAAAAAGGACCAATGCCCCTGTTTGCCCCTGGATAAATAGAGGCAGAATCAGTCTCCTGGAAGGGTATTCCAGCTGGAGACCTCAGGGAGGACCCAAGAAGCCAAGACTAAGGAGGAAGAGTTAGGCCAATCCAGGTTGAACAAGAAAGCTCTAAAATGTACCATTTCTTTTAATGGTTATGAAGTATCAGTTTTGTTTGATACTGGTGCATCCTTGTCTATAATATCTTCTAAGCTTGTTAAATCTATGAATGTTGATGTATGCACCATGAATGAAATGTACCTAGTTACAACTACTGGGAATGAGATTATCTTTACATGCCATGTAGTAAAAGATTGCATGCTTAGGCTTGGTGAACTTGAACATATAGCTAACCTATTAGTCTAAGAGACTAGTGGTTATGACATCATACTAGGAATGACTTGGTGACATGGCCGTCCTTGGCACTTGCCCAGGAAGCCTATGAGAACTGGTCTCTTGGTGGTTGTAATTGGCTAGCTGTATATGTGTGCGGATTAAAATTCTGTGGTACTAGTTGATTAACCTAGAATAGCAAGATGCATGCTCTTCATGCTTTGACTTGGATTATTAAAAATCCATATGACATTAGCTTGGCCAAGACATTTCCAAATAAAACAAGTTCAAATAGCCAAAGCATACAAAATCAACATTTATGTGAGTTTAATACACATAACAACTGTGTGGGAGCATTCATACATAAGTAGACTAATGCCCTTACCCAAGAGCAACCCTAGAGTCTAGGACGCCTCAAAACAAAGACAATGGAGGCAACTAAGAGTACTATCTATACAAGCCTCAACTAAGATCTTCTTGAACTAACTTCCACCTTGGATGTGAGTCCTAGTGGTGAGTCACAAAAATCCTTGTCCATGTATTACTAGGCTCTACAGCCAAATGAAGACTGTAGTTAGTACTGTTACTTAACCAACAAGTTACCCAGCTAGACTAGAATCATAAAGATTCTCAAGTGAAATACCTATAATAAAAGCAAACTACCGCAATAACCCTCAGTGGTTACCCGGCCGAACAACTTTAGAATCTACACAACATAACTAGGGAGTGAGAATTTAGAAATTCTCAGTAATTGGTCTTCACTGTACCTACAAGAAAATTACTAAGGACTACACATATAAGAACATATGTAACCTGCTGTGAGGTCATATAGCCCGAGGGCCTAATATATGCATATACCTAGCTCCCTTGGGACCACTCCTCATCTTGGTCCTTGAACTACAAGGCATTTGCCTTGTCCCCTAGCAAGCTTCACTTGCCTACCTAACTAGTGATAAATCACTAGTTAAACCTCTCCCATTTATGATGTACAGGGGCATTATGGTGGGACTATTGTAGACTAGGTCATAAAGACCTTGTAAACTAGGTGCACTAAGGTTTCACCTTGCAACCTCATGGCTAATGGCACAGCTAGGTCACCAAGGGTTCTAAACCTTTCACCCAAGCTAGTGGTACCTAGTTGTGATCCTTTGTAAACTAGTTATCTTGCTTATGGTTGAAGTAACCATAAAACTTTGCAAAACTCAAGAAAACTCCTAGGTCTCGAAGGACTTTCGAAAGTCTTAGAGTACCCCCGTAATGCGTAGACCCCAAGGTACCCTAAGAACCCACTTAGGTCTCCCCTTGACCTTCCTAGCAAAACATAAAAAATTCAGCCAACATGCTTATGGTGACGCATCACCACAGTTGCTAAAAAACTGTCTATTTTGCGGTATTTGCAACATGTCATGGGAAATGGTATAAATTGGTGACGTGTCACCAATCTGTGAAACCTAGAAAACTTTGGAGGACCAAAATTTTTAAGGGGGGGAGGATTGTTACCACCTCACAAAATGGGAGAATTACAAGTGTGTCATAATGGCTAAAAACCATTATATTGTGTAATTATCACCATAGTGATTGTAGTATGGGGGGTAAAAGGTATGATCAACACCTCCTTAAAAGTGTTCCAAGTTGGTAACTTGGTCCCCAAGAAAAGCCTTAAGGATTTCTTGTTTGCCAAGCAACCTATGGACTTTTTTGTAAGATTTTGGAAATTCGGGTACTCAATTGCAAAACTTTCACAAAAGAGATTTGGAAAGTTATGGGAAGGATATGAATGGTATGAAAGTGCTATTGGAGGACCAAATTGCTTATGGAAGAGAACTAAGGACAAAGAAAACACAAAAAGGCATAAAGGACCTAAGTGTTCTAATGTAGGCCTTAAGATGTGTATGTCTATGACTTAAGTGAAATGGAAGTTTTGTGGGGTTATCCCACATAAGGAGGGCTGCTAAAGGAAGATAGGATGGTCAAATGTGGGCCAAGAGATTAAGACTAAGAAACCATAGTCTTGTAGCAAGGAAAATGACATAAGACAAGGTTAAGACTACTTAAGTGTGTTTAGTGTACTTTTGACTATTTAAGTAGTCAAGACCACCTTTGCTCTCTAAATTTCGGCCTCCACCAGAAAAAAGAAAGCCAGCCCTCTCCTCCATACTTCCTCCATAGCCACCATACCTTCAAACTCAAAACTACTTGCAATTGAAGTAAAGGAAGCACAATTGGAAGCTATTTGGTGCTATTGCTTGAGTGCACCTAGGATCAAGCTCCAATTTCAGCATACCCATCAAGGTAAGGGTTCTCTTGCTCTCATGGGTTGTTTTCTGTATTTTCAAGCAACCATGGAGCTAGGGCTAAGCTTGGAAGAGAGCCATGAGCTTGATGAACCAAGCTTAGTGAGGGGAGTGCACTTATTGAAGGTTTTGTGACCTAGTGTGAAGTGCACAGTGATGGCAGCGAATTTCTGGGTTTCTAGGGCCCAAAAGTTAGTACTAACTAGTGTTAAAATCCTCCTAAGACCAAGCATTAGCTTGAGGAGGGCTGCCATAGTGATTTGGTTATGTTTATTATGTGTTTTATGGACTAACCTATGGTATATGTTGCTGCCACATTTCATGTGTTTGGCTGCTGCATTTGGTTGCTATATCTTGTATATATGCATTGTGGTTTTTGTGTTTTAGTGTCTTTGGATGCAGGTTTTAATGATGGTTACATTGCCTATTGAATCCATGTGCTAGCCTTACTAAGTTTCTCAATGAAACTTACTCCCCTCAATTCTGTCATTTCAGGTCCAGCAGAAAGATCACCTGAAAACTAAGCTTTGTGGTTTGAGTTTTGATCTGAAATTTCAGGTACATGAACTTCCATATGTCTAGTTGTGATCTGGAAAGTTTGGTGATTTTAGGAACACATTTGGTATTTTAATGGTGGTACTTACTGTGTTGTGCAGCAGCTGTCCAGCATCCTGTTTTTGGAGTCCATTGTGTCTCAGGACCTCGTGTAACCTAGGGTGCGTATTTAGCTGAGTTAAGACCATATTGTAGTGCATGTATGCAAGTACATGTAGTGTATGTAAAATGAGACAAGTATGTGAACATTTGAGTACTGTTTTGGCTATGTAAGTGATGTGGTGCAAATCTGCCTAAGTGTGAATGATGGGCTGCTTACTTGTAAATTCTGTTTTGCCCACATAAAGTTGTTAAAAGAAAGGGAATGTAATTCCTATGTGTAATGGACATATATTGGATAGCCTTGGAGGGCTTTCCCCTTGTGAATGAAGTATTTTCATGGTTTGGAAAAATTGTATGGGCAAAATGGTTCAAAAGTTGCCAGAATTTCGACCATGTACCTAAAGTTTAATATCTCCCTGTGTAGAACGTATCTTGGTATGAAAGTTTTACCACACCTAGAGAACATCTAGAGGTTGAACTGGAATTTGGAATTTATGGATTTGGATCCTTGTAGCCAAAGATATGACGTTGCAAAATTGGCTGAGTTACTGTTTATTTGGTCAGAATTTTGTAACCAACTTCAAAAATCCATAACTTGGTCCATGGGTGGGCTATTGTTGTAAAAAAAAATTCCTTGGTTTGATGTAAGTCTCTACTTCATAATGGAGCAAATAAAACAGGGGGGTATGAGGCTAGAATGATACAGTTTATTAGTTGAAGTTACAGGCACAGTGGTTGATCACTAGAATTTAACAAGATTGCCTAATGTGTGGAAGCCAAAACGAAGACTTCTGCTAGTGTTTTCCTTCTTTGCTGCCATGGTGTGCATGAAATGTGAATATCTGTGTGATGGTTGGACCAATAGGCATGTATTTACATAGTGCCCAAGAGGGCCACTTGGGTATGCACACTAAGGGTAGTGTTCTGATGGCCTACAGAACATTACCAATCCTGGGAGTCTAAATGCACAGTTTTGCCACCATAACTGGACTACCCCGGAGTGGGTAACATATGATGCATTATAACATCATTCCAATCATCACAAACCTCATAGTCCACCATGATTCAACCTTGCCCACTAACTAATGCTACTGCTAGAACTACTTGAATTGATCAAGCAAACTCATTCCAATAGCGTTAGTTGAACTCAAAAACAAAACTCCCTTACCTCAAGTTCAAGTAAGAAGTAAGAATTATGCAACTCTTTTGCACCAACCAAGTTCAACAAACTCCAACCTAAGTTCCAAGCAAATATGGGCGCAAAACATCAAGTTACTAACTTCTAACCAAAACCCAAGCTTCTAATCAACTAATAAACATAAAATCAATCAGGAACACATTGATTACCTGGTATAAAAAATAGGGGATGAAATGAAACAAGCTTCCAAGTTCCAAAACCATGATTTTATGCTTGAAATGAGATTCCAATGGCCTATATACTTATGGTGGCCTCTCTTTTCACCAAAAACTCTTGATTTTTGGCTCAATTGGATGAAGAAATGATGGTGTGAAGGATGAACTCGGGTTATGGCAAACATCCCCCACTTTACCATCTTATAAACCAAGTTTAAAACTTGACCCACCAAAGTTTAGACATGGAACACTTAGCCCCCTTCTTTTGGTAACCTTAGTCATTCTTGGTCAATTTATGTTTATTTCAACTAAGTTCGGGTTAAAGTTAAAATTTAGGTTATAAAAACTCATTTTAACCACTCGAGACCTAGCTTAACTCATCGGGATGCAAAATGACCATTTTGCCCCCGAACTTCATTTAGCGCCTTAACCTTCTAGGAACTTGGTGAACTTTGCTAAACTTTCCTATTCTTGCTATGTAAACATGAATCAAGGTTCCAAACTTGATTTAAAATAATTTACCTTCCTCAGGCATGCTTCCCACTAAGAGATCCATAACACAGCCCCTCATGGCCCTACCTATCAACCCTATGAGAACAAGTCTCATGCTGGTTGCAATTCGCTAATTAATTATGTGCACCTTGGTTAAAAATTCACGCTATTAGTTGTTTAACCTAATAATGCAATTATGCATGTATGAGCTACTTTGACTCAAGCAACTAGAAAATCACAAAACATTTATATAGCCTAGGCATTTCCATAAAAAACCAATGTTCAAAGAGTCAAAGCATACAAATCTTTTATAGCATCAACTTTAATCCTACACATAATTAATTGTGTGTGGGCATTTAAACAATCGTAGACTATGCCCTACACCCAAAGGCAACCATAGAGTCCATAACTCTATTCGTACACATTGGAGGCCACTAACTTACAACATACATATCCAAGGCTAGCATTACTGAGATCCAATCAACTAGTTTCCACCTTAGATGAGAGATCCCAGTGACAAGCCTCAATGATTCTCCATGTGCTCACTAGCCTCTGTGCCCAAGAAAACTGTAGTTAGTACAATAAGAACTTAACTAACAAGTAGCCAAATAAACTAGAATCTCAAGGATCCTCCAAGCAATATACCTCTAGCAGAACTGCCACGACAATCCATAATGATCATCCGATTCAACTACATTCATATATGCACAACATAAAACTAAAAGAGTGAGAATCTGATGATTCTCAGTAAGGGCTCTTCAACCTATAAGGAAAACACTAAGGACAACACATGTACAAAGATATGTAATCTACTGTGAGCTCAGACAGCATGAGGCTAAACCTATGTGCATATTTTCAGGCCCTTGGGACTTGTCATCTACCTAGTCCTCCTATGGGTGTCACTCTGTACCTAGTGAGTTCTAGCCCCTAGCTCACTCCAAATAAGCCTTAGCTTACTGACGCAATAAGTCTAACCTTCCCTCAATTGTTGTGCAGGTGAACATGCTGGATGCACCTCACTTGAGTTCTAAGGAACCCACTAGGTGTACTAAGCCTCCACATAATGCCTCAAGTCTTTAGACTTGTCTAGGTCACTTGTGTACTAAGCTCTTACCTAAAACCCTTTCCAGGAGTGCACTAGGTTCTCACATGCACCTCAAGTAATCTTGCCTAGGCAACAAGTGCACTAAACCTTCCCCTTGGCATATACCTATCCACCATTACTTGGTTCACACTAGTAGAGTAATGATGACCATGGTTTGACTCATAATGCTTAGGTCCTGAAGAACCCACTAGGTGTACTAAGGTTTCCTCATCGAGGCCTTGAACCTGAAGGTACAATTAACATCTCGACAGTGCTAAACCTTCCACCTCATCTAATGATGTATTTGTTATGGCCAATTAACTAGTTTTCTTGTGAGGTGCACTTACGATTCACAAACTATAAGAAAAATCCTAGATCATGAAAGATTTTTTGGATGTTCCAGAGTGCCATCGTACTATTACAACCCTTAGGTACCCCTCGGACCATCACTACTCTCCATCAGATCCTTTTTTAAAAAGTTGAAATTTCCTAAAAAATAAGTATAGGGCCTAGGCACCAGGAGAGGTGCCTCTGAGGCCTAGGCGCCAAGTGCACCCTGTTCTACAGACAGAAAAATCCATAACAGGTGCTATAGTGTCGGATGGTGACCCCATGTCTTCAACCTCAAAAACACCTTCCTAAGCCTATTTGGAGGCTTCCTATGAGTTTAAGGAAAACAAAGGATGCCTAAACTCACCATAAACATGTAAAAAAGCTTGCATAGGCCACAAACATCACAACCTTCCTATGATTTATCAAAGCATCACACAAGTAAAAAATCCAAGCCTTGTCCACCATGATTAACACAACCTACCAACTAATACCATTCATCAAGCTACTTGAATTTAACAATCAAATAAGCTATTAATGACATCAATTGTAATTGAACCTTAAATCCTTTACCTCAATTTCAAGTTACAAGCAATGATCAAGCAATCCAACACCAATGAACAAGGTTCTATTTTGTTTTTCCTAGGTTCCAAGCAATAAAAGGTTCATGGCACGAAAACAACAACAACAAAGCAAAACCCATGCATCAAAAGGCCAAACAAACAAGAAATGATCAAGGAATTCATGTTACCTCACACACACACCAAGCACCAAGCACAAAAACATGAGAATGGCCTTCCAATGCACAAATGTGACTTGAAACAAGCTACCCAATGCCTATGCACCCTTGGAGCCTTCAAAATCGATCATGAAATCAAGAATTTGGGAAGAAATTAAAGGACAAATCAGTGGAGAAAGGATGAGCTTGGGTTTTTGGAAGGAAGGAGTGAATAGTGGCAACCTAAGACCACCTTACCAAGTTTATAAGCCTTTGTTCCAATAAACCCCTAAACTTTTATTAAGTTGTCAAAAGGAACCGCTTCCTAAAATAGTAACCTTAGGTCAAATCTTCAACACTTAATGAAATACTTGGGTGCTAACCAAGGGTTAGATTTTAAAACACATTTTTTACTCCTAGGGCTTGACCCGATACCTTGGGATGCAAAATTATCATTTTGCCCCTAAACCTCTTTTGGTGCCATAATCTTGTCAGGTCCTAGTAATCCCTAACTAACTTACTTAACCTTTCCAAATGAACTTAAAATAAGGTATTAAGCTAGGGATTTATTAAGTTATATAAATTAAATGAGCTTCCTGCTAAAAAGGCAATAACATACTCAAAACGGATCTTGTCTTGTATAGGTAGTATGGCTAGTGCCATACTTTGTTCTCAAATCGAGCAATAAACAAAGAATTGCCAACTGTTCTCCGCACCTTAGCCTGACCTTACGCGGTCCAATGTACCTTTGCACAATTCCACCTTTAAAGACTATGGTGTTGTTGTTTGTTACCCCCAGCACATAGTGCTACTAAAGGACACAAGACTACCCAACTTGTCCTAGTGAATTTGGTGACCACAACTCTTCGGCAATAATCCTCATGCCCAAGCTTCCTAATGCAAGTTAGCTTAATGAGTTTTGAAAACTTGTCCAACAATCTCACGTTGATAGTGACTTACTTAGTGCTCAAAACCAATCAACTTCCTCATCTTTCTCTTTTATGCCAAACCCACTAGTGCAAGCTAACTTCACAGGTTACTCTTATCCGTTAATGCTCACACTAAAAAACACTTTCCCTAGGTTTGGCACCCAATATCTCTATACTAAACCACTCAGTGTACGCTAGCTTGATGAGCATACTACTCATCCACTATCTCTCACACAAATAGTTCCTTACTCTAGGTTTAGTGCCCGACAACTTCCAATGATCACTAGACTAAGTGTGTCAGTAGTGTACTCTCACCTTGCCACATACACCACTAGCATCTTATGGCATGCTTCACTCCAAGCCCTATTCTACTGTTGGGATCTTCCAATAAGTGACCTACTGAGAGTTGTATGTCTCAGTAAACCTTAGAATACAAGTCTTCAAATGCTCCCCTCAGACGGCCCCTATGCAACGGGCATACTGGTGCATCGAGCAAGATACCTATGCACCACCTGAGCATTGTGATTTTACTACCCTCGCTACTTTGGAGTCTTTTACACTCATATGCCTACCAAAGACAACTTCCTAAGCAAGTGCCAACACCTCCAAGTTGTTAGCAGCACTAAGGCTTTCTCCATGCCCTCTCAGCTTAGGCATCCTAGCACCCAGTGGTTAAGCTACCGAAATGCTACCTAAGTTGAAGGTCTTGACAATTCAACTACTGCACATTGAGTATCCTAGGTGCCGAAAGCCTACACATTAAGCCTCTTCACTTCCCTACACTTGGAGCCCAACACCTTGCACATGTAAGATTAGCTTCTTGCATGCATCTCTAGTACAATTACTTCCTGGCCATCAAAACTCACTTTATGCTTGAAAGCACCTATAAGGTCTTTATCTGAATTATAAGGGACAACCCAATCCTAGGACACCTTGGCATCCTTTCCTAGGTAGCAAGCTAGACACCTCGGCCTCTGTCACTAGGCCCAATATGCCTCATATCTTGCCCAGCTGCTTGGCCACCTCCTAGGCCTACTGGCATATAACACTATGAGGCAACCCCTCAATGACCATCCATCACTTGGCCTATGGTTACAAGGATCCATCTCCACCTTCTATACTTAAGTACCATATAATGACTACATTGTATCATCGTCGGGCCAAAACGATGCACTCGTGGCTTTTGCCACATCAACTTACCTTATTGGGGGAAGAACCAATTTAACCACCACTTTAGTTAACTATCAGGAGGTGCTTAGCCATGTAAACCCTTAACTTTCACCTATTCTAGTGAACACAACAACTCCTAAAGTTACTATGCAACATGTGAGCACAACTGTACCTATACTAGACCTGGCTCTTCTGATTACCAAATAATAAATTAAACTAGGTGGGAGATTACTTCTCATTTTGGCTACTTGTGAGTCAACTCTTAACAAGTCATAGTGAACTCTACCTCACAGGTACACCTTGAACATTAACCTGAAGGGTTAAGGTAAAAAAACTTCTTTCTGGCATCACTTGCTCATCTCTAACTTGACTGTCCAATATTTTACTAACTTACTAGCATTAACTCAATGCAACATATGATCCCCACAACTTCCTCAGTTCCACTTATGACTTAGCCCTTAACCCACTTGACTAGCTTCACTAACCAAGTCTTTCCTTTTCCACAAGTCATCTAAGTGGCCTTCAACTTCACTTATCCTTGGGATGATGACCTCAAATCACCCACTATCCCCTGGTCCATGGCAGTCAATCATGATTCTTGGGCTTTCTTACTACCTTTTACTAGTCGAGCTAAACCCCAGTAATAACATGTTCCAACTGGCTCAACTATAAGGAATACAGCTAATGGATGAACAAACCTATCCATCCATTTACCTTTGGATGATTTCCTTGTTGCTTGCTTCCTTCCATAGCTACCTCCTACATTCAACGGTTAGAAATAAAATAAAAACTTACCTACTCATCTTCTTAGTATCTAACTGAATTGCTCCATTACTACTTCGTGAGTCTAAGGAATTCATCCGTTTAACTAGCCGGTCATTCTCCATCAACTAGGCCACTAAACTAACTCATCCAAAAAGAAAACCTAGGGAACCTTAGAATGTTTCCAATCTAAGGCATTTAAGCCTCTACTTAAGTGGGTTCTCATACTAGCAAATGGGTCCTTAGGTTTCTGGTACCTCTCAATACTTGGGCGTATCTTTAGGTCCTAATGCACTTGGGTTAGCCCTTAACCTCGCTTGAAACTGCCACCCAACAAGCGAAATAAAACTATGCCTATAATTGATGCCAAAAATTACCAAGTAAATAGCAAACTACTAATGGGAGGGTAAGGACTTAACTCACACTAGCCACATACTACCCATGAGTTCACTATGGCTGCCAGTCGTACCTGGCAGGTGGCTACCAACTTTGACCACTTGACTAATTGAAGCAAAGCTTAAACTACTACTCTAGTGTACTTGGCTGACACCTTGTGGCAACAGCTATTGGGGACAAGCTTTCTAGGCTGGTCTTAACTCAATCGAGCCAAAAATGATACTTGTCTCATGACCACTTAGACTATTGATAATAGTTCCCAAGTGGAAGGCATCAAGCCAAGTTTTCCTTGCACCCTAGGCATAAACCCCCATCCTACGTGATCTGTTCTTGTTCCTCACTTTTAGTCAACTTTTGTATTATGGGCATTTTGCCCATGCTCCTACTAGGTTGGATGAGCCAAGCTCCACCTTACCATCTCGTGTCTTCAACTCATCTAACTTTCTTCTAAGAGCTAGTACACCCTAGAACCAATGGTGCTACATTGATGATCATCAAAGGCCTCCACACACTAGCTTAGGGCCATGGTGGTCTTGGTCCCAAGCTTCTACTCTCAATGAAAGTTATGAGGGTGCTTTGCTCCATTTCATAACCTACTTCACCAAATGCCTATGGCTCAGTCAACACATCCTCAACTCTTTCCCAATGTCGCATAACCCATCCACATTGGTGAGTTCACCCTTTGGAACTTTCGGAGTGTTCCACCTAACCTTTTGGTACTCTCTACCTCAGAGGTTTCCATGCCTTCATAGCCCTATAGATAATGTAGCCTACCTCATGTTTGAGGTTCCACAACAATTTCCTTGGATGGTAGTCCCTCAACTACCTACTCCAAGGTGTTCCTTATACCTCAAAGCAAGTCAAGTTACCAGCCCCATTCTTGCCACACTAGACTACTAAGATCCATTGTCGGACCTTTAGTGTCCAAATTGCATTAAGCTAGTTTCACTATTGCAATGTATAGCCAGAGTCAGATGACAACTCACAGATGTTAGTTAGTACTAACTAACCTAGCACGTGGATCATAACCTAGATCTCATTTCCTAGCCTCCAATGTCTATGAACTGGACTCTGATACCAACTGACATGACCCCTTATGGCCCTACCCAGGAAGCCTATGAGTTTAAGTTTCATGCTGGTTGTAATTGGCTAATTAATTACCTAGACCCTAGTTAAAACCTTATGCTACTAGTTGTTTAACCTAAGAATACAATTATGCGTGCAAGAGCTATGATAGCCGAAGTACTATCGCCCTGACCACTTACCGACCACGGGAAGGAGGGGGCCAGACACCTGAGGCATACGACCTCGGAAAGGACTCTGGAGTAAAGGAAGTCATACACCTGAGGCACACGACCTCGGTAGCTCACCAATTCCAACTTTAGGAACCAGCGTAGCGCCTTCTTCGGGACGGCGACCGAACCAGTTTCGGGGGAGAAAGACCAACCACCATTTGCCGGAGAAAGCCCTTCGAAGACGGAGACACCGAAGTTTCAGTCTGACTCCGGGAAAAGGCCCCTCACCCCGAAGTGAAACATCAACTATAGGGACCTCGGTTGTACAGCAAGAGCCATCAAAGAGTCTCTGACACTCCACTCGCATACGTCTCTGGCACATCACCTCCAGACACACTCTGACATGCCGTCGCTGTCTAACGTCCTATCATGTCGGGCTACACCTACCACAGCTCGCGGCCCAAGGAGCTTGCAGGCAACTAGGGGCCCCCAAGCCCAAAAATACGAACACCATCCGTCCATACACGTGACACAATCTGAAGGGATCACCCCCTCCCTTATATACCAGGGAAATGGCCACAGACAGGGGGCTCCTTTGGAAAAAAAAAAAAAGAAGAGGACAGAGAGGCCGGAAAACAAAGGACGCTCTCCTCTCTCCGCCTGAATACTCTCCCTTTAGCCTTCAGAAAGACATGCCAGGCAAGAGCTTTTGGTGCTTATTACTATGTCCCCTTCTCTCTAAAAGCACTGACTTGGGTGTCGGAGGTTCCCCCCCGGAAAACCACCCCGGGGGCCTCCTAACCCCTATTTTCTGAGTGTTTCAGATAGGTCTCCCTGAAGAATCTCCTCTCTGGGCTCTTTCGCATGCCGGAGGTCCTTCCCGTCATCACCCCGTCACGGGACCAAGAAGCTGCCGGCCATCACATAAGGTGATCCACCTAGGACACCAGTCTTCCTTTTGGACTAGCCTGCACCTCCAGGACCCCCTGCTGCCCTCGCCACTGCATACAGTGGAGATGTTGGCTCCGTCAATTGGACCCGCATCAGATGGCACCGTCTGTGGGAAACACACCCAGGTTGCCGAAGTTGAAGCTCGGCGTTCTAAGGAGAAGGGACTCCCGAGGTCCCCGTCCGCACCAGAGATTCAACGGGCAATCGAATAATGGCAGCAGGGACTTCCCTGACCAAGGGCGAGCGCCCTCTGACCATTACCATAGGCTAGTCTGTGTGAATTCCTATGCCCTGTCGTGGCTGAAATGATGCGGCAGTTAAGCCGAAGATGGCCGCAGCAAAATTCGGGCCGAAGGCCCCCTCATCAGTACCTCGTTGGGATGAGAGTCTCATATCAATTCACAGGAATTTGGGAAACGGAGATCAATGAGATGAGTCCTCGGCAAGAAGCGTGCTCCCCGGAGTATGACCTATGGGAAAAGCAGGGTCGGGATGACCCAGACCTCCCCGCCTAAAGAGTTTTGCACCAAAAAAAAAAATTGCCATCTCCTTGGCAACGAAGTCAAAACCCATTGCCCCGAAAGGTCATCTATGACTTGACTGGCGGGCAGAAGGCGCCGGCTCTACTTCCCTAGACACGCTATCACTGTCCAAAGTGACACGCCTCTGAGCGACGTCATGAAAAAGAGTAGAGCATTCGGAAAAGACTTTCAAAATGGTGCATCGAACTCGGAAAGTACTACATCACGTATGAGCCTAGAAGGGCAATGAACGCCCGAGTACTAGCAGACTACATTGCCGAAATCCAAGAAGTAGGGACGGCTGAAACCAATAAGGGAGACAGAGTGAGGGTAGATCTAGAATGGAAACTCCTTGCCAGTGGAACCCCTAGCGCAGAACGTCAGGGCGCTGAGATGCCTCCTCAGGCACCCGAAGGCAGGGAGGCCACCAAAACAATCAAATTTAATTACCAAAGTGCTGGGTCATCCGAGCATGGCAACGCTAGGTATAGTAACCTCGCACAAAAAATGGAAAGATCCTACAAAAAGGAATCTCGCAACCAAAGAGTCCCAAAAACCCTCATGAAGAGGTAGGAAGTGTGAAGACATTCCGGACGATATTTCCTGATTAAGGAAAAACTACACAGGCAAAGGTACGCAATACCATTATTAAGATATATCGGTAAAAAGGGTGCAGGACAATTCGTCCAGAAGGTGTGAAAGTGGCCAGAAACACGCCAGCGCCCAAAGACTACCTTCGAAGCGAATAACCTCGGAAAGATTACACCGAGCCATTCCAAACAACACCTGAAGATGTGAAGTTCTGCGTGTTAGCAAAGGACTACTTCACTGAGTGGGATGAGGCAGGACCCATAGCGACCATGCTGATAAAAGATACAGAAGCTCATCTGGAAGAACATAATATGCTGATTTGGCATACCGACGGTGATACTGGCTAATAATGATTTCCAGTGTATGGACAGAGGATTTCAACAAATCGTCACCGACTTTGGAATAAAAAGGCACTACAGCCCACTAGCTCAGCCTCCGAGCAACAGATAAGTAGAGTTGCCAAAAGAGCTATAAAAGGGGGACTATAAGGGATGCAAAGGGAAAGTGGCCAGGAGAACTTCCTATTGTACTAAGGAGTTGTCACTTATCTCCAGTACAGAAGCCACTATCCATTTGAAGTAGTTCGGCCATCATATAGCTGTTTGACGAAGGAGGAAATGACCTCAGGTTGAGAACTAACCTCGACCTAGTTAACAAAAACTGAAAAATAGCCAAGCTTGAAAGAAGGCCTTTTCGGCAAAAGGTGGCCATAAGTGCAAACTTGCATGATAGGCCAAAAGGAATAAGGAAAAGGGGACCTCACCTCCGAAACGCCAAATTAGAACCCCAAAAATCATCCTATGGGGTACTTCGGCCAAACAGAAAAGGGCCTTATTTGGTCCTAAATGAGGTCCAAATGGGAGCATACAAGCTTGGCAACACCGAACGAAGAAAAACTGAAAAAGTACAAGGCACTCGAGCGCCTTAAAGAAATTTTGTACTTAGAATTTTTAGACAAGAAATGGTGCAAGCCATAAATTTGTCTAAGTGCAGAATGTTTTCCCCTATATGAGAATGTTCGCCGAACAAAGCTGAAGCATGGACTCCCGAAAGTATCCTGTTCGTTCCGAAGTTAGTTGGGTTATATGCCCAAAAGAGGTCAAGTCTACCGAACACTGCCGGCAAGGGTAGGCTAAAATTTTCCTAAAGGAACTTCGCTAACTACGAAAGTTCACTCGAAGGATGGCCAACGAAACGAGCAAAGAAGTACCAAAGTCCTTTGATCGAAAGTGGTCGGGACAACTGGGAAACAAAAATTGCTCAAAAAGACTTAGCTAAAAGTATGAAGGAACATTCATTGAAGAAGGTCTTGGTACAAAGAGAAGATTACAAGAAGAAAAGTACAAAGAAAAAGAAGGCAAAGGTCCCAGAATATCTAAGAGACCCCGGCATCATGGGAAGCTTCGGCTCCTGAGCCTTTCGCCGCCGCCTTCGATGCAGGAGGAGGAAACGGTAGGTTAAGGAACTTGACTCTTGACCACATCCACTGAGGCCCTTTGGGAATATCCATGGCAGCCAGGAAGGAAGGATCAAGGTCCGGATACTTCTTCAGAAACTAATGACGAGCTAGGCAGAAGCCGTCCTGAAAAGCAAGCTTGGTCGCCTGGACGGCTTTGTCTCTTTCAATGTCTAACTCGTCCGCCTCATTCTGAAGATCCGAAACCTCCTTCTGAAGGCTGGAAATCTCCTTCTTCAGCTCCTCGGTTTTCTTCTTCTTCTTCAACGAGTCAACCTTGGCTTGGAGTTCAGCATTGTCAGCCTTTGCCTTCTCCAGGAGGGCAGACTCCCCTTTTTTTTTTCCTTTTGAAGGGTCTCATTGGCCGAAGTCAGGTTGACTAATTTATCGCCAAGGTCGGACATCTTCTTGGAAAAATCCTTCAAGAGCTCCTCTTGGCCCTTCAAGAATTCCTCCCGAAGATTGGCAATCTTCTCCTTGCATATTTGGCTCAACTTGGTGTTCATCACCACCGAGTTGGTACAGAAGACTTTGGCCTTCTCCAATTTATCTTCGGCCCAAGCTCGGACCGAAGACTACTTTGCTGCCCAAGCTCGGAGGTATCCACTATACCCCAAAAGTTGCAAAAAAGAAAGGTACTTAGTGAAATTTGCACAATGAAAGCCAAAACACTTAGACAAAAAGTGGGAGGAAAAGTGAAGAGCCTGAAGAATTACCTGAGCAGCATGCTCGGAAACTTTTGCGGCAAGGGCATCCTCAGAGGCACACTCCTCGGCGACTGCCTTGAAGGATGCCTGAGTAAGCACGCCCCTCACCATTTGGGGAGCCATCTCCCGGCAATCCTCGGAGAACAGATTCATGTCCTCTGTGAAAGACCAGAACGGTTCCCTTGGAACTTTGTCTTTTGGGACGTGGGAATCCCAAAGAGCCTGCCTTCAGGCATGCTCAATATTCCAAGCCAGGGGCGCAAAGTCCTCTGCAAAAAAGAAACAAGCATACGTCTCATTAGGCAAAAAGTCCCTCGATTATGAAAGACCGCAAGATCTCAAGTAAAAAGGGGATAAGAGGCAAACCTGGTGCGACCTCGGCACAGTCATCATCAGAGTCCCGAGCCTCCTCCACGTCAGCAGGAACATATTTTCCTTTGCCCTTTCAGCGTTTCTCCAACTCTTCGGTAGAAGGGCTCTTTGCCAAAGAGCCCACAAGATCTGCTGACGTGGCGGGACTCAGAGAAGCAGGAAGGGCAATCACCCCAACAAGGACCTCGGCGGCAGTTTCAAGCTCGATGAAAGTTGCAACCTTGGTGGAAGTTGCAATGACATCGCCAGCCTTAGTGGAAGTAGCAATGACATCGCCAACCTCCGAAACGTCCTCCAAGGGGGGAAGAAGGGTGTCCTTCTTTGCCTTCTTGACCAAAGACGATCCTCTCCCAGAAGTCTTACGCCTCTTCTTTGTTTGTTCTCCCTTCTCGGCCTGACCAAGGAAGAGAAACTTGTAGTAGGCGGCAGACTCGTCGCCCATCTCTGAAAAATAGGGAAAACATCAGTGTGAGTCCACAGGCACTTATGCTGAAAAACTTTGAAAGAAACTTACTTTCAAAAAAGGCTTCGTAAGTGAGCTCGCTCCGAAGGAGCTTCACCAGCCAAGAGTTCTTCCCCTCGGTAGCAGGAGCTGGCATGCCGAGATCCGTCTTGTGCTCCGTAACCACCCCCAACTCCCGAAGGACATCCTCGGTCATGAGTTTCCACATGATCGGGAAAGGGTAGAGAGAGCGTGGAGGGACCTCGGCATCCCAGTCGGCGACAGCACGGACTCGTCTGTCAAAGTTCCCAAACCTCGCCGCCAACTCGGGAGTTAGCAGCTTCCTGGGATCCATGACATCCGTCTCCAGCTTTCCCCGAGCCCACTTAGTCGGGACGTGCAACCAGGCCTCCGCCACCTTCAGGAAGAAGAACTTCCTTTGCCACCCTCGCCAGCTATCCTTGGTAGCGAAGGTGAACATAAATTTCTTGCTCCCAGATCCCCGAGGTAGCATGAAATAAAAGCCACCCTTCGGAACCGGATAGAGCTTGTAATACTGCATGAATAGGATGAAATGGGGTTCTACCCTGAAGATCCCACACATGCAGAGAAAGGCGTTAAAATAGCAGTATGAGTTGGGAGGAAGCTGATTCACGGCTATGCCATGAAATTGGCAAAAGTCGCAAATCATCTTCGCAGGGGGAAACCGAAGTCCGGCCTTCAGTTGGGCTCGGAAAATGGTAACCTCGTCACCCCGGTTCATAAAGCTAAATTGACCAAGGCGGGGTAACCTTGTGATGGCATACGAAGGAAGGAAAAATTTGGTCTTCCACTTCTCTAATTTTTCAGAAGTAGAGCAACAAGGGTGAGACATAAGAGGTTGCCAGCTCTCGGGGATAGGCATGGTTGACTGAAAACGACTTCGGAAAGAGGAAAAATGACTTCGGGAAGCTAAAAGAAAAGCAGAAACCGAAGGAACTCTAGAAGTCAGAACCCACCAAAAGTCTTGCCGAAGTCGGGGTTTGAGGACGCCGTCGTGAAAGGTTGCCGGAAATCGCTCCGCCGCTAAAGCCGCCGCAAAAAAGGAGGAAAAGGCACAGAAGCAGACGAGAGCAAAGTGAGAGCAAAGAAAAACACAAATGAAGAGTATGACAGGAGGAGGCTTTTATAGATCGAGGAAGGGCAGCCAAAAGGGTGTCATAACTGCTGCGCGAAGGTGAAACGTCGCCATAATTACCCCTCGCGCGTGAAAAGGCGTGCCCATCCCAGCAGATGCCTGCCACGTGTCACCCGTCACGAGAAACTAGGACGCATTTTCTGACATCCAGAAAACCCGGGCACGCTGCTCGAGACTGGCACGACTAGTTTCAAGACACGACGGTCCACTAGCCTATGGCGGGAAAAATAAAAAAGTTGGGTATCTCGAGAACACCGAAGGATGGATAGATGACATCTGTCCGAACAAGGCTTATCACCTAGGTGGCGAGGTGCCTCCCTAACCGACGTCATACTCCGAGTGTAAATCCATAAGGTCCGGGGTTCAAGGCTCCGTGCCGCCCTGTTCGACCGAAATGGACATACTACCACGTGGGCCTCCGAGAGTCCACGAGGTCGTCCTGTCAAAACGGCCAATTGGGCGATAGACGGACACCAAAAGGACTACCTGCTAAAGTTTCCACTTCCGCCTTTCCAAGGGGGCATGTGATTGTTAGTGTTGTGCCCAAAAGCCAATCATGAGATGATTGTATTTTTGCACATTGAGTCATGATATTTTGTTAAGGCATTAATCCAGCAATTATGTTTGTTGTTTTGTTCCTGCGTAACTTAACAAACATAATTGTAACCCTAGAATAATGATATTCTTAAAAGTCCCTGGTCTAGTATTATTGTGGAGCGGGTTGCCATAATACATAACGACTAGCATATGTGGAGACTAATATGAGATATGTAGTCTACATATGGGTACAAGTTGGGGAACTTGTGTACTGGAACAACCCACCATGAGAACACTACATGGATCGTTATATGAGTGTCATAAGTGATTCCCATAGTGATCAGGGTATATGTAGTCCTTCGACCTAAGATCATCAAGGTTCCCTACATGTGAGTCACATGCTTTGATACTTTCCTTTGTTGCTCGTAACTGAGTGAACTTGAAGGAGGTCATTGGGTATGTCACATATCATGCGGAGGGATTTGTATGATCAAGATGGGATTTGTCCCTCTTATGTAACGGGAGCGATATCTTCGGGCCCCTTGATAGAGTGAGACTTAGAAAATGCATGGCCAGGCTCGGATGAGTTGATATGCGATATTAATGTCATCAGTTTAAGTTAGTCTACTTGGTAATCAAGAAACCAAAGATTGGGCTATACGAGAGTGACACATTCTATGTCTTGTGCGTAGTCTTGATATCTTGGACAAAGGGACAATGGCATATATCGGTGATGATCATAAAGGTATAGTCGAATCATCGACAATCTTGTCACTTGGGTAGCAATGATGTGTTGCTAGACACGGCTCATTGCTTATGATCATAAATGTGATTTATGATCATTGCCAACGTGATAAGAGCCTATTGGGTCGCACACATAGAGCAATTTGGATCATTAGAGTGCATGGGCTAATTATTTGGGTTATGGTTTCACTTTAATTTCGTATTAATAATGGGCCCAAGAGTTGAGCCATTATTAAGCCCAGAAATTAAATCCTAATTGGATTAGGGCTTTGAAACCCATTAGGCCTGGAAGTTGAGTCTCACTATAAATATAACTTTTAAGTGAGAAATTCGCAGGTCTCCTTGCCCTAGCCTCCCAAAAGGACAGTCGCACTCTTCTCTTGCAATTCCTTGGAGGACGCAAGCTAGCACTGCGAGCGCAAGAGAAACGCATCTGCCGGGACGTGGTGGAAGCGTGGTGATCTCGAGAGGCTCGTGTGGATACCATAGAGAGCTTGAACACGTCAACTGTTCAGGTTTTGTGATTCGACTCTACAGTTGAGTGAGAGATCTCAACCGAAAATTAGGTATGAAAATTTTTGAACACCCGGTTTACCCCATTTCACTTGGATCCTGGAGGGTTTCGGTTAAATTCTGCTTCGCTCTTTGGCTCCCGAAACCCAACAGTGATAGCCGAAGTGCTATCGCCCTGACAGCCTACCGACCACGGGAAGGAGGGGGCCAGACACTTGAGGCATACGCCCTCGGAAAGGACTCCGGAGTGAAGGAAGTCATACACCTGAGGCACACGACCTCAGTAGCTCACCAATTCCAACTTCGGGAGCCAGCGTAGCGCCTCCTTCGGGACAGTGACCGAACCAGCTTCGGGGGAGAAAGACCAACCACCCTCTGCGGGAGAAAGCCCCCCGAAGACGGGGATGCCAAAGTTTCAGTCTGACTACGGGAAAAGACCCCTCACCCCGAAGTGAGACATCAACCAAAGGGACCTCGGCTATACAGCAAGAGCCATCAAGGAGTCTCTGACACTCCACTCGCATACATCTCCGACACATCGCCTCCAGACACACTCTGACATGCCGTCGCTGTCTAACGTCCTGTCATGTCGGGCTACACCTACCACGACTCACGGCACGAGGAGCCAGCAGGCGACTAGGGGCCCCCGTGCCCAAAAATACGAACACCATCCGTCCATACACGTGCCACAATCTGAAGGGATCACCCCTCCCTTATATACCAGGGAAATGGTCACAGACAGGGGGCTCATCTGGAAAAAAAAAAAAAAAAAAGAGGATAGAGAGGCCAGAAAACAGAGGACGCTCTCCTCTCTCCGCCTGAATACTCTCCCTTTAGCCCTCAGAAAGACACGCCAGCAAGAGCTTTTGGTGCTTATTACTATGTCCCCTTCTCTCTAAAAGCACTGACTTGGGCGTCGTAGGTTCCCCCCCCCCTGGAAAACCACCACAGGGGCCTCCTAACCCTTGTTTTCTGATTGTTTCAAACAATTCTCCCTGAAGAATCTCCCATTCGGGCTCTCTCCCATGCCGGAGGTCCTTCCCGTCATCACCCCGTCACGGGAGTAAGAAGCTGCCGGCCATCACTTAAGGTGATCCACCCAGGACACTAGTCTTCCTTCTGGACTAGCCTGCACCTCCAGGACCCCCTGCTGCCCTCGCCACTGCACATAGTGGAGATGCTGGCTCCGTCAATCGGACCTGCATCAGGCTACTTTGACTTCAGCAAGTAGAAAATCATAAAACATTTATATAGCCTAGGCATTTCCATAAAAACCAATGTTCAAAAAGTAAAAGCATACGAATCCTTTATAGCACCAAGATTAATCCTACACATAATTAATCATGCGTGGGCATTTAAACAATCATAGACTATGCCCTACGTCCAAAGGCAACCCTAAAGTCCATAATTTTATTCATACACATTAGAGGCCACTAACTTACAACATATATATCCAAGGCTAGTATTACTGAGATCCGATCAACTAGCTTCCACCTTAGATAAGAGATCCCAGGGGCAAGCCTTAACGATCCTTCACATGCTCACTAGCCTCTTTGGGCAAGAAAACTATAGTAGAATGTTAAGGATTCTCAAAGCAATATACCTCTAGTGGAAGCTAGCAAGACAACCCTTAATGGTCATCAGGTTCAACAACATTCATATCTGTACAACGTGAAACTAAAAGAGTGAGAATCTGATGATTCTTAGTAAGGGGTCTTCAACTTGCAAGGAAAACGCTAAGGACAACACATCTGCAAAGATATGTAATCTGTTGTGAGCTCATACAACATGAGGCTAAACCTATGGGCATATGTTTCAATCCCCTTGGGACTTGTCCTCTACCTAGTCCTCCTACTGGTGTCACCCCGTACCTAGTGAATTTTGGCCCCTAGCTCACTCCTAGTAAGCCTTAGCTTACCAATGCAATAAGTCTAACCTTCCTTTAATTTTTGTGTAGGTGAACATGGTGGATGCACCTCACTTGAGTTCTAAGGAACCCACTAGGCGTACTAACCCTCAACATAGTGCCTCAAGTCCTTAGACTTGTCTAGGTCACTTATGTACTAGGCTCCTACCTAAAACGATTACCAGGAGTGAATTAGGTTCACACTTATGCCTCAAGTAATCTTGGCTAGGCAACAAGTGCACTAAACCTTCACTCTAGGCATATACCTATCCACCATTACTTCATTCACACTAGTAGAGTAGCGATGACCATGGTTTAACTCATAATTCTTAGGTCCTGAAGAACCCATTAGGTGTACTAAGGTTTCCTCATTGAGGCCTTGAACCTGAAGGTACAACTAAGGTCTTGATGGTGCTAAACCTTCCACCACATCTAATGATGTATTTGCTACTACCAATTAATTAGTTTTCTCATGGAGTGCACTTACCATTCATAAACTATGAGAGAACTCCTAGATCATGAAAGAGTTTTTGGATGTTCTAGAGTGTGATCATACTATTACAACCTTTAGGTACCCTTCGGACCATCCCTGCTATCCCTCGGATCCTTTTTTAAAAAGCTAAAATTTGCTGAAAAAGGCATCTGGGCCTAGGCGATAGGAAAGGTGCCTCTGAGGCCTAGGCACCAGGAGCACCCTGCTCTGTGGATCAAAAAAAGCACATTAGGTGCTACAGTGCCAAATGGCACCTAGGCACCAAGACCCCATGTCCTGAACCTAAAAAACACCATCTTAAGCCTGTTTGAAGGCTTCCTATGAGTATAAGGTAAACAAAGGATGCCTAAACTCACCATAAACATGCAAAAAAACTTGTATAGGTCACAAATACACCATCACAACCTTCCTATGATGCATCAAAACATCACAGAGGTAAAAAAATCCAAGCCTCATCCACCATGATCAACACAACCTACCAACTAATGCCATTCATCAAACTACTTGAATTTAACAATCAAACAAGCTACGAATGACATTAATTGCACTTCAACCTTAAATCCCTTACCTTAATTTCAAGCAACAAGCAATGATTAAGTAACCAACACCAATGAACAAGGTTCCACTTGGTTTTTCATAGGTTCCAAGCAATCAAATGTTCATGGCACCAAAACAACAACAAATAAGGAAAACCCATGCATCAAAAGGCCAAACAAACAAGAAATCATCAAGGAATTCATGTTACCTCATACACATACCAAGCACCAAGCATGAAAACATGAAAATGGCCTTCTAATGCACAAATTCCACTTGAAACAAGCTACCCAATCCCTAAGCACCCTTGGACACCTCAAAATTGACCATGAAATTAAGATTTTGGGAAAAAATTAAAGAAGAAATCAATGGGGAAAGGAGGAGCTCAGGTTTTTGGAAGGAAGCAGTGAATAGTAGCAGCCCAAGACCTCATTTACCAAGTTTATAAGCCTTTGTTCCAAAAACCGCTAAACTTTCTTAAGTTGTCAAAAAGAACCCATTCCCAAAATAGTGACTGTAGGTCAAATCCTCAACACTTTATGAAATACTTGGGTGCTAAGCAAGGGTTAGGTTTTAAAATACATTTTTTATTCCTGGGACTCGACCCAACATCTTGGGATGTAAAATTACCATTTTGCCCCTAGACCTCTTTTGGTGCCATAATCTTTTAGGAACCTAGAATTCCTTAACTAACTTGCTTGACCTTGCTAAATGAACTTAAAATGAGGTATTAAGCTAGGGATTTTTTAATGTATATAAATTAATTGAGCTTCATGCTAAGAGGGTTGTAAGACTTGGCTTAGTGACAATAAGGTAATTATAAACTGCCACACCAGGCAACTTTGCTTGCTTGGAAGTAAGCCACACTTTGTGGAAGGCTCATCTGAGCTAGCACCCCAGAGGTACTTAAAGGTGGTGAAACACAAACCCTTGTGGTTTAAGGTGAATACTTGGGATTAGATAGGAATTAGATGACCAGTGAGTTAAGAAGGATTCTCATAGTGTTCAAGTTTCCTGAAGTATTCCCTACAGATCTCCCAGGGCTCTCTCCTGCAAGAGAGGTTGAGTTTTGTGATCAAATTGGTGCTAGGAATTGGACCTACATCCATTGCTTCCTATAAGACAACAATACTTGAAATGGTTGAGCTAAGGAAGCAGTTGGATGAAATGCTAGAGAAGGGTTTCATAAGACCAAGTACATCTTCATGGGGAGCACCTGTACTTTTTGTCAAGAAGAAATATAAAACCTTCAGGTTGTGCATTGATTATAGAAAACTCAATCAACTAACCATCAAGAACAAGTACCCCCTCCTAAGGATAGAGGATTTGTTTGATCAGTTAAAGGGAGCTAGGATTTTCTCCAAGATAGACCTCAAATTTGGATACTTCCAGCTAAGAGTCAAGGATGAGGACATACCTAAGGCAACTTTGAGGACTAGGTATGGGCACTTTGACTACACAATGATGCCATTTGGACTCACTAATGCCCCAACCTTCTTCATGGACTTCATGGAGAGAGTGTTCAAGGCTTACTTGGACCACTTTGTTATGCTATTCATGAATGATATATTAGTGTACTCAAAGGATGAGAAAGCCCATAAGGAGCATCTAAGAATAGTACTTGGCTTGCTAAAAGAGCATAGGTTATATGGAAACTATGTAAGTGGCAATTCTAGGCTAAGGAAGTTCAATTTCTTGGACATGTGATCAATGAGCATGGTTTAGCTATTGAACCCAAGAAGTTTAAGACTATCTTGGAGTAGAAGAAACCTCAGAATGTAAGGGAAATAAGAAGCTTTCTAAAGCTTGTAGAATACTACGGGAGGTTTGTGCCTAAATTCTCTGTGATAGCTACCCTAGTAACTCAATTGACAAGGAAAGACAAGAAGTTTGAGTGGGGGGAGCAATGTAAGGTTAGTTTCCAATAGCTCAAGAGGAAACTAACCAAACCCTACTAAAGAGTATGAAGTATACACTGATGCTTCTTAAGTAGGCTAGGTTGTGTCCTAATGCAAGGGAAACAAGCAATAGCTTATGGATCAAGGTAGCTTAGGCCTCATGAGAAGAACTATCCAGTGAATGTTCTAGAATTGGCAACAATGATCTTTGGTCTTAAGTAGTGGAGACACTACCTACTAGGAAAGACATTTCAATTCTTCACAAACCACAAAAGTTTGACATATCTATTTACAAAGAAAGACTTGAACATGAGACAAAGGAAATGGCTTGAGTACTTGAAGGATTTTGAGTACATCATTGAGTATACAGTTGGTAAAGCCAATGTGGTAGCTGATGCTATCAGTAGGAAGTACACGGGAGTACTGAAGGCCACTAGAGAGCCTACTAAAGTATAAGTGCTTAGTTTAACTAAGTTGGCCCGAGTGTGGGGGTAGTGGCAAATGGACCAAGTGAAAGTCCTAAATATTAGGTTACAATGACCAAATACAGGGAGCACAGTTGCAAGATGAGGAGCTTCCTAGAGTTTGTGGTAAAAAACAAGGGAAGTTGTATCAAGGTTTTTCCTTTAGGCATGGAATATTGTACTTCTAGAATAGGATTTATGTGCATAACATGGATGGACTTAAGAAAAAAAATCCTAGAGAAAGCCTACTATAGGTTGATGGGCATGCTCTTAGAGCTGAAAAGATGTACAAAGATTTGAGATCCCATTTTTGGTGTCCATACATGAAACAAGACATAGGTACTTTTGTGGCTAAGTGTATGACTCACCAAAAAGTTAACGTAGAGAAGTAAAGGCCTGGTGATAAGCTATAGAGCTTGTCCATACCAAAAAGAAAGTGGGGTTCCATATCTATGGACTTTCTAGTGGGTATGCCACTGACTAGAAGAAAGCACAACATAATCTAGGTCATAGTGGATAAATTAACAAAGGCCTCCCACTTCTTGGTAGTAAACCTCACTAATTCTTTGGATAAGTTAGCACAGCTCTATATTAAAGACATTGTGAGGTTACATGGTGTACCAGATGACATTGTCTCAGATAAAGACCTTAGATTTGTATCTAGATTCTAGCGGTCCTTGCACCATGCTTTAGGCACTAAGTTAAAGTTTAGCTCTACATACCACCATCAAATAGATGGATAGATGAAGAGAACTATTTAGGTTTTAGAGGATATGCTAAGGTGTTTTGTCACAGACTTCCAAGGAGAGCAACACAAACACTTGCCTTTAGTAAAGTTTTGCTACAAAAATAGCAATCGCTCAACAGTTGGCATGATGCTTTATGAAGCACTCTATGGTAAAAGGTGCATAACTCTACATTGTTGGCATGAATCTGGAGACAAGTTAGAAATAGGTCCAGAACTCATAAGAAAAATGGCTAAGAAGATTAAGCTAATCCAAGAATGGATTAGGGCTGCCAACAATAGGAAATAGTCTTATGCCAACCAGAAGAGAAGAAGGGATCTTGAGTTCCACGTAGGAGATTGGGTTTGGTTGAAGGTATCTTTTATAAAAAAGTGATAAGGTTTGGAAATAAGGGAAAGTTGGCCCCAGGGTATGTTGGACCGTACCCAATAATGGAAAAAGTTGGAAGTGTAGCCTATAAGTTAGAGCTACCACTTGAGCTGGGACATGTACATGACACCTTCCATGTGATCTTGATGAAAATGTTACCACATCATAAAATGGGAGAATTACAAGTGTCATAATGGCTAAAAACCATTATATTGTATAATTCTCACGAAAGTGATTGAAGTGTGGGGGTAAAAGCCATGATCAACGCCTCCTTAAAAGTGTTCCAAGTTGGTAACTTGGCCCCCAAGAAAAGCCTTTAAGGATTGCTTGTTTGTCAAGCAACCTATGGACTTTTTTGTAAGGTTTTGGAAATTGGGGTACTCAATTGCAAAACTCTCAAGAAAAAGACTTGGAGAGTTATGGGAAGGATATAAATGGTATGAAAGTGCTATTGGAGGACCAAATTGCTCATGGAAGACAAGTTTCGACAAAGGAAACACTAAAGGCAATAAGGACCTAAATGTCCTAGTGTAAACCTTAAGGTGTTCAAGCTTTTCACTTAAGTCTAAAGGTGGAATTGTGGGGTTATCCCACCATGGGGGAGGCAGCCAAGACTTGATAATTAGTAAAAAATGTTGGGCACATGTGTACCAATGATTTTAAGACAAAGAAACCATAATTAGTGAGAAGGAAAATGACATAAAGCAAGGTTAAGCTTGTTAAGTGTGTTTTGGTGCCCTTAAGCTCATTTAAGGCCATTTAAGTGGCCAAATCACTTATCCCTCTCTCATTTTCGTCCTCCCCCAGCCCAAGAACACAGCCATACTTCCTCCATAGCCACCACACCTTCAAACTTGCAATTGATTGAAATTGAAGGCAAAAGGAAGCAATTGGAAGCAAACTAGAGCTATTTCTTGCATACTTCAAGGATCAAGCTTGATTTTCAGCCTACCCACTTTGGTAAGGGTTCTCTTGCTCTCATGGGTTGTTTTCTATATTTTCAAACATCCATGGAGCTATGGCTAAGCTTGGAAGAGAGCCATGAGCTTGATGAACCAAGCTTATTGAGGGGAGTGCACTTATTGAAGGTTTTGTGACCTATTGTCAAGTGCACAAAGATGGCAGTGAAATGAGGGTTTCTAGAGCCCAAAGTTACTACTAACTACTTTTAAAATCCTCCTAAGACCAAGCATTAGCTTGAGGAGGGCTGCCATAGTGATTTGGTTATGTTTATTATGTGTTTTATGGACTAACCTATGGTATATGTTGCTGCCACATTTCATGTGTTTGTTGTTTTTGTTTGGATGCTGTATTTGGTTGCTATATCTTGTATATATGCATTTTGGTTTTTTTGTGTTTTAGTGTCTTTGGATTCAGGTTTTAATGATGGTTACATTGCCTATTGAATCCAAGTGCTACCCTTACTAAGTTTCTCAATGAAACTTACTCCCCTCAATTCTGTCATTTCAGGTCCAGCAGAAAGATCACCTTCAAACTAACCCTTGTAGTTTGATTTTTGATCTGAAATTTCACATACATGAAATTCCATATGTCTATTTATGATCTGGAAATTTTGGTGAATTTAGGAGCACATTTGGTATTTTTAATGGTGGTACTTATTGTGTTGTGCAGCAGCTGTCCAGCATCCTGTTTTTGGAGTCCATTGTGTCTCAGGACCTTCTGTAACCTAGGGTGCGTATTTAGCTGATTTAAGACCATATTTTAGTGCATGTATGCTTGTACATGTAGTGTATGTAAAATGAGACAAGTATGGGAACATTTGAGTAATGTTTTGGCTATGTAAGTGATGTGGTGCAAAGCTGCCTAAGTGTGAATGATTGGCTGCTTACTTGTAAATTCTGTTTTGGCCACATAAAGTTGTTAAAAGAAAGGGAATGTAATTCCTATGTATAACAGACATATATGGGATAGCCTTGGAGTGCTTTCCCCTTGTGAATGAAGTGTTTGCATGGTTTGGAAAAATTATATGGGCAAAATGGTCTAAAAGTTGCCAGAATTTCGACTCTGGACCTAAAGTTTAATATCTCCCTGTGTAGAATTAATCTTGGTATGAAATTTTGGCCACGGATAGAGGACATCTAGATGGGTGACCGGGAATTGGAATTTATGGATTTAGAGCCCCGCAGCAAAAGATATGATGTTGCGAATTTGGCTGAGTTGCTGTTCTTTTGGTCAGAATTTTCTAACCAACTTAAAAAATCCATAACTTGGTCCATAGGTGGGCTATTTATGTAAAACAAAATTCCTTGGTTTTATCTAAGTCTCTACTTTATAATGGAGTAAGTAAAACAGGAAGGTATGAGGCTAGAATGATACATTTTATTAGTGGAAGTTACAGGTGCAGTGGCTGGTCACTAGAATTTAACAAGATTGCCTAATGTGTGGTAGCCAAGATTAAGACTTGTGCTACTGTTTTCCTTCTTTGCTGCCATGGTGTGCATGAAATGTGAATATTTTTGTGATGCTTGGACGAATATGCATGTGTTTACATAGTGCCCAAGAGGGCCACTTGGGTATGCACACTAAGGGTAGTGTTCTGATGGCCTACAGAACATTACCAATCCTGGGAGTCTAAATGCACAATTTTGGCACCATAATTGGACTACCCCGGAGTGGGTAACAAAAAAAGTGTCTCTAACCCAAGGTAAGTAGTGCATGTTGCTAATGTTCCTATTGCCCAAAATCTCACATATGAACAAAAGCCAATTCGGGTATTCATAAAGGACACTAGAAAACTTAGAAGTAGATGGATACCTACGGTTAAAGTCCAATGGACTAACCATT
Source organism: Aquilaria sinensis (assembly GCA_005392925.1). Lineage (NCBI taxonomy): Eukaryota > Viridiplantae > Streptophyta > Magnoliopsida > Malvales > Thymelaeaceae > Aquilaria > Aquilaria sinensis. Next base: position 79,336 of record SMDT01002415.1, read on the forward strand.
CAGTGGAAGAAGCTACATGGGAAGTTAAAGCTGAAATGCTCAACAGCTATCCAAATGTGTTCCCTAGACTTCTAGGAAATTTAGAGGACCAAATTTCTTAATGAGGGGAGGTTGTTATACCCCTCAAGACTCTTGTACATAGGCCATAGGATAGGAGAAATAAGGAGAGTGAATCTAGACACACTAAGATTATGCTCTTTGAACTTGAAACATATAGTTTTGAATGAAGCTTGATTGTAATTTGAGTGTTTGAACCTTTCGGGTTCATAAATTACGTGGCCAAGAAAGAAGATGCAAATGATGATTTAAGAAGTTGAAGGAATCAATTGCAAAGTATATTAAGTGGTTAATTTGGATGAATCCTTTGTCTAATGACTAGAATGATTCATGCAACTTAGTAGCTTGTGTAAGTGAGTAATTAGCCTATTTATATTGCCACTTGGCAATTTTGGGTCTATGCATGCTCTAATAAGCCTCATTCCTTCTCCAACTGATTGTATTATCCATGGTTGAACACTCAAGCTCATGTACTTGAGGAGCTAAAGGGAGTTCTATGTGCAACCGAGATAAATCAAGGCAAATTCTTGGTGGAGAAAGTGAATTCATGCACCATTTGAGCTAAAAAAGAGGTTTAGAGCAACAAAGAACTAAGAAGAGCACAATTCAAGCTTATTAAGCTTTGACCAACAAGGATTCATAAGTGGTGGTAAGGTTCACTAAGCAATTCATAGTTAGACTATGTTGTGTTAGTGAATTATGTACACTTAGGTGATGGTAGTTAAGCCAAGGGATATTAAGGAGCTATGAGGGCTAAAGTTGCTTGGCAACTATGGAATTGATGCTAATTAGCTACATTTGGCAAGCTTTAGGGCTAGGAATTGAGAGGGCCAACTCAATTGTTAAGCTAGGGAGCTTTTGAATTGATTTAATTTTCTTAAAGGTTGACAAAACTAGGTGAATGTGAGATCATACTTGCTACGCCCTTCAACTAGAGTTAGTGGTATGTGTGTGTATTTGTGTGCTTCTATGCTTGTTTGTTCATGCTAACCCCCTTTAGATAGTGATTTTATTATGTATATGCTTGTGGTTTTCCTTGTTTTTCTGTTTTCTTTGTAGGAGCTTGGATGTAATTCGATTAAGCTTAAGCTTAATCTAAGTTTAGGCCTTGAAGGCCATGTTAAGTTCTTATTGAGTTATAATACTCATTGCCCTACTTCTTATGTTTGTAGGAAAAGGCTTGCCTGAGAGGCAAGGGAGCGAAGAGTGGTATATACTCTTTCTTGTTTTGGAAAGGTATTGTGTTAGTTTATGGGTTTGCTCAATATTGTACGTGTTATGGATTGCTTCTATACCAAGCTAATGCATGTAATTTTTTGACTTGCAGACCTTGTGTGTCTAGAGTTATGGGAACAAAGTCTTAATGAGGCTAAATGTGCATAAATGGCACATATTGTGTGAATTGTGTGGTTGGCCATGTGTATGTTATTTGGACTTGTTTTAGAGTGCATGTGTATACTTGAGTTGATCTTGATCACTTTCAAGTACACTTAAGGGCATTAGGACTTGTATATGCACTCTTGGAAGTTATGTGTATAAGGAGGGCCTACGGTAGGCAAGATTTCTGTGCATTTATGTTCACTTATGGATGTATGTATGATCTCATTTATGGTTTGCCCTAGGGTGGCCTTGGTAGGCTTACCAAGACTTGCATGGTTGTTAGATGATATGATGCAAGTTAGATACTTGTGTATATATAGTGTATGAACTATGGCATGATGAAGATGTTCATGTCTTAGTGCGTATATGTTCATTTGCCTGATTAAGTATGTTCTCAGATGTTTCATGCCTTAGGGTGGCTAACAGTAGGCCTACCAAGACACAATGAATGTATGCCATGAGCATGTAAAGTAATGTTTTCAAACTTAAGCTAGTGTTTTCATTTCCATGCATAAACACTTGATGTTTGAAAGTCAATTGTGATGGAAGTGCTTGATAATACACTTAAGTGCTTGGCTTATTTCAAAAAGCATGATATGAGAATGAACTAAACTTGTTTAACAAGCTTAATGCTATACATGCCCCGGTATGTGTCTACCCTTAAGTCCTGGCATGTCCAGGGTGCACCCTAGTGCCCCTACCACTATGTCCTGGTGCACTTAAGGTGCATACGCACATAAGTCTAACACACCTTAGATACTAGAGAAGTGAGTTTATAGTCTAAACCCGATAGACATATATGAGTGTCTAAATCTTTCTCTTGGGTTTTAAACTTTTCAAATGGGCTAAGGGCTATGTTGGGAATGACAATAGATATGGCTATGTGTATCTTATGAAACACAAGTTAGAATCCTTTGAAAAGTTCAAAGAATTCAAGAATGAAGCATATAATCAACTCAGGAAAAGTATCAAAGTACTTCAATCAGATCGAGGTGGAGAATACTTGGACCGAGAACTCCTTCACTATTTAAAGGAGTGTGGTATAGTATCACAACGTACTCCGCCTGGTACACCTTAATGAAATGGTGTCTCTAAAAGGAAAAATTGAACTCTATCAGACATGGTTCGATCTATGATCAGTCAAGCTAACCTTTCAAAGTTTTTTTTGGGACATGCTCTAGTGATAGCCACCTTTACTCTAAACCGAGTTCCACCAAAATTTGTTCAAAAAACACCATATGAGATATGGAGTGGGTGTTGGGTTTCGCGAGCCAAACAGCGCAGGGGAATTTAACCGAAACCCTCTAGGATCCAAGTGAAACGGGGTAAACCAAGCGTTCGAAAATTTTCATACCTAATTTTCGGTTGAGATCTCTCACTCAACTGTAGAGTCGAATCACAAAACCTGAACAGTTGACATGTTCAAGCTCTCTATGGTATCCACACGAGCCTCTCGGGATCACCAAGCTTCCACCACATCCCGGCAGATGCGTTTCTCTTGCGCTCGCAGTGCTAGCTTGCGTCCTCCAAGGAATTGCAAGAGAAGAATGTGACTGTCCTTTTGGGAGGCTAGGGCAAGGAGACCTGCGAATTTCTCACTTAAAAGTTGTATTTATAGTGAGACTCAACTTCCAGGCCTAATGGGTTTTAAAGCCCTAATCCAATTAGGATTTAATTTCGGGCTTAATAATGGCTCAACTCTTGGGCCCATTATTAATACGAAATTAAAGTGAAACCATAACCCAAATAATTAGCCCATGCACTCTAATGATCCAAATTGCTCTATGTGTGTGACCCAATAGGCTCTTATCACGTTGGCAATGATCATAAATCACATTTATGATCATAAGCAATGAGCGGTGTCTAGCAACACATCATTGCTACCCAAGTGACAAGATTGTCGATGATTCGACTATACCTTTATGATCATCACCGATATATGCCATTGTCCCTTTGTCCAAGATATCAAGACTAAGCACGAGACATGGAATGTGTCACTCTCGTATAGCCCAATCTTTGGTTTCTTGATTACCAAGTAGACTAACTTAAACTGATGACATTGATATCGTATATCAACTCATCCGAGCATGGCCATGCATTTTCTAAGTCTCACTCTATCAAGGGGCCCGAAGATATCGCTCCCGTTACATAGGAGGGACAAATCCCATCTTGATCATACAAATCCCTCCGCATGATATGTGACATACCCAATGACCTCCTTCAAGTTCACTCAGTTACGAGCAACAAAGGAAAGTATCAAAGTATGTGACTCACATGTAGGGAACCTTGATGATCTTAAGTCGAAGGACTACATATACCCTGATCACTATGGGAATCACTTATGACACTCATATAACGATCCATGTAGTGTTCTCATGGTGGGTCGGTCCAGTACACAAGTTCTCCAACTTGTACCCATATGTAGACTACATATCTCATATTAGTCTCCACATATGCTAGTCGTTATGTATTATTGCAACCCGCTCCACAATAATACTAGACCAGGGACTTTGAAGAATATCATTATTCTAAGGTTACAATTATGTTTGTTAAGGTACGCAGGAACAAAACAACAAACATAATTGCTGGATTAATGCCTTAATAAAATATCATGACTCAACGTCCAAAAATACAATCATCTCATGATTGGCTTTTGGGCACAACACTAACAGTGGGAGGCATCCTAGTTTGTCTTTTATAAAGATTTTTTACTGTAAGCATTACATAAAATGTCAATCCTTTGAAAGGCTAGGGCCCAAACCTCATAAATATCTATTCATTGTGTAACCCAAAGAAACAAAGGGTTACTTTTTCTACAATCCGTCTGAGTAAAAAGTGTTTATTGCTTAAACAGGTGTCTTACTAGAGAAAGACTTTATCTCTAAAGAAATTTGTGGGAGGAAAGTGGAGCTTTATGAAATTCAAGAACAACAAAGGGACAGCGAACCTGAAATAGAACCTGAGCAAACACAACAAAGATGTTGTGATTCAAGAGTCTATTCTTGTAGTATTTGGCATAAGCCCGAGAGATATGGATTTCGTGTGACTCACATTGGTGATGTGATGCTCATGCAGCAGGATGAGCCCACAACCTACCAAGAAGCTATGTCGGGACCAGATTCTAAGAAGTGGCTAGAGGCCATGAAGTCTGAGATGGAGTCAATGTATGAAAACCAACTTTAGACTTTTGTTGATCCACCTGAAAGGGTAAAACCTATAAGGTACAAAAGGGTTTTCAAGAAGAAAACCAACATGGATGGTAATATGATTACCTTTAAGGGATAATTGGTTGTAAAAGGTTTTAAGCAAATTTATGTTATTGACTACGATGAGACTTTTTCAACAGTTGCCATGCTTAAATCCATCTAAATTTTATTGGCTATTACTACACACTATGATTATGACATATTGCAAATGGATCTCAAAACTATGTTCCATAATGGAAAGTTACTTGAGGATGTGTACATGAGACAGCCTAAGGGTTTTGTCACTCCTAAGAATGTCAATAAAGTGTGCAAGTTGCAAAGGTCGATTTATGGACTGAAGCAAGCTTCTCAGAGCTAGAATCTTCATTTTGATGAATCAATCAAAGAGCTTGGTTTCAACAGAAATGAAGATGAACCTTTTGTTTACAAGAAGGTTAGTGGGAGTGCTATTATCTTCTTAGTGTTGTATGCAGATGGCATACTACTCATCGGGAATGACATTCTCGAGCTACAGTCTATGAAGACTTGGCTAGAGAAATGTTTCTCTATGAAGGACTTGGGTGAAGCAACTTATGTGTTAGGCATTAGGATCTATAGAGATACATCTAGAAAGCTATTCAGCCTAAGTCAAAGTACATACATTGACAAGGTGCTAAAGGGGTTTAGCATGCAAGACTCTAAGAAAGCATTCTTGCCTATTGATAGCCGAATGGCTATCGCACTTGGATAGCTTCTAGGGGTGACGGACTAGTTACCATCCTCGGAATTATATCTAATGCACCTCGGGAAAAGAGGGTCCTCGGCACCCTCGGTCGGTAGCACCACCACCCTCGGAAATGGCAGGAGATACCATTCTTGGTTAAAGTTGTCAAAAGACCTCAGGGATTACCTCTTTACTCTCGAAATAATGCAGCGTTCTATGAAGGTCCTCTACACTGCCGATGGGCCTCTCCCCACAGTCCTCGGAGAGCAAAGTCGTACCAAAGGGGTTTTATTCCCCGAGGAGGTCTCTTCCACAGAAGGGATCTCTAGAATACAACAAAAATGATTAAGGAGTCTTTGACACGCCGCCCTCATACAGTCCCCGGCATGCCGCCCTCGGACACGCTTTGACACACCACCCTCGTATTACCTAGGCTTCTGACTAGATGGCCTGTGGTCGGCTAAAGGCCTCCACTCTCGAAAGTACGGACTGCATCTAACCGAACATGTGTCGTGATCTGGGCAGGCTGTGGCAAATGAACTTCTCCTGTGTACCTCCCTATAAATATTTGCGAAGCGACCCAGGCAGGGGGGCCGACTCTAAGGAAAAACTCTCCACTCCCTACTTATTATTCTCCATTTTCAAACACTAACTTGGGCGTTGGAGACTCCCCCACGGAAATACATTCTGGGGACCTCCTAACGCTTGTTCTTTGAGTATTTTAGGTGACCCCTCCCCGGAAATCTTTCCTTTAGACGTTCTCCCCACCGGAAGTCCCCTCTAGGCTAACTATGTTGCACAATGAAGATGTCAGTGGGCATCATTTGGCGCCGTCTGTGGGAACCCACTCTCAGATAGCCGTCGCCAAGACCAGGCATTCTAAGGACAAGAGACTTTCGAAGTCTCCATTGTCACACCTCACTCAGGCCCTGGCCCATAAGTTCCAAGGTTTAACTCCCAAACCCACTACAACTCTAAAGTCTTCAATTCGGCCAAACAAGCAATGGATACCTTAAGTCTTATTTTCTTAAGGTGAGAAGCCTGGGAGGTGGCCCAGGAGGCTTTTAAACAACCCAACAGTTACTTGCAGCAAAAGTAAGGCCCAATACCACTAACTTGCACAACAAGCAAGGCTTTAATTGATTACTTGCATCTCAAGCAAGGCAACACTTAATGGAGTTTTAAGTGCATAATTGGTGTGCAATCATGTGTGCTACTTATATGACAACCAAGAAGCCACATTATTGGTTTAGATTTTGAAAACCACAAGTTACTATGCACATGATGCTCTCGGCCAACACACAAACATATAATAGTGCACCACATTTCCATAAGTTTAGGCTCATAACTATTCACATAAAAGTGCCAAACATTGGCCCAAAACATTCAACATCCAAGTACAGGCATATTGCCATCCATAAGTCATGCATAACTTGGCATACAAACCCAACAAAACCAACACAAGTCTAGGCACCAAGGACTACATATATGTACACAAAAGAGTAGTCTACCTAGTGTCCAACATGGCTACATGCCATGAATCCCAAAAGCTAAACATGCCAAGTTATTACATACCAAGACCACTAGTGGTCAAACATAACCTTAAGTATGCCATACAAAAGTACACACTGCAGCACCAACCCAATAGCCTGATTCATTGTCATGAAAGAAAATACTATGATCAAAGCCACAGTCCAAGTATCCATAGCCCTCCTAGACAAGTCTCCAACTACAGCCTGCAAACTTAGCTCATAAGTCTCGGCCAACCATATATATATATATATAAGACTTGTAATGAACCTAAAATGATAAGCCAAGCACACATTGGCACATACCTTGGAAACTAAGCAAATTAGTGCAAAACACAAGCAACAAGCAAGCTAGCACTACTCAGGCCGAATATCCTTGCCTGAAATAAAAGGATGGGCAGTGAGTATAACTCAGTAGGATTCACTTATATACATATACAACTCAAATTGAGTCTATTTAGTTAAGCTGAGTAATCACTCAAAGCTTAACCTCCCAACTGCTAGCTTTGCCTGCAAAACAAACACAAAGACAAAGAAACCAAGCATATACATACTATAATATCATAAGTGGGGTTAGCAAGCACATGGAAACACCAAAGCACACAAGTACACACACACACTCCACATGTTTGCTCTCGGCCATAATGAACGATACATGTACCCATGTGCACAATGCACACAATTCACCATCAAACAACTTACTTCCACATAGAGCTCCAAAATGTCAAGCAAATAGGCCACATTTACTTGCATTTCTAGTACATGTACACTAGTCAATTAGCTAATCAAAAATTCAACCAAGTGAAAAACTTTAAAGCCCATCAAGCAACTAAGGTCATTTGGAAAAATTTTAACCATCACTTAGCCACTCTAAACACTTGAACCATGGTAGATATATTACCAAGCCATATCAAGTGCCAGTGAACCCTACCTCAATAGCTCTCGGTTACAACCAAGCTTCAAGTATCCAAGTGTTCCTCAATCACAATGCCTACCAAATCAATCACATAGGCATCAACCACACATACTCATGGATTAACTACCATGTACTCCAAGAAGAACACCATATAATACTAACTCAAGCTCTCGGCCAAATAGATCAATTTCATATATGTATGTGCTACCCATCATTCTAACTCAACACATGGTCAACAACCATCAAATGAAGCTTGTTCATAGCACATTTACTATGTAATCAAGTGAACAACACCTAGTTACACTAACCCATGCTCTCGGCCATAATGTCCTTTTTCACATAACAATGTTCTTCATCAATTTAGTCCATCATATAGTCACCAAATCACCAATAAACAATTGTTCATGGCATCATTACCATGTATTCAATCAATGGACACCAAATTATACTACTTCAAGCCCTCGGCCATAAAGCCCAACTTCACACACTAATGTTCTTCATCATTCTAATCCAACATATGATCACTAAAACATCATTAACCAACATTCATGGCACTAATACCATGTAATCAAATGAGGAACACACAATTACCTCAAAATGCACCTTTCGGCCAAACTCCAACTTGCTCAACTTGATGTTCTTCACTCAAACTTGCCTAGCACAAGAACAAATAGGCAACAACAACACTTAGTCATGGATTAATTTCCATGGAAATGAAGAAGAACATCAAGTTCATTCATCCAACACATTCGGCCAACAATGGGCTTACAAACCAACACCAAGCTTGTTCAATTAACTCAATCTAACAACAATTGAGCTCCTAAATCCCTTGTTCATGGAAGAAAATACCATGGATTCAAGGAAATACAAAAGTTACCTCAAAACCCTACCTTGGTTGGTTCGGCCCTTCTTAATTCTTCAAGTTCAAACTTGAAATTGAAGTAGTCTAGCACCGAAATCAAGCTCCCAAGCTTGAATCCTTCACCCAAGCTCCACACTCCTTCAATGAATCTTGAAACCGAGACCAAGTTTGAGAGAACTCAAGAACATGAGCTAGACAAGCTTTCGGCCAAGGAAAGAAATAAGCCCGAAATGTCAAGGTAAATGTCTTGACTAGTTTCGGCCGAAATGACTTGGGTTTTAGTTAGCTAAAATGCTAACTTTGGCTTCCATTAATTTGCATGAGACAATGTAGCCCCCAAATCCATATAATCACAATGCTGCCCTTAAAACTTGTGTCTAAATGGACATTTAAGTCACTTCATGGCCCATAATGCCATGCACAACACAACACAAGTACCAAAGTACTAGAATTGCCCATGAGTAACCGGCCATATAACTAGACAACAAACTGGTTAGTTTAACTAGTTAACTAGTGAATAGTACTTTAGTGGTAGACAAGATTTGATTAGTAATCATTGTTGTCTCCTACAATTTGGCTTAGTATGGCACTAGTCACCTTAAAAACTTGCATGGCCGAATATGCCAACTTTAAGTTTGTAGTTTTAATTGTACCACTCATCTAAGTGTACAATTTGATCCCCTTTCTCTGTTTTCTGTCAGCTTTCCCATAGTCCAGTTTCTATGTGCAGTTAAGGTCTGAAGGTTTCCAGTTTTGCACATAGGTCACTGTACTAGTTTCCATAGTTCCCCTCTCTCTTCCTTTTTATTTTCCTTGTTTTCCTTTGTTCTCCTTGGCCTAAGCCAAGCACTTAGGAGGTGCCTAACATCCGTCCGCGCCAGAAACTCAACCGGTAACCAAACAACCCACATCAAGGACTTCCTTGCCTAAGGATGAGCATCCTCTAACAATCACAATGGGTTTCCTGTGTGATTTTCAGCACTTGGTGGTGGCCAAAATGACGCAGCAACTGGACCAAAGATGGCCACAGTCGTATCTTGACCGAAGGCCCCTTCACCAGCTCCTCGTCAGGAGAGAAGCCCAAAGTCAACTCACCGGAGTTCGGGGAGCGGGGACCAACGTGATGAGTCCTCGACGGAAAACATACCCCCCAAGGTTCGACCTACGGGAGAAACGGGGTCCAAAGGGCCCAGGACTCCATGCCGAAGGAGTTCTTCACCAAAACAAAAATTGCAATCCCCTTGCCGCCGAAGTTACTCTCTAAAAAGGAGGCGTCGCTCTCCATTACTGGAGGCCTCTAGGCAGCAAGAAAAAGAGCCCAGCACCACACTGCTCGTGGAGAAAATCCTAAAGAGATTGGAGAGGGTGGAGAGACAGGTAGCTCGGAAGCCTGTTTGGTCTAGGTTGTCAGAAACCTTCACCGGAGATGAATCGCCATTTATCCGAGCAGTAGTCGAAGCACCTATGCCGAGTGACTTTCAGGTGCCTCGTTTGGAAATCTACGATGGCTGAAGTGACCCCCAAGCCCACCTAACCAAATACAGGTGCAGCATGATGCTGTACAGTGTTGATGATGCCACCTTGTGCAAATGCTTCGAGGTCACCCTCTCCAGACCGACAACGGTGTGGTACAACTCATTAGCCCCTGGAACCATCATAGGATTCTAAGAGTTGTCTACCACTTTCACGCAGTAATTCATCGGAAGCAGGCCGACGACGAAGATGACAATTCAAATGTTCGACATAGCACAGAAGAATGGAGAAACTATTCATGACTATGTCGAAAGGTTCAATCGAGAAGCCCTAAGCGTGCCGGACTTCAGGCTAGAGATACGTATCCTCGCGATGATATGGGGGCTTCGAAGAGACTCACAGTTGTTCTATGAGTTCTCAAAGGACCCCCCAGACACCCTCGGTGAGTTTTACTAAAGGGCGGAGCAACATATGACTGCTGAAGAGCTGAGGATGGGAGGTCCAAAGCCCGACCACGTTCGTATCGAGGGGCCGAGCCAACAAACTCGCTACCCAACCGAATAAGGGGGTTGACCTCAGAAGCAGAGAGGGAAGAAGCCATTGAGTTTTACTCCCTTAAACACCGCAAGGATGAACATTCTCATGGCCATGGAAAGGTAGGGAACTCAAATTCAATGATCGAAGGCCATGACCTCAGACAACAAAAAGAACATGAAAAGGTTTTGCCAGTCGCGCCGGGATCATGGGCATGATATTGAAGATTGCTTCCAGCTGAGGAAGTACATTGAGTCTTTGATAAAGCAGGGCCAACTTCGGCGCTACCTACGGATGCCTTCCCCGAAAGGGAGAAGGGAAGAGGAAAGGAAAGGAGATGATGAGGACTATGATTCGGACAGGCGCCGGAAGCAAAGTCCCAAAAGGAACCCGCCACCTCCGGGCGGGGTAATCCAAACAATCACCACTGGACTACCCTCGGTTGAGAGAAAAAGAAAAGCCAATCGAACAAGCTTGTTCGGAAAAATGGGTCTACCATAGTATTCCCTCATGATGACCCACTTCTGATCATGTCAAGGATAGGGAATTAGGATGTCAAGAGAGTACTACTCGATGATGGTTCTAACGCCGACGTCTTATTCTCTCATCTGCTACCAAATTTGGGCATCCAAAAAGGTGACCTCAAGCCTGTCACTTCCCCTACCTTCGGGATAGGTTCATCCGAGCTCCCCGTCCTTGGATCGATTGACCTTCTTCTAATGCTAACGGGAACTTCGCCACAAAACAAGGATGAACTCTTTGCTTCCACAATGACAAGGTTCATCGTCATAGTATTGTAAAACTAAGAGTTTATCAATTTATAACCCTTAAAAACCCGCAAGTGAACGGAATTTTCGTGTGCTCAAAGGTGAATAGGGGTATCATCCCAAAGGAATTTAGTGACTCTACCTAAGTTACTTAACTTAAAAACTAAGAGAAGTGAGTCTAAAGATGGTGATAGGACCTAAAGAGGTTCTTAATGGAAATTATGCTAAGAGAAATCCCTATATGCTAGAAAGAACTTGTCGAGAGAACTTAGAATTAAGGCAACTACCTCCCTAGGATTCCACTCCTACCCCTTGCTAGCCAAGTAAGTTTTTCTTCAAGTATGATTTTCCATGTGTGGTAAAGAGGATCTCACATCAAGAACTTCTTTCTCAAGATGGGTCCTTGCTCACCCTCAACTAACTTGGGCCTTACTCAAGCTCCAACTTTAACTTAGAGTGGTTAAAGAATCAAACCTCTTTTTGACTCCTAGTGATCACCTAGATTATTTTTAATTTAGGTTAACACTATGCCCCCTCCATTTCTCTTTATCACCTATTAAAGCTTTCTCAAGGATTAAACGAACTAGCACATGGGGTATGGTGACCTACCATCATACAATCAATAAGCACAATGAAAGGGACAACACAAGAGAATCTCATACACAACCACAAGATAAATTCATTAAGTATCAAGGTAAGGAATGTCACCCTAGAGAGATAGAATGAACATCATCACAACACATACTAAACATCATCGTAAATCCCACAATGAAAACACGCACGAAAATCCAACAACTAAAAGAAAGGACAAAAGAAACCCAAAGGAAACCCTTCAAAGATTAAGCTCCCAGGAATGATCTCCCCTCCTTCAAGCTCCAAAATCGCTTACTTGATAATCCAAAATCCCCAAGAGTGATTAGAAATCAAAATCAACCAAGTGAGGTCCCTTGGGCTCATCTTTCCCTTTCCTATTTATACTTCCTCTCCCTTAACCCTAAAAGGGATAAGGATCACTCTAAAAAGCTAGCTCATCAGGTGGGAGGAGTGGGGGACCAACAAAAATGAGATCTTTCAGTGAAACAGAGTGACGTTGGTGACATGTCACCAATCTGGGTCAACTTCTAGCGATGCGTCACCAGCCTTGTTTTTGCACTTCGCCCGCTTCTTTTGTTCAAACGCCGTTCTGCTTGAGTCCGCTTCTAACGCACGGTCCATAACACAGTCCCAACCTGAAGTAAGCCAAAGAAAACAGGAAAAACTAAGATCAATAGGGAAGAGTTATAAGAAAATGTCGGTCAAAGTTGTCGGAAAGTCACCACTTTAACCGTGAATTTATGCACTCAACAAATTCCCCCAAACTTATATCTAAGCTAGTCCCTAGCATCCTATCCTACAAAACAACCACATAAAATCAAGAAACTACAATGTCAACCAATTGTTACACGTAAACTTCAATGATTCGCTAGTTTGACTTCAAAAGAAGAAATGGTGGCTAAGAAAAAAGAAGTTTTGTTACGTAAGGTGGAGCCTTTGGGGGTATGACCCTCAAGATTTGATTCAATTTCTATTACAGGAGTTGTGCCATTTAACTTGGAGCTTGCACTAAGTTTTTTTCATAGGCTTGCAAAAAAATCCAACACCCTCTACCTTATTTCCTACAGTAAGTTGCACAAAGCTCAAAGCTCATATGGTTTTTTGAAAGGTAGCAACGGATTTGGGGTTTAGAAAAGAAGAGGAACCAAATGAAAGCTTACGGAGTGGAGTTAGTGAGGTGGTCAAAACAAAATCAAGTGCTTAAAAGAAACAATCAAGTTGAACAAGCATCAATCCACTATTCACCAACCCAATACCCTGCTTTACTAACTACTATTTCCTCTTCAGGTATTTCGCCGTTTAGCAAGTGTATAAACGGGAGCTCCACCTATACCCAAGCTACTAACTTAATACCATCCTAGGTGATTTTATTTTATTTAAAATCATACTCTTATTTCAAGTATCTTTTTTGAGCTGTGATCAACTCTTGCCTTAGGAGAAGACCCCAACCTACTTCGATACTACGAAACAGCGGAGTAGTTTACACACAATTTTTTTTTTTACATAACCACCAAGCTTGCCATTATTTCCCACTTTATTCAACTCAATGCAATTTCTTTTAAGCCCAAAATTTTACATTTTCCACCTCAGGTGCACTCAAGGGTATATCACAGGGAAAATGAAAACTTTGAATAAGGGTGAGCGAAGCATAAAAGAACCCACTTAAGAGAGAACGTAGTAGGATTGGCTATTTAGTGGAAAGGTTCCTCCTATAAAACCAAACGAGCTTCAAGTTCAAACAACTACAGTGAGTTTGCTAGGTCCTTAGGCAAGTTCTAGATCAAAACTCAATACAAGGATCTCAAAAGAGAACAAGTTCATAACACAACTCCCAAGCTCATTAAATCACAACATCAAGATTCCACCAAAAGAATCAAAGCTAATTTTTCCAAATTCATCAAAACTTCAAAAGAGTCAAACTAGTAATCACATCCATTCATATGCGACAATGGTTTCCCATTGGGTCCTAAAAACACAAAGAAAAATAAGGAACTCAAAAGAGAATTGACCTAAATGCTCCTATATGCGACCTAAAAAAAAAATATGCAAGAAATATGCACCCTAAATGAAACAACCACCATTACCCTAAAACATGGAAACACAACTAGTTCTAAAAACAAAGACCATAACACAAACAAAGAGATCAAGTATGATAGTCAAACAACCACTCCCCCAAACTTAAAAATAGCATTGTCCTCAATGGAATGTGGTTATCAAAGAATCATACCTGGGGCCGGGTGTTCCCGCCCCAACTACTCCTCACCCATGTCATCTTGGCCGGAAGAGCCACCGACAGGAGGGAGAGAAGACGGACCTTCAGACGGGTCACGGGGAGGGCCAAAGTGTGGGTAAAATGGAGCAGGACGGCTGGAGGGGTGTGGCATGTACCATTGGTATGCCGAAGGGTGGAAGTGTGGTGGTATGGGTTAGAAAGGAGGGTATTCTTACGGGAGGCTCTGTTGCTGCTGCTGGTGGCCCCAGCGGACTTGACCGGAAAGAGACTCCTGGTTGCCGACAATGAGTGAGATGCCCTCACGCATCTCTTTAGCAAAAGAAGCAAATGATCCACCGACTGATTCGAACCGGGCCACCGACTCTTCATGCTGCTCTCTCATCAATGCATACATCTTATTGAGTGCTACAGCCAATGAGGTCGGAGTCACGGTAGCCGGGTCAATAAGCTGATCCGACACCCCCCTCCCAAGTCCTCCTGAAACTGCTCCTACTCTTCTTCCTCTCCCACTTGCTCTTGGTCCTGAGTGTCATCTTCCTCCTTTTCTTCTGACACTACTTCTTGGATGCCCTCCGAAGCCCTGCTAAGTTTATCCACTAAAATTGGCCTAATAACCAAGGATATCTTTGAGGGGTCCTCCATGTCAACATCGGCCCTCAGCAGTAAGCTAGTGACTAATTGAGGGAAAGGCAGGTTCCCCCGTTTCGACTTGGTAGCTCGGAGGATATGCTGAAGGATGAGCCGGCCGACATCTATCTAAAAATCACACACAATGCAGTATAAGATCTCCAAGCGATCTGGGGTGACTTCCCGAACATGAGTGGTCGGGATGAGGCGGGAGGATATGAAGTAATTCCACGCTTTCATCTCTGGTGGGAGAGCTGTGGAGCTGAAATAGAGCTTCCTGTGAGACTGGTCCCAGCTCAATGTCCAATTGACTGGGTGACCACATACTATTTGGGCCTGCTGCTCCAAAAAAGCCTCCTTCAATTTTTCTCCAATTAAGGGATTGATGTTGAGTACCATGTTGATAGCTGCGTCATCATAGTGCACAGTGCGCTCGCACACAAAGCAGGCCTTGGCTTGACGATTCAGATAGTAGGCACCCATCAAGTTAGCATAAAATTCCATAATGAGGATCTTGGACACCTCCACCTGAGAATGAGCAACCCAGTGCTGCCATCCTCGCTTTTCCACCACTCTCAATATCCCCTCATTCTCTTTCTTCGAGAAGTCAAAACCACGCTCCGGTATGAGCTTGCGATTCACGTACCCCTCAAAGTAGTTGTTTGCTCTAACAGACACAAAGCGAAACTTGTCATACGGAGGTTCTTGAGGCTCCTCTTGGTGACTCCTCTTCCCCCTCCCATTCTGTTTCAAAGAATGGACTGGCACTGACTTGAGTGGCATGATTCCTACAAAACCCCAAATTTAATTCAACTTCCTTTCCATGAAAATTTAAGGAGCAAAGGATCAACCTTAACCATACTATTCACAGCTTTAAGTTGATAAACCATATAAGAAAAACTCATGCATAAAAAAAACATCTACAATCCCAATTCAAGTCCATCCTAAGTATTCTAAAAGATTGCACCAAGTATTGTAAGGGCCACGCATGTTGGGGTTGGACTACTATACAGCACACACTTGCCTAATGAACACATCATCAAGAGAACTCAAGTTAAGATCACTAGTAATATGCCCATAAACATGTTAACAAGCAGAATTCCATCAAGGCCCATACACAATTCTTGCTCTTGGTACTTTATGAAAAACATGCTTCCGGGTGCAAACTAATGGTTCAATCTTGCACTATGCAATACCTAAATGCCTCTTACACAAAGGATTGAGGGAATCTAGAAACACACGAAGCCACATTGTTGTGCAAAATAGCTATGAAGGAAGTCAAGTTACACTTTTTCGGAAACACACAAACTTAAAAATCAATAAATCCAGAGTAATTTGGTAGCAATTCAAGATTGGCCCATTCCTATTTCAAGTAGATACCAAGTTTAGAATCAATCAAACATCATGAACAAGCATAATCAAGAAGTTACCATGAAAATTCGTAGCCCTTAGTGTGAGAAAAATTCTAACTTTGATTTCTAATCCAAATTCACAAACCAATGCATAAAACACTCCTAATACAAAAATGTATCCATATAAGATCAAATTCAAGCAAGGAATCCATGACACTCAAGCATAATCAATCAAGTTTTCAGAACCCCACTATCATGCACCGAATGTCCCAAAACGCAACTTAAAGATGAAGGAGAGGGGAAGAAGATGAAAGAAACTTACTTGCTTTGCGTCTTGATGCGGAGATTCAACACAAAAATCGAACCGTGATGGTTACGAAAGAGCTAGGGTTTGAAGGTTTAGAGGTTTGTGTGTGAGAAGAACAAGTAAAAGTGAGTGTCAAACAATATCAGAGAAAGAAACAGAGGGCTTGATCTCATACAAGACCCTCATTGCCTTTATATAATAAGAGAAATTATCATACAAGGAAAGACAACTAGGATTGATATCTAAATAATAAATGACAAATCTACTTTCCTATTTTACGTAGTAACCTTATGTAAACAGATCTACTTTCCTTATGTAACACTCCCCCTCAAGCTGGAGCATATATATCATAAGCTCCAAGCTTGCTACATATAAAGTTTACTCGTGATCCTCTTAAAGACTTAGTAAATAAATCAGCAAGTTGATCCTCTGATTTGACATAAGGAGTCTTGATCAATCCTTCTTGAAGCTTCTCACGGACAAAGTGACAATCAACCTCAATATGTTTAGTTCTTTCATGGAAGACTGGGTTTGAAGCAATGTGAGTTGCTGCCTGGTTATCACACATTAACTCCATAGGCGATGAATGTTCAAAACCAAGTTCTTGGAGAAGGTGCTTCAACCATACTAACTCACATGTAGCATATGCCATTGCCCTATACTCAGATTCAGCACTAGATCGTGCAACAACAGTTTGCTTCTTACTCTTCCAAGACACCAAGTTTCCTCCCATGAAGACACAATAGCCTGAAGTAGACCGGCGATCGTACGAACCTGCCCAATCCGCATCTGTGTATCCTTGAATCTGAGTATGACCATAATTTCGATATAAAAGGCCTCGTCCTGGAGTACCCTTCAGATATCTCAAAATTCTGATTACTGCATCCCAATGACCAGTACGCGGAGACTCCATAAACTGACTTACGACACTAGTGGCAAATGAAATGTCTGGCCGAGTGACAGTCAAATAGTTCAATTTACCAACAAGTCTTCGATATCTACTAGGATCTCCCAAATATTCTACTTTCTCAGCATCAAGCTTAACATTTGGTTCCATAGGACTATCAACTGACTTGGCTCCCAATAAGCCAGTTTCTTCTAGAAGATCAAGGACATACTTCCTCTGGGACAAGTTTATCCCCATTTTGGACCTTGCTACTTCAATACCCAAGAAGTATCTTAACGAACCAAGATCCTTTGTCTGGAATTTCGTTTGCAAGAAAGATTTCAAGGATTGAATACCAACATTATCATCACCAGTTATAACAATGTCATCAACGTAGACAATCAAAATAATTTTACCAGCTCGGGAGTGTCCATAAAAGACAGAGTGATCCACGCCACATTGCTGCAATCCAAACTCCACAACAACTGCACTGAAGCGACCAAACCATGCTCGTGGTGACTGTTTCAAACCATACAGAGACTTGTTTAAACGACATACAAGGTCAGTCTCCCCCTGAGCAACAAACCCTGGTGGTTGCTCCATAAAGATAGTCTCCTCAAGATCACCGTGGAGAAAGGCATTCTTCACATCTAATTGATGTAAAGGCCATTGATTTGTGGCTGCCAATGCAATGACAACGCGTACTGAAGTCATTTTGGCTACTGGAGAAAACGTCTCCAAATAGTCCATGCCGTATACCTGTGTATATCCCTTAGCCACCAGACGAGCTTTCAACAGATCAACTGTACCATTAGGATGAACTTTAACATTAAAAACCCATCGGTAACCAACAACTGTCTGATCATGTGGAAGAGGAACTAAATCCCATGTATTATTAGCCCGCAAAGCTGACATCTCCTCCTCCATGGCCTGCTTCCATCCAGGGTGAGACAAAGCCTCTGAAATAGACTTAGGCAAGGGAATGGAAGACAAGGTAGAGATAAAAGCATAGTATGATGGTGACAATGAATTATAAGAGATGACATTCGAGACAGGATGAAGTGTACAAGACCTTTTTCCTTTGCGAAGGGCAATTGGAATTTCTAAATCATCAACCGGTGGAGTTGAAGATGAAGCCGGTGGAGACGAGCGTGAATCTTGTGGTAATGCTTCTTAATGAGAACGTCGGGTATAAACCTGTAAATCAGGACGAGAAAGTCACTCTGAAGGAGCCAAATTATTGTTAGGAATGAGTCCTGAAGGAACATGATCAGTAACTGGAACATCTATATTGGTAGGAGCCATTTGAACAGGTACAGAGGGCAATGGCAAACAGTCATCAGTATTAGAAGACACGAACTGAGTATCAGAAAAATATGGTGTAGCTTCAAAGAATGTACCATAATAGAAGTTCCAAGACCAAGTTATTGCACTTGGTAATAACTTGAAACATCTTAGAGCCTACAAATTTTTTTAGACCATACCTTTCTGATCATAATCTCACACTAAGGGTGCCCAAGCCAAAAAAGAATAAATTTGCCTAAGTAGGTGATAAAATTTCTATGAAGGATGAGAGTCTAACAACAGAAGAACATGATTAAACCTCTAAATACCAAAATTCATTACTTTAACTGATGGAGCCAAATCAAGCCAGTCCTTAATACAAAAGGCTTTATCGTGCACTTCAAAAATGGAGTCTTAACCTGATTGCCTATTTATCTATGTGAAATATGGTCCAGTAGAAGGTTATCAGATCATATTAAGGTCAGCAATAAATTGATAAAGATATTCTACCCCTAAAAATTCAAAGGCATTCTTCCCTGTCTTTTTCAAATATAAAAAAAACCTATTTAAACTTCCTATAAACAGTATAGGCCAAAGAAACTATCATAGAATGGGTAGCTTATTATTCTAGGTGGCCTGACATTATTGAATAGAAGGGTGGACATAGCACATGCTAAGAACCAAAAGTTGCCAAAAGTATCATGAACTCTATAAAGAATTAGATGAGGATCCTTATATTGGATCCAACAAAAGGTACCTTTTTGCCATCCTAACCAAAGACCTCCTTATTTGTTGATGCATTAAAATGTTTAAAATCAAATGACTTTATAGTATTCAACTTATGTGTGATTTTTGTGGTATGGAGCTTAGTTTCCATTACAAAAATAATACTAGGTTTGTGATGTACTATTAGGAATGCCAAGTGATGAACTGTCATGGGGTGCCCAAGACCATACCAATTATAGCTTATAATCATCATGGCCCTTTGGGGGTTTGATTTAGACTAAACCCATAAAGTCCTTGTTTGGATATAGTGGGATGAGAAAATTAATGATTGTAAAGCACAAGAAAGCTTGCAAAAAGAGTCATGAGAGAAGTAGCATCTCTAGTTATCTGAGCTTCTTGGTGCCATATAATGTTAGTTTTAGGTTTAGAACTCAAGAGAGTTAAGTTAAGCTCAAGTGTGCTTGTGGTGCTTATGTTTTTGTTCTTGCTTTATAGCTGAATTTGAGGTAAGGGTTCAAGTTAATTTAGCTCAAATAATGCATAAAAATGTAGTATTATACGTTAGAATGAATTAGACACAATACCCATTTAAATTGGCTTTAAAGATTGAATGATTGAGCATGATTTGTGCAAGATAGCACAAGAGCACGAAGTGCTAAATAGGGCATTGGAGATGCATCACCAATGGTGAGGACATGTCACCAATGGTGCTTGAGGCAAAAAGGGAGTTGTTGCCTTTGGCAATGCGTCACCAAAGCCTAAGGCCCTAAAGCTCAAGGCATCCTAAGGATGTCTCAATCTCTCGGTTATCATCTCTAAGCTATTCTGAGATGTTCTGTAGCTTCGGCTAGGTCTAAAACTCATTCTTAAATTGGGAATTAACATTATTTAAATGGTAGTTAAGTGGTGTGGTTAGGGTAGCTAGGTACGGTGGCTAAGGGGGTTAAAGTCCTCAAGTTGTTAAGGGAGCAATAAGGTGCATAACACACCTTGGTGCCATATTGCCAAGCTACCACTCGAACGGGTTCAGGGCCTTTGGTGACATCTTTAGCACCGTGTCTCCAAGGACCAAGCCCCTTATGATCAAGGCTCCTTAAGGACATCTCAATCTCTCATATTATTTCTAGGCTATTCTAAGATGTTCCATAGGTTCAGCTATGTCTAGAACTCATTCCTCAGTTGTGAATTACGCATTATTTAGATGGTAGCTAAGTAGTATGGTTAAGGCAGAGCAAGGAAAGGTCACTAAGGGGGTTAATGTGTTTAAGGAGCACTAAGAGGATTAAGGTGGATTTCAGAGTCTTCGTTGACCCAAATAGAAAGCCTTAAACCTTTGGGTGATGAAAAGAAAACCTAAGAGAATTCTAACCAAACCTTGTGGTTTGGTAAGTAAGCCACTAAAAAGCCCTAAGCTAAGCTCTAAGACTTTTTGACAAGTTATACCACATAAGATGGCTACCGTCCATAATAAGTTAAGCGAAAGACGAGCAAGTATAAGGCACCTCAGGTGTAAATAAGACTTAAAGAAGGATGAGGATTCAAGGTACATAGGCCAATGTCTCAAGTACCTCTATTGTTTGAGCTCACAGCAAGTATAAGGCATCTTAGTTGTATGAAGTCTCAAGGATTATGCATGTTGCATATTATACATTCATGCATTGCATATTTAATATGTCTATTGGCTATGTTTGTTGTTGGTTGCTTGCTTGCTTGTTTGTTTGCCATATTTTGCATGTTTGTTTATTATATCTTTTACAGGTAACCCAAGGGACCCTTACTGAGTATATTCATATACTCACTTCCTTAAGTTTGTTGTGCAGGTGTTAACATCTGGCCTAACAACTAAATGGATAATTGTGGGCTAACTTTCTCCATTTTGTAGGCACTTATTACTTGAATTTTTGAGATTCTAAGGTTGTTTGAAAGATAAGTTTTGTACTAACTAAATATTTATGCCTTAATAGTCTAAAGACTAAATGTTGCACAAGAACAAGTAAGGGCTTTGCACTTGGAGCTTAAATAGCTCAAAGGTGGGGCTCAAGTGATGGATCTTGGTTATGTTTTTGCCATGAATATAACGTACCTTGTGTACTAAAATATTGCCTCTATTAGGACACATTATGGTGTAAAACCTTTGAGTTACTTTTGGACGCATGCTAGTGTTGAAAAGCATGCATAAACTATTACTTGAAGTTTAAAGGACTAGTATTTTGATGTGTTGGCATGCTTTAAATATGTTTTAAATAAAATGCTTAAGTGATTTTTTCTCCCTTTGCTTTACATGTTGATTTGCATTGCCAGCATAAATATATGCATATCTTCTTAGAGGGTAAGCTAAGTAACTAGCTGCATGTAAATTATTTTAATTTACCGATGAGTAATAGTTAGCTAATAGTAATTAAGTAAGATCATAGTCCCTAAGAGCCTACAAGTTATTTAATTCAGGGCATTGAGACTCTGTTCCATCACATGATTCTTTTATAGTTGGCCAGGACAATAAAAAAGTTGATATGGATTCTTGTGTCTAGGTTAGAAAATTTTTTGATGGTAACTTCATTATTCTTCTAATTTGTGTTGATGATATGCTTATTGTTGGGCAAGATGTTTTGATGGTTCATAGGTTGAAAGGAAAATTGTCTAAGTCCTTTTACATTAAAGATTTAGGGCCAACAAAACAAATTATATGTATGAGAATTGTTTGTGACAAGAAAGCCAATAAGTTGTGCTTGTCACAGGAAAATTTTGTTGAACAGGTGCTTGAAAGGTTCAACCCGATAGATGCTAAGCTAGTTAGTGTGCCCTATTCGAATCACTTCAAGTTGAGTAAAAAGTTGTGCTTAACTACAATGAAAGAAAAGGTGGAGAAGTCAACTATTCCTTATTTCTTTACAATTAGTTCTTTGATGTACATCATGGTCTGTACTCAGCCAGGTATTGCTCATACTATTGGATTGGTTAGTCAGTTTCTATCTAATACAGGAAAGTCTCATTAAGAAGTTGTGAAGCGGATTTTAAGATATTTGAGAGCTACTTCTAAATTGTGTTTAAGTTTTGGTGGTGCTAAACGTATCATAGAAGACTTTACTGATGCAGATATGCGGGGTGATCTTAATGGTAGAAAATCTACACCAAGTTACATTTTCATTTTTGCTAGGGATGCTGTCTCATGCAATTGAATTTGTAGAAATGTATTGTTTTGTCTACAAATGAGACAAAGTATATAGCAGCCAATGAAGTAGGTGAAGAGATGCTTTGGATGAAGTGGTTCCTTCGTGAGTTGGGTTTGAAGCAAAAGGAGTATGTGATACATTGTGATAGCTAAAGTGCTGTTGATTTGAGCAAAAATACAATGTATCTTGCACAAACTAAATACATTGAGATGGGGTATCATTGGTTGTGTTTAGTAATTGAAGAAAAAAAACCTTTTAAAGCTTGAGAAAATTCACACAGATGATAATGTAGTTGACATGCTAACAAAGGTGATTCCTGGAGAGAAACTTGAAGCATACGGCCTCACAGCGAACATGTGCTACATGTAAAGAGCAGTGATGGTATCTCCTTCGAATGGGTTTGTTTGGATTGGAGGAAGAGGGAAGTGAGAAGAAAATTCGTATAACTTCCTTATTTGTATAGGTTGAAATAAATGAGAAGGGATTGTTATAATTCCTTGCTTCCTTCCTTTACATGTTTTTTTCACACCTCTAAATTAGGTGAAAATAACTCATCTTTCTCATCTATTTGCCTTTCTTTATTAATTTAATTGTATCTAAAACATACTCAATAGGATTTGAGGGGTAAATTGTTGCATATGGTCTAATGCCATATTTAATATTATTATTATTTTGTCTTGGATCTAGGTGAGTGGCTTATGAGAAACGAAATCGGATTTGGCTTTTAAGGTCCAATTTGGATTTGGTGTCGTGTCTCATGAAAAGCCGAAAGAATTGGCTTATTCAATTCGGCTTCTCATAAGACAAGTTCAAATTGGACCTTGGAAAACAAATTCAATTGGGCTTCTCAAAAGCCACTCATTGGGGCCAAGACAAAATAATAATAATATTAAATATGTGATTGGACCCATATTCAACAAAGCCTAATATCAAGGAATGAAGATTAGATTTTTCAGCCTCACAGCAGCCTCCCATTCTTTCACGGTAAGCAAAACTGGGATGGGATTGAATTGCTAGAGGGAGGTGGAACAGGCCAAATATTCAACTAAAAATCTATGGGTCAATTTGTAAAATTTTTGAAATTTAAAGGCCAGGTTGATGAGTTTTAACTATTTAACTGTTCAGTTGCTTAATACTCTCTCTGTCCCATAAATTTTGATACATTTGACTTTTTATTGTATTTTGACTCAATTTTATTCATATTATTGTTTGTAAAAAAAATAAAAAAATATATATTTAGAAACTACATATCTTGAATTATCATTCATATACAAAGATTTTGTATTTATATATTAAAATGTTGAAAATAAAAAATTATAGATTAATTACCAAAAATAAATGGAGCAAAATTTTTGGGACAGAGGGAGTAGTAGTTTTAAAATTATTAAAGGAGTAAGTGTAGCTATAAAAAAAAAAAGTGTACACGAATATAAGTTAAGATAGGCTTTCATAAGTTTCTGTAAATCTTGACCTCAGTTTGGTTACTGTAAACACCGGACTCTGTTCACTCGAATTCAGACCTCAAGTGTAGAGCAACGGAAAGCAACCATGGCCGACCCAGCTACCGCCTGCCACGTTGTGGCGGTTCCATATCCCGGCAGAGGCCACGTCAACCCGATGATGAACCTCTGCAAGCATCTCTGCTCGAAGAAGCTCGACATCCTGGTAACTTTCGTCGTCACCGAGGAGTGGCTCGGCTTCATCGGCTCCGATAAGAAGCCGGCCAACATCAGGTATGCCACTTTGCCTAACGTGATCCCGTCGGAGCTTGGCCGATCGAAGGACTTCCCTGGTTTCCTCAAGGCGGTCTTCGAGAACCTCCAAGCTCCGTTCGAGGACGTCCTCGATCGGCTCCAGCTGCAGCTGCCTGTCTCCGTCATTATCGCCGACACCTACTTGCCTTGGGCGGTTCTCGTCGGGAATCGGAGGAATATTCCGGTGGCCTCGCTTTTTACCATGTCGGCTTACGTCTTCTCAGTTTTTTACCACTTCGATCTCCTTCAACTCAACAAGCATTTTCCATTGGAATTGGCAGGTTCTTTCAGAATTTTTTAGGCTAGTTGATTCGTCTCTATCTCTTCTGTTCTCTTGATTTGTTGCAGAGTATACTATAAGAAATCATTAATTAGTTAAAATTCACCTGGAAAATTTTGCCTAAATGGGTTTCTTTTTCAGTTAAATTCTGTCTCTATACTTGTTTTTGGCTTCAACAGATGCTGAAATTTGTTGGGTCAAGTTCCAGTTTTGTCAAAACTCAAAAGGGAAAATATCTGGGAAGCCTTTCTCAACTGCTACATAATCTAAAACCAACAATTTTGCCTATAACTAATGCTAAAGCTGAACCATATATTTGCAGAGAGGGGAGAGGAGGTCATAGATTATATACCAGGAATTCCTTCAACAAGAGCAGCAGATCTTCCAACAATTTTCCATGGAACTGGGCGGGAAACGGTGCATAGAGCTGTAGAATGTGCTGCCTTGGTGCCAAAAGTGCAGTACCTTCTCTTCACTTCCTTCCACGAGGTTGAATTCCAAGTTATCGATGCCTTACAAAGGAAGTTTTCTCTTCCTCTCTATGCAATTGGCCCCAGCATTCCATCCTTCCAACTTGAAGATGAAGTTTCCCTTACACAGAGTGAGCCAAACTACTTCGAATGGTTGGATCGCCAACCAAAAGGCTCGGTCTTGTATGTCTCATTGGGAAGTTTTCTTTCGGTTTCGAGTGCCCAAATGGATGAGATAGTAGCTGGAGTTCACAGCAGTGGTGTTCGGTGCTTGTGGGTAGCTCGCGGAGATGCTTCTTTGCGGTTCAATGATGGCTGCTTGGACTCTGATAAAAGCCTTGTGCTCCCATGGTGTGATCAGCTGAGAGTGCTGTGTGAGCCCTCTGTGGGAGGTTTTTGGACACATTGTGGATGGAACTCCACTCTTGAAGCTGTCTATGCTGGTGTTCCAATGCTTGCATTCCCAATCTTCTGGGACCAAGTCCCCAATAGTAAACAAATAGCTGAGGATTGGAAGATTGGTGTGAGAGTTAGAAGGGAAGTAGGAGGTGAGAAATTGATCACAAGGTCTAAGATTGCAGAGATTGTGAGCAAGTTCATGGATTTGGAAGATGAAGATATGAATAAAATGAGAGGAAGGGCTAGAGAATTGGGAGAGTCATGTCATAGAGCAATCTCAAAGGGTGGTTCATCTGATAAGAATCTTGATTCTTTTATCAGGGACATATCACAAACAAATTCACAGTAAGCAGCTTAAATAGTGTTATTTTCTGTTGCTTGGTGCCTTGTTGTATTTCAGTTCACATTGCTTTCTGTGATGGCTTTGAAGCCACAGCCATCCAGTATTAAGTGCGTTAATTTGATTGGGGTTTGATTCCCCCTAATCACACTTTTTGCTTTTTTGTTTTCCAGTTTTTATTCATTATTTTATTATTTCCATTTTGGTATTATTTGCATTTTCTTTCTTTCTTTTATTTTTTTGGTTCTTCCATTTTCTTTCATTTTCCAATTTTATCTAGCTTTTATGTTTTCATGCTTAAAATTTAATGTAAGAGAATATTTACATCCTGAATCTACCAAAAAAAAAAAGAATGATAGCAATTAAAAAATTAAAAAGGAAAATTGAAAAATTAGAACTAGAAAAATAACTAATTTGCAAGATAAAAAAAAAACAAATTTGCTAGAGGGAGAAAATATATATTCACATAATAAGAATTTGTATTTGATACTTGAATGGGCCCTAGCCGCCTATAATGCGCGGCTGACTAGATGAAAAAATGCAAACCCCTCGAGGGTGGCTCATTCACTAGTTGCCAAATAGGTTGACCATTAAATGAAAGAGGCCAAGATATGAAAGGACCCATCAAATCACAAGGGTGACCACGACATAAGAAGGATATCCCCACAACCACGAGAAGGGAGACCTAATGCACAGGATCTCTATGGACACTCTAAGGCATGTCTCTCATCTTTTTTCTTAAGCTCTGCCCAAGCTCCTTGAATCATATAAGCTTTTACTGACTTAAGCATTGGAGGGTTTTCACCAAGGACGCACATCCAAGGGCTTTTAACCTTGTCTTTGGTTGCAGGCCACTAAGCACTAGGTTCATCTTTAAGGGTCTCAAGCATCCTACTCAAATCGTTCATATATCAATTTGGTGTCATCTATGGGAAAACCAAGAATGCCAAAGAGCGGGAGATCAAACCCAACTCCAAGTGCCAAGCAAAGGGAAGGCTTGATTGAAGCCTCAATCAAGTGCATCCTAAGCAGGTGATTGAAAGGAAGGATGGCTCATGCATTCTGGTCCCACATGACGACCCGTTCCTAACCATGACCAGGATAGCAGGATATAAGATTAGGAGGGTTTGCATTGATGAGGGAGCTAGTGTTAATGTTATCTTTGGTCAAACCTTTAGGTCCATCGGCATGCCAAGATCCTCCCTTATGCTCCAAAAAAAACCTATGCATGGATTAGAGAGTGACAAAATCCTAGTAAAAGGAATTGCCCATTTGCCATTTGCATTGACAAAGGTCATGTCAAAGATTAGAGAGGTGATCTAACTCTCCCAAATGACAGAATTCTAGGTCCTAGATACTTCTCCATACAAAGATCTATTATGGGGGCCTACATAGGTATAATTTCATATTCATTCCGATATATGACTATTAACCTTAACTTTTGCAAGCCCACAAGAGGATGCAAGATTGTCAAAAGGTGGCTTGGAAAACCTACATGGTAAGCCTCTAGGCCATTTTTCCAAAGGAAATAACTTAGGAAGGTCCTTAGAAGAACTAAGTAAACCCTACAACAATGAGTCTAGAAAGGAAAATATGGTCCCTACCTTAAAGGCCGATGAGTAAGGTGTGGAATTAGTCCTATAGCAAAGTAATCGGGTCTTAAAAAACCTCCCTGGAGAGGTTAAATCGCTTTTGGTCGATTTCTTGAAAGCTAACGTAGACATGTTTGCTTGGTGTCCAAGTGACATGATAAGAATTGGCCCCAAAGTCTGATGCCATAAGATAGAAGTAAAGAAAAAAAGTTATGGACGCAAAACGCAAGCATTTATCTGAAATGAGGTTAAAAGGCTACTAAAGGCGTGAATCATCCATGAAGTGGAAAATCTAGAATGGTTGGCTAACATAGTATATTAGTTCATAAGGAGAGTGGCATTTCAAGGATGTGTATCAATAATACTGACCTAATTTAAAGCCTGCCCTAAAGATCCCTTCTGCTATTATAACTCAACCAGTTGGTGGACTCTATGACGTAATTTAAGGTCTTAAGCTTCATGGATGTCTTCAGTGGTTACCACCAAATCTTAATGGATCCCAATGATAAAGAAAAGGTTGCTTTTATGACCAGAGAAAGGGTCTTATACTACCAAAGGACGCCCTTTGGGGTGAAGAATGTTGAGGCCACCTACAAGCAGCTCATGAATAAAATCTTTGAAGGCGAATTGGGCAGGAACATTGATGTCTGCGTAGATGATATGATCTTCAAGAGCTAGACCCTATAACAACTCTTGGAAACCTTAGGGAAACTTTCCAGCGACTCTGGCAGTACAACATGTGCCTTAATGCAACCAAATGCCTTTTCGGTGTGGGAGCAAGAAGATTCATAGGATACATGATCTCAGAGCAAGGAAATAATGTCAACCCAAACAAAGTGAAGGCAATCCTAAGCTCCCTCATTTTCAAGTTTTCTCATTTTATCAAAAAGCCTTCTTTCCTAAATAGTAATGTTAGTTACAAATCGAAAACTTAGTGAATTTTTTGTGCTAAGTTGGGCTTAAGTTTTAAAACACATATTTTAACACTCAAGGATGCAAAATTACTACTTTGCCCCAGTCACATTTAGTCCATAAACCTATCAGAACCTATTAAACATTAATTAACTTACTTGACCTTGCTAATTCAACTCAAAAAGAGGTATTAAACTAGGAATTCATTAATTTACCTTCTTCAATCGAGCTTCATGCTATGAGGGCCATAACATTTTCCCATCCTTTTTGAAATTTGTTTCAAAATTTCATTATAACTAAAGGAGCTCACTAAGAATCCATTTTAGCATATCTTGCTCTGTTTCACAAGTGGCTTTCTCCTCACTTTAGTTACACCAAAGGATCTTTAGCATCAAAATTTACTTGATTTGAAGTTTCTTAACTCATCTAATAGACCTCTCCATATAGGTCATGTATTCCTATATGGGACTCATTGATGGGACAACTACCTGTCTTGGATCAACCATGCATTTCTTTAAAAGACTTGGGACAAGCTAGACGATAATGCCAATTTGTAAACCACCTTCCCCATTTTCTCCAAGATTTCATAAGGACCAATATACCTTGGGGGAACCTGTCCATGTGCCCAAACCAAGCAACTTTGATCATAGGTGAAACCTTGAGGATCATTTTATCCCCATCATCAAAACTTAACTCCTGCCTTCTCACATTAGTGTATTTGGTTTTGATCTTAGTCATAGTGTCAGCTATAATTTCAGGATGAATGACTACCTTATTCGAAAGGTCCACCCAACAATAGGGCATCATGCACTATATACTATATAAAGGCCTTGTACAATGCCATACCTATAATAGCTCGGTGACTGTTATTATATCCAAAATCAATAAGCAACAAGTGTTGGTCCTAATCACCCTAAAAATCCATAGTGCACCTACGTAACATGTCCTCCAAAGTTTGTATCACTCTCTCAATCTGTCCTAGTATGCCATGTAACCTTACCACTTCTTCAATGTACAATTGAGCCAATTTTTCCATGGTGTAGGTGATCTTTATGGGTATGAACTGCACCACCTTGATCAACTTGTCTACTACTTCCCAAACCAAGTCATGTTGGCTCTGGGTGTTCAATAACCCAACCAGGAAGTCTATCCTAATGGATCCCCATTTCTTCTCTAGAAAGGTAAGCTCTAGAGCATGCTCATCAGTTCCTAATGCTTTGCCTTTACTATCTGGCACTTCAAACACTTAGCTATGTGCCATGTGTTGGGTTTCGGGAGCCAAACAGCGCAGTGAAATTTAACCGAAACCCTCCAGGATTCAAGTGAAACGGGGTAAACCGGGTGTTCGAAAATTTCATACCTAATTTTCGGTTGAAATCTCTCACTCAACTGTAGAGTCGAATCACAAAACCTGAACAGTTGACGTGTTCAGGCTCTCTATTGTATACACACGAGCCTCTCGGGATCACCACGCTTCCACCGCGTCCCGGAAGATGCGTTTCTCTTGCACTCGCAGTGCTACTTTGCGTCCTCTAAGGAATTGCAAGAAAAGAGTGTGGCTGTCCCTTTTTAGAGGTTAGGGCAAGGAGACCTGCGAATTTCTCACTTAAAAGTTGTATTTATAGTGAGACTCAACTTCTAGGCCTAATGGGTTTCAAAACCCTAATCCAATTAGGATTTAATTTCAGGCTTAATAATGGCTCAACTCTTTGGCCCATTATTAATACGAAATTAAAGTGAAACCATAACCCAAATAATTAGCCCATGCACTCTAATGATCCAAATAGCTCTATGTGTGCGACCCAATAGGCTCTTGCCACGTTGGCAATGATCATAAATCACATTTATGATCATAAGCAATGAGCGGTGTCTAGCAACACATCATTGCTACCCAAGTGACAAGATTGTCGATGATTCGACTAAACCTTTATGATCATCACCGATATATGCCATTGTCCCTTTGTCCAAGATATCAAGACTAAGCACGAGACATGGAATGTGTCACTCTCGTATAGCCCAATCTTTGGTTTCTTGATTACTGAGTAGACCAACTTAAACTGATGACATTGATATCATATATCAACTCATCCGAGCATGGCCATGCATTTTCTAAGTCTCACTCTATCAAGGGGCCCGAAGATATCACTCCCGTTACATAGGAGGGACAAATCCCATCTTGATCATACAAATCCCTCCGCATGATATGTGACATACCCAATGACCTCCTTCAAGTTCACTCAGTTACGAGCAACAAAGGAAAGTATCAAAGTATGTGACTCACATGTAGGGAACCTTGATGATCTTAGGTCGAAGGACTACATATACCATGATCACTATGAGAATCACTTATGACACTCATATAACGATCCATGTAGTGTTCTCATGGTGGGTCGGTCCAGTACACAAGTTCTCCAACTTGTACCCATATGTAGACTACATATCTCATATTAGTCTCCACATATGCTAGTCGTTATGTATTATTGCAACCCGCTCCACAATAATACTAGACCAGGGACGTTTAAGAATATCATTATTCTAGGGTTACAATTATGTTTATTACGTTACGCAGAAACAAAACAACAAACATAATTGCTGGATTAATGCCTTAATAAAATATCATGACTCAATGTGCAAAAATACAATCATCTCATGATTGGCTTTTGGGCACAACACTAACAATCTCCCACTTGCACTAAAGCCAATCATCCATGTATCTAATACCGATGGACCTAGAATGGCTATCATGCTTTTGCTGCGTAAGGGGCTTTGTCAGCGGATCAGCAATGTTGCTGTCTGTCGAAGTCCTGCATATCCTTACATCACCCCTCTCGATGATCTCCCTGATGAGATGATAGCGTCGGAGTATGTGTTTGGATCGCTGGTGAGATCGAGGTTCCTTAGCCTGTGCGATTGCTCCATTGTTGTCACAATAGAGCTCTATCGGGTCGGCAATGCTTGGAACCACTCCAAGTTCAGTGATGAACTTCTTGATCCAAACTGCCTCCTTCGCAGCATCAGAGGCGGCAATGTACTCAGATTCTGTTGTAGAGTCAGCTACTGTCTCTTGCTTTGAACTCTTCCAGCTCACAGCACCACCACCAATACAAAACACATAACCAGATTGCGATCTAAAATCATCCTTATCGGATTGGAAGCTTGCATCGGTGTAACCCCTTACAACGAGCTCATCTTCACCTCCAAAGACCAAGAATGCATCCTTAGTCCTTCGTAAGTACTTAAGGATGTTCTTAACAGCTGTCCAGTGACTCTCACCGGGGTTTGATTGGTACCTACTCATCATGCTCAAAGCATATGAGACATCGGGACGAGTACATATCATGGCATACATGATAGATCCAATTGCTGAGGCATATGGAATCTTACTCATGCGCTCTCTCTCCTCGGGTGTACTCGGACACTGAGATCTAGAAAGAGTGATACCATGTGACATGGGCAAGAATCCTTTCTTGGAATCTTGCATGCTAAACCTCTTTAGCACCTTGTCAATATATGTACTTTGACTTAGGCCAAGAAGCTTTCTAGATCTATCTCTATAGATCCTGATGCCTAACACATAGGCTGCTTCACCCAAGTCCTTCATAGAGAAACATTTCCCTAGCCAAGTCTTCACAGACTGTAGCTCAGGAATGTCATTCCCGATGAGTAGTATGTCATCTACATACAACACCAAGAAGACAATAGCGCTCCCACTAACCTTCTTGTAGACACAAGGTTCATCTTCATTTTTGATAAAACCAAACTCTTTGATTGCATCATCAAAACGAAGATTCCAACTTCGAGAAGCTTGCTTCAGTCCATAAATGGACCTTTGCAACTTGCACACTTTATTGGCATTCTCAGGAGTGACAAAACCCTCAGGTTGTGTCATGTACACATCCTCAAGTAGCTTTCCATTTAGGAATGCAGTTTTGACATCCATTTGCCATATCTCATAATCATAGTGTGCAGCAATAGCAAACAAAATTCAGATGGATTTAAGCATAGCAACTGGTGAAAAAGTTTCATCATAGTCAATACCATGAATTTGCTTGAAACCTTTTGCAACCAATCGTCCCTTAAAGGTAATCACATTACCATCCATGTCAGTTTTCTTCTTGAAAACCCATTTGCACCCTATGGGTTTTACCCCTTCAGGTGGGTCAACCAAAGTCCATACTTGGTTTTCATACATGGATTCCATCTCGGATTTCATGGCCACTAGCCACTTCTCAGAGTCAGGCCCTGACATAGCTTGTTGGTAGGTTGTGGGCTCATCCTGATCCATGAGCATCACATCACCAGTGTGAGTCACGACAAATCCATATCTTTCAGGCTCACGCCAAATCCTACCAGACCTACGTGGGCTCTGTGCTACAGGAACAGACTCTTGAACCACAACATCTTGTGGTGTCTGTTCAGGTTCCATTTCAGGTTCGATGTCTCCTTATTGTTCTTGAATTTCTTCAAGTTCTACTTTCCTCCCACTAGTTCCTTTAGAGATAAACTCTTTCTCCAAAAAGACACCAGTTCGAGCAATAAACACTTTTTGCTCAGAAGGATTGTAGAAATAGTAACCCTTTGTTTCTTTGGGATACATAACAAAAAGACATTTTTGAGATTTGGGCCCTAGTTTGTCAGAGGATTGACGTTTCACATAAGCGTCACAGCCCCAAATCTTCATAAAAGACAAATTGGGACGCCTCCCACTCCATATCTCATATGGTGTCTTTTGAACCGATTTAGATTAAACTCAGTTTAGTGTAAAAGCAGCTGTCTCTAGAGCATGTCCCTAAAAGGAGTTTGGAAGGTCAGCTTGACTCATCATAGAGCGAACCATGTCTAACAGAGTTCGATTTTTCCTTTCAGATACACCATTCTATTGAGGTGTACCTGGTGGAGTGAGTTGTGATACTATACCACACTCCTTCAGATAGTCAAGGAATTCTCGATCCAAGTACTCTCCACCTCGATTTAAAGTATAACGGTTTTTCGTGATTTCCACTCTACCTTTGTGAAATTGTGAATTGACTGAATTGTCTGGAAATAGTTTTTATGTAACCCTTAGAAGTATTAGGACTAAGTTGCACGTTTCTCAAAGCTGAGGACTAGGCATGTAATTAATGCGAAGGAGGATTCGTGAAATAATTCCAGTTCTGCTCCTAAGGTTTTCTTTCAGTTACATAGAAGTCCCCAACGTACTATTGGGTACAAAAAAAGGACTAGTTGCGTGACAAATACGTGCCATGCCAAATTTGACTTAATTCTTTTATTTAATTATTGTCTTCTTCATCCATCTCCAGCCACTACCTGAAAGCTTCCTTCCCTCTCCTTCAAACCTCCATAACTGCACTATCCAAGCTTCAATCCACCAAATTAATTACAAACTTAAGGAAATTTTGGAAGAAAAGTTGGATTCCTTGCATAAAGAGCTAAGTTTTGAGCTCATTTTTGGTAAGCAAGCAATTAATTATTTTTTCCTAATTTCTTGGTTTATTTTTTTGGTGGAGGGGTTGTTGTTGTTGATTAAATTGCTTCCAAGCTTGTTTCTTGAGAGAATTAAGAATGGAAGTTTGAATCAAGAAAGTAAATTTTAGGAACCTAAAGCTATGGTTGAAGTTGGGGA
This sequence comes from Aquilaria sinensis, assembly GCA_005392925.1. NCBI lineage: Eukaryota > Viridiplantae > Streptophyta > Magnoliopsida > Malvales > Thymelaeaceae > Aquilaria > Aquilaria sinensis. Next base: position 113,312 of record SMDT01002415.1, read on the forward strand.
GGTGAAGGAAACATTTATTTTATTTTATTTTATTTGCTTGATTGGCTGGGAATAAGCCATAAAATTAAACAAATGGTCTTTTTGTTATTTAATTGTTAGTTTTTGTTAAGCTAACAAATAAGAAATCAAAGAAGACCACGAAATGTTTTTTTGTTTTACGTATTTGTTACATAAATGGCCGATTAATTGGAATCCAATGAGAGGGTTATTCCTAACTACTTAAACCATAAGGGTTGTTGTAGTATTATCCTGATTATTGTTTATTTATGTTGTTAAATGATCAATTAAAAAAGAAATACTTAAGCTACTGTAAAGGGTATAAAGAAAAATACAAAAACCATGACCATAAGGACATTGAAGTTGGTGCTTGCTTGCATTAATTATTCCAGGTAAGGTGATTTTAAGTTGAAATTAAAATTGATGCATTATGTATTTTTGCAATGCATTAATTAAGAGAGTAAGAGGTGGACAAGAAGTAGCTTAAGGAGTAAGTAATTAAATAACCTTTAAGTAAGTATAGAAGGTACTAAGTATTCAAGATGGGCTTTGACGCTCAAGAGTACCCTAGCTAAGCTACCAAGCTTAGTAAGAATGAGCCACCAAGAACTCCTGTACAATGTAAACAAGGGTAAGTAATGGCAGCCAAGCTTGTTAAGGTAGGAGTTAAGCTCTTGTAAAAATGACTTGGTTGAGGATGAGTTCCCCGCCATAGAACCTGTACTAGTGGCCATTAGTCAAGACCCCATAACGTTTTGAACTCATGTAAAGATGTGTACATATGTTATATATGCTGGGCCCTAAAATTTATTTTGCAGGTATTTAATTCCTTACTGAGAATTTATAATTCTCATTTCCTTAAGTGTTACATTGTGCAAATACTAATAGTGTGAAGCCTAACATCCACCGAAGGATTATTAAGCAAGGTTTTCGTGCAGGTATTTAAAGTACATGAATCTTTAATGATTCTGAGTTATTGGTTAGTAATATTACTGTACTAACTATGTATTTAAAATAGTCTTGACAAATACAGGCAAAGTGCACAAGGAGAAGTTAGACCTCTTATTTTTGGAGCTTCTATGTTCAAGTGGGAGTTATTTTGATAGTCTCAGACTTTGTACATATTGGGTACTTAGGTACCAAGGAAATTCCTCTAGTTTGACAAATGTGCATGGACTTATTTAATGTATATGTTTGTATATGCACTGTGGTTGCTTATGGATATACATAAGTTAAGTGTTATGTGTACATAAACTAATGCTTGGAAGTTTAAATAAACATATTTATATGACTTCAATATGTGTTTCAAGTGCTTAATGAATGCCATGGAAAGTATTTTGAAATTTTATTTATTTATTTATTATTTCTCTCCAAATGCCGAAGTTAAGCATGTATGGATTCATGTCATAAGATAATCAACTAGTATAAAGTTTTAAATGACGTAAGTATTAGCTTAGCCATTTGCAACTAAGAGCAGGATTACTAAATCTTGATTATCCTAAGATCCTAGGAACATCATATATTAGAGTAAGTAAGAGGTTCCTTCACAGTGGTATCAGAGCAAGACTTGTAAGTGTTGTAAGTGTCTTACTAGCAGCAAGTGTCTGAGATCAAGTAAAGGTCCTCATGCAAGTATAGTAATATTGTGATATATGTATATGAATTGTTCTGGGGATGTTTTCTGGCTTTGAATTTCAGGTAAAATGGAGGAAACAAAAGTTGGAGTTCCCAATACACAGGAACCTAGTGAAAGTGAACCAGTATTAGGTATGCTTAAAGATATAACAGGGTTACTACAAGGTATGAACCAGAACCTTGTGCAGTTAACTCAAGGAATGATGGTTCTCTTAAGTGACTGTCAGCAAACTCGAGATGTAGGAAATGCTCCCGAAAAGAACAATAGCATTGGGGTAAGGACTGAAGTGTTTCAGGCTTAGCCTGAAGACCAAAGTCAAGGGAGGCAAAACTTACCCCAAGAACCTGAAATAGAAGAGGATTATGATGAAGAAGATGAAGACTCTGAGGAGGATGTACACCCTCAAAGAAGGAAGAGGCATGCAATTCCCAGACAGATGGAACTATTTACAAAGTTCCAACGCTATGGAGCACCAAACTTTCATGGTAGTGGAGATCCTGATGTTGTTGATGAATGGAATACTACCATGAAGGATCTTTTTAGACATCCTATCTAGACTCTCGTCAAATAGTGGAGTTAGTGCCCTTTTATTTGAAGGGTATGGCTTCTTTGTGGTGGAAGGCAAAACTTCAGAATGCTGAGCGATAGAGGAAAGTCCTAGCTTGGGAAGAATTTAAGAGGAAGTTTAGGAAGCAATATATAAGTGAAGATGCTTAAGATGAAAAAAGGATCGAGTTCCAAGAATTAGTCCAAAGATAGATGAATGTAACTGAGTATGAGCATCAGTTCAGTTCACTTATAAGGTATGCTCCTTACATCTTAGATGAAGGAGAGCTAAGGGCTAAAAAGTTTGTATATGGGCTTAAGCCAGTCCTAAGAAAGTTCATAATGGCGGTAGGAATCAAGAGCTACCACCAAGTTATGCAAAAGGCCCTGGCCTTAGAAAGAAAGCTGGGTGAACCTAGGTCCAAAGGTAAAGGTCTTGAACCTTCTAGAGCTGGCCAAAGTAACATTTAGGCAAGAGGCCCATGGTTGAAGGGAGCCAATACCCAACCAAAAAAGGCAAGTAGAACAACAAAGGAATATGTCCTAGGTGCCATAGGTTCCATGGCACTAAGCTGTGTATTTATAGACGAACCTTTGTAATACTTGCCATCAAAGTGGACACTGGGCAATAGAGTGCTCAAAGAACAAGCCTAATCAAAGGCAAGTGGTGTGTTCAGCCCCAATTACTATGAATGCACTAGCAAACAGCGTGGTTCCACCTCGAGTATTCACTTTAGCAAGCTAGGTGACTAGGGAGCCATCTATGGTGCAAGGTAACTTTATATTTCAGAATAGTAGTGTTAGAGTTCTTTTTTACACTGGTGCTACTATTTCTGTTGTTGCTTTGTCTTTAGTGGATAAGTTAAAATTACAAAGAGAATATATGAAAGAGATGAAATTCATTAAGACTGCAGGGAAGAATATAATTCTAACTAATGAATTAGTTAGAAAGTATCCTGTGGAATTAGAGGATCACAAATTCTCTTGTGATTTATGGGTCATGGATTTAAAATCCTATGATATAGTGTTGAGTATAGATCGGCTAAGAGAGCATAAGGCCCGAATCAAATGTACAAACCACCAGATAACCCTTTATGATAGAACTAGGGTAAGGGTGATTTGTACAGGAGATCTGGCCAGTGATGCTAAGAGTATGCACCTTAAGATTTTAGATTCCATTCCTATAGTGCAAGAAAAGGATTACTATGCACTAAATGGAGTGTTTATTGAGGAGTAACTCAAAGATATAACTATTGCCAATCAATTCCCTGAAGTGTTTCCTGTGGATTTACTAGGTTTACCACCCAAAAGAGATATTGAATTCTCTATTCACTTACAGCTAGGTGCAGAACCTATCTTGACACCCCCATATCGAATGTCAGCTCTTGAAATGGATAAATTGAAGAAGCAGTTGGAAGAACTGATAGAAAAAGAGTTTATACAACTTCGTATTTCACCTTGGGAGCACCAGTGTTGTTTATGAAAAATAAAGATGGCATGCTGAGACTATGATGGTGAAAAACAAGTACCCACTGCCCAAGATCGATGATCTATTTGATAGATTAATAGGGGAAAATATCTTTTCAAAAATTGATCTAAGGTCTGTATATTTCTAGATAAGGGTTAGGAAAGAAGATATCCCTAAGACTGCATTCAGAACTTGATATGGACACTACGAGTACATAGTAATGCCATTCAAAGTTACAAATGTTCTGTAGTGTTCATGGATGCCAAGAACAGGATCTTTAGTCCACATTTGGACAAGTTTGTTGAAGTATTCATTGATGATATTTTGGTGTATTCAAAGTCCCTACTAGGACATGAGGAACACCTTAAGATAGTTTTGCAAGTGCTAAAAGAAAACCAGTTTTATGCAAAACTATCTAAGTTCCAATTTTCAGTTGGAGAAATTCCTTTTCTCAGTCATATTATAAATGATCAAGGATTGTTAGTCAATCCTGAGAAAATTTAGGCTGTGATTGATTGGAAGAAACCAACAACGGTAAGAGAAGTTAAGAGTTTTCTCAGTTTAATGGGGTACTATCGAAGGTTCATAAAAAAGTTTTCTGTGATAGCTTCCCCACTAACAGTCTTGACCAAGAAGTCTCAAAGGTTCGATTGCTTGGACAAGTGTGAGACTAGTTTCCAAGAGCTTAAGAAAAGGCTTACCTCTGCACCTATCTTAATCCTTCCAGAACCACATAAGACATTCAAAATTTATACAGATGCATCTAGATTGGGATTAGGATGTGTGCTTATGCAGGAAAACCAAGTGATTGCTTATGGATCAAGACAACTCCGACCTAATGAATTGAACTATCCATTGCATGACTTGGAGTTGGCTGTAGTGGTCTTTGCACTAAAGCTTTCGAGACATTATCTCGTAGGAATGTCTTTTAAGATCTTTATAGACCACAAAAGCCTAAAATACTTGTTTACTCAAAAGGAACTTAATATAAGACAAAGACGATGGACTAAGTATATCAAGAATTATGATTGCACAATTGAATATTGTGCAGGAAAGGGCAATGTGGTAGCTGATGCACTGAGTAGGAAACACACCATGTTAATCCTTTCAAAGGATCAAGTGTCTAGTACCTCAGAAGGCATTTCAAAAAAAGCAATTCTCAATTTTGCATGAGTTTTGGCAAACATGGGAAGAAGTGCTTTTAAGATCTAATCAGCATGGTTGGCTAAAGTTAAAACTGCTCAAAGTAAGGATCTTGATTTAAAAAAGATCTCAAGGGAAGAAAAGTATGGTGCAGTATAAAAAAGGTTTCAATACAAAGAAGGGATGTTACACTATGGGGAAAGACTATATGTGCCTAATATGGATGAACTAAGGAAACAAGTTCTCCAAGAAGCATATAAATATTAAGTTAAGTATTCACCTATCTGTTAACAAAATGTAACATGACTTAAGGACATACTTTTGGTGGCCTAGACTTAAGAAAGACATTGCTGAACATGTAAGTATGCGTCTCGCATGCCAAATAGAAAAGGCTAAGCACCAAAAGCCTGCATGAATACTACAAAGCCTACCATTCCGAAAAGCAAGTGGGGGTCCATAACGATGGATTTCCAACTAGGATTACCAAGTACTAGAGACCAACATGACTCTATGTGGGTAATAGTCGATAGGCTGACTAAAGTCGGCTCATTTTATATCGATCAAGATTACCTACACATTGGAGAAGTTAACACAGTTGTATATAAAGGAAGTGGTGAGGTTACAGGGCATCCTTGATCAAATAGTATCAAACCGAAATCTAATGTTTGTGTCTAAATTTTGGATGTCCTTTCAAACAGCATTAGGCACCAATGTGAGCCTAAGTACCACATACCATCCTCAGACTGATGGCCAGTCTGAAAGAGTAATACAAACCCTGGAAGATATGCTGAGAATGTGTGCCATGTACTTCAAGGGTGATTGGGATCGTCATTTACCACTTGTAGAATTTGCCTATAATAATAGCTACCAAGTAGTTGTAGTTATGGAACCATATGAAGCTCTATAAGGGCGAAGGTGCATGACTTAACCATTGTTGGGTAGACTCGATAGACCGAATTCAAGTTAGACCTGAAATCATTTCTGAGACAATAGCAAAGATTAAGTTGATCTAGGAAAGGATCAAAGCTGCCAATGATCAACAAGAAACATATGCAAACACAAAGAGGAGAGAACTAAGTTTTGACATAGGAGATAAAGTGTTGTTGAAAGTTTCTCCTATGAAAGCGGTAACCAGATTTGGTCAAAGGAGTAAACTTGCCCCAAGGTATATAGGCCCTTATGAAATCCTTGAAAAAGTAGGAAAAGTGGCCTATAAGTTGGCTTTGCCGCCTCACTTGTCGCACGTACATAACGTCTTTCATGTAAATTTATTAAGGAAATGTTTGATAGACTCAGGACAAGTGAGAACTTCATCCTCAGTCCCAATAAGGGAAGACCTGACCTATGAAAAATTCCCAGTTAAAATTCTAGACAAGCAGGTAAAGAAGTTAAGGACTAAGTAGAAACCTATAGTTAAGATCTTATGGTTAAACCATATAGAAGAAGAAGCCATTTGGGAAACTGAGTAGGATATGTAAGTTCAGTATCCAAGAGAATTTGCTTAGTTACAGCGGAATTTGGAGTACCAAATTTCACAAGATGAGGAGAATGTAATTGCTTTAAAAAAATCTGGACCATAATTACTGATGTAACATTATTTATTTTAGTAATTTAATATACTAAGAATATTTAATGTAAGCAAATTCTTGGTTTAATAAAGTATAGTTGCTTAAAGTGGACAAAATTGGTCATTTAAGAAAACCGGACCAAGAAGTCCATTTTAGTCATTTCATACAGTGACCCATTTTTATTTCACGGTTAGGTAGAGGATGGAAAAATATTGAATTTAAAGTGGTACGATTTTTTGTGATTTCCACTCTACCCTTGTAAAATTGTGAATTAACTAAATTGTCTGTAAACAGTTTATGTGTAACCCTCAGAAGTATTAGGACTAAACTGCACGTTTATCAAAGTTGAGGACTGGGCGTGTAATTAAGGTGAAGGAGGATTCAGACGTGAAATAATTCCTGTTTTGCTCCTACGGTTTTCTTTCAGTTACATAGAAGTTCCCAACGTACTATTGAGTACAAAAAAGGGGACCAGTTGCGTGACAAATACGTGGCATGCCAAAGTTGACTTAATTCTTTTATTTAATTATTGTCTTCTTCATCCATCTCCAGCCACTACCCAAAAGCTTCCTTCCCTCTCCTTTGAACCTCCATAACCGCACCATCCTAGCTCCAATCCACCAAATTAATCACAAATTCAAGGAAATTTTGGAAGAAAAGTTGGATTTCTTACATAAAGAGCTAAGTTTTGAGCTCATTTTTGTAAGCAAGCATTTAATTATTTTTCCTTAATTTCCCGGTTTATTTTGTTGGTGGAGGGGCTGTTATTGTTGATTAAATTGGTTCCAAGCTTGTTTCTTGAGCCAAGCTTGTTTCTTGAGAGAATAGCATGGAAGTTTGAATTAAGCAAGTAATTTTTAGGAACCTAAAGCTGCTGTTGAAGTTGGGGAGGTGAAGGAAACATTTATTTTATTTTATTTTCTTTGGTTGATTGGCTGGGAAGAAGCCATAAAATGAACAAATGGCCTTTTTGTTATTTAATTGTTAGTTTTTGTTAAGCTAACAAATAAGAAATCAAAGAGGACCAAGAAATGTTTTTTTTTTGTACATATTTGTTAAGTAAATGGTCGGTTAATTGGAATCCAATGAGAGGGTTATTCCTAACCACTTAAACCATAAGGGTTGTTGTAGTATTATCCTAATTATTGTTTATTTATGTAGTTAAATGATCAATTAAGAGAGAAATACTCATGCTACTATACATGGTATAAAAAAAATACAAAAACCAAAACCATAAGGACATTGAAGTTGGTGCTTGCTTGCATTGATTATTCCAAGTAAGGGATTTTAAATTAAAATTACAATTGATGTGTTATGTATTTTTACAATGTATTAATTAAGAGAGTAAAAGGTGGACAAGAAGTAGCTTAAGGAATAAGTAATTAAATAGCCCTTAAGTAAGTATATAGGGTACTAAGTATTCAAGATGGGCTTTGACCCTTAAGAGTACCCTAGCTAAGCTACCAAGCTTAGTAAAAATTAGCCACCAAGAACTCCTGTACAATGTGAGCAAGGATAAGTAATGGTAAGCCAAGCTTGTTAAGTCAAGAGTTAAGCTCTTATAAGAAGGACTAGATTGAGGATGAGTCCCCTGCCATAGAACCTGTACTAGTTGCCATTAGTCAAAATTTCATAACGTTTTGAGCTCACGTTAAGATGTGTACCTATGTTATATATGCTAGGTCCTAAAATTTATTTTGCAAGTATTTAATTCCTTACCGAGAATTTATAATTCTCATTCCCTTAAGTGTCACATTATGCAAATACTAATAGTATGAAGCCTAACACCCACTGAAGGATTGTTAAGCAAGGTTTTGGTGCATGTATTTAAAGTACATGAATCTTTAATGATTCTAAGTTATTGGTTAGTAATATTAATGTACTAACTAAGTATTTAAAATAGTTTTGACAAATACAGGCAAAGTGCACAAGGAGAAGTTGGACATCTCATTTCTAGAGATTCTGTGCTCAAGTGGGAGTTTTTTATATAGTCTTAGAATTTGTACATATTGGGTACTTAGGTACCAAGGAAATGCCTCTAGTTTGACAAGTGTGCATGGACTTATTTAGTATATATGTTTGTATATACATCGTGGTTGCTTATGGATATACATAAGTTAAGTGTTATGTGTACATAAGCTAATGCTTAGAAGTTTAAAAAAAATGTATTTATATGACTCCAGTATGTGTTTCAAGTGTTTAATGAATGACATGGAAAGTATTTTGAAAATTTTATTTATTTATTTATTATTTCTCTCAAAATGCCGAGTTTAAACATGCCTGGATTCATGTCATAAGATAATCAGCTAGTATAAAGTTTTAAACAACGTAAGTATTAGCTTAGCGATTTGTAACTAAGAGCAGGATTACTAAATCCTGATTTCCTAAGATCCTGGGAATATCCTATATTAGGGTAAGTAAAAGGTTCCCTCACATAAGGGCCTTCTCACTCAAAATATTTTTCAACAACGGATCCTTACTCTAGGCTCGCTTAACTCTAGCCAGCCAAGTTAACTGGATTTCTAGATAAAAAACTATGGACTTATCTTACTATTGCCAAAATTCATACAAAACAGAAAAACAATCCCCTAGTGTTCCATTTAAGGAACTCGCAACTTGATCCTTAAAAAGGATCATTCCTGTATACTTCTGACTTGGTGCATTTGCCACTACATTTCATTTTCCAACATAGCAATCAATCGTGTAGTCATAATCCTTTATGTGCTTAATCCACCGTCGTTGCCTTATGTTCAACTTCTTTCAAGTGAACAAGTATTTCAAGATCTTATGATTAATGTAGATTCAAAACTACCTTCTCATCAAGTAATATCTCCAAAGCTTAAATGCGAAGACTACCACTGCTAGCTCAAGGTCATGAACCATATAGTTCAACTCATTAAATCTCAATTGTCTTGAGTCATAGGCAATCACCTAGTTCTCTTACATCAACACACATTCTAAACCAAAACCTAACACACCTGTGTACACCATAAAGGCCTTGTTTAAATCCAACAAGATAAGTATTGGTACACTAGTCAACCTCCTCTTTAACACCAAATAAGCTTTTGTACACTCAGGTTTCCACTCAAATATTTTTAGCTTTCTTGGACAAGGTTGTCAATAATGTCACTATTACAAAGAATTTTTCTATGAATCTCCTATAGTAGCCTACCAATCCTAAAAAGCTCTAGAGCTCCATGACCATAGTTGGCTTTTTGCATTCGACCACCATTTAAACCTTCTGAGGGCCAACTAACAACCCTGAGCACTTATAATGTGCCCCAAAAATTGTATTCTCTTGGCTCAAAACTCATACTTGGACAACTTTGCATAGTACTGGTTGTCCTCCAACACTTGCAAAATCATCTAAAGGTGTTTTTTGTGCTCCTAGGTGGATTACAAGTATACTAAGATATCATCAATAAAGACTTCAACAAACTGATGTAAAAATGAGCTAGAGATCCTATTCATGGCTTTCATGAACACTACCGGGGCATTAGCCATACCAAACAACGTGACTGTATACTCATAATGCCAATACCCTATCCTTAACACGGTCTTTGGGACATCTTTCTTCCTAACCCTGATTTGGAAGTATCTATACCTAAGGTTGATCCTGAAGAACACCTTTGCTCCCTTCAACCTGTCAAATAAATCGTCGATCCTCAGAATCAGATACATATTCTTGACTGTGACTGTATTCAACTTTCTGTAATAAATGAACAAGTTCAAAGTTTCATTCCTTTTTCTTCACAAACAACACTGGAGCTCCATATGGTAAAACACTAAGTCTTATAAAGCCTTTCTAGAACAGTTCCTCTAACTTTTTCTTTAGCTCATCAACTTTAGAGGCTGATATTCAATAAAGGAGCATTAAGATTAGCTCTATTTCAGGTTGAAAATGAATGGGAAACCCAGTGTGCCACTTTGGTGGTAACCAAGTATGTCAACTAGGAACACCTCAAGGAGATGATTGGCTACAGGGATTGCCTTAAATTACTCCTCTATGGCCACCTCATTCAATGTATAATACTTATCCTCGTTAGTGCTCACTGCTAACCCTTAGGTGCAAGTCACCCTAGCCCTTTAGGCATTCATAATGTCGACTAAGAGACTAGCATAGTTAATTTGCTTTATGCTTACTTAACTAATTCATTCACAACACTAGGTTGTAAAACCTCAAATTGATAACCCACAATTCACAAACAAAATCATGGTCACCTAACTACAAAAGGTACCTAGTAGCCAACTCATTAGTCACAATTAAACTATTCCCTACAATTCTTAGAAGTTTCATCTCATCTATAAATTCATGGTACAATTTAAGTCTATCTTCAAAAGAAGATAATATCACAGAATGAGTAGTACTAGTATCAAATAATATCTTAACACTGCTATTTTGAAATATAAAGTTACCTTGGATGGAAGCTGGCTTCTTGGCTACCTAACTGGCCAAGGTGAAGACCCTTGGTGGAATCACTACTCCAATGGCACTAGATCAATTTCCTATGGAAAAGGGTGTTGGTGGTTAGTTCTTAGGTAGACCATGCATAGGTTGAGCCTTTGGGCATTCTTTCGCCCAATGACCACTTTATCCACAATTATTACAAACGTTAGTCCCATAAGTGCATGGTTTGAAATCATGGAACCTCTTGCATCTAGGGCATAAGCCTATCTTTTTCTTGGTCGATCCTTGACCCTTAGCAGTATTTCCCATCATGGGGCAATTTCTTGCACTCATTCCTAGGTGATAGCTCCAAATGTCCGCTATTGCCATGTATCTCCTTAGCATAAGTTTGAGGCTTAGAAAAATTTCTTAGCTTTGAGTTCATCATTTTCGGCCATATACAAAGCATAGTTAATAAGTGAATTACCACTACTCATACTTCCTTACAGGCATATCTGCTTGAGTGAGATTTTCAAATTGAATCCTTCCATGATCTCGTGCCATCTCATAAATATACTCTTGTTAGAACTTCATTTAGAAGTTTGACCACTTGAGCGCCTTTTTCTTATGCTTCGATTGATTTTCATTACTCTTCTCAAGCATCTCCAAAACATCCTCCACCATAAGCTTGCTCTAGCTAGTAAAAAGAAAGGAACTAGAGCCATTCTTTGCTCTGATTCACAACCTTCATAGCCAAAAGGCCAATTTATCTTATTCAACCAATCTTCCATCTTGTTGGGATTGCCTAGCCTATCGAAGCTTGGTGGGTCAAAGCCCTTGAACTTTTCAGGTAGCTTTATTTTGTGTAGGGTCTCTCCCCTCCTTGGAGGCTTTATATCCTCCTGCTTATCATAGTTATGAACATGCTATTTATTAGTGTTATGCCCAAAAACCAATCATGAGATGATTGTATGTTGCACATTGAGTCATGATATTTTATTGAGGCATTAATCCAGTAATTTTGTTTGTTGTTTTATTTCTGTGTGACATAATTAAAAATAATTATAACCCTAGAATAATAGTATTCTTAAAAGTCTCTAGTCTAGTATTCTTGTGGAGTGGGCTGCAATAATACATAAAGATTATCATGTTTGGAGACTAATATGAGATATGTAGTCTACATATGGGTACAAGTTAGAGAACTTGTGTACTAGACCAACCCACAATGAGAATGCTACATGGATCGTTATATGAGTGTCATAAGTGATTATCGTAGTGATCATGGTATATGTAGTCATTTGACCTAAGGTCATCAAAGTTCTCTACACGTGAGTCACATACTTTGATACTTCCCTTTGTTGTTTGTAATTGAGTGAACATGAAGGCTGTAATTAAGTATATCAGATATTATACAGAGAGTTTTGTATGATCAAGATGAGATTTGTCCCTCATATGTAACGAGAGTGATATTTTTGGGCTCATTGATTAAGTAAGACTAAAGAAATACATGGCCATGCTCAGATGAGTTGGTATGAGATATTAATGTCATCAGTTTTAGTCAGTTTACTTAGTAATCAAGAAACATTAGAATGGGCTGTATGAGAGTAACACATTCTATGTCTCATGCTCAGTCTTGATATCTTGGACAAAGGGATAATGACATATACGAATAATGAGCATAGAGGTTTAGTTGAATCACCGACTATCTTGTCATTTGAGTAGCAATAATGTGTTGTTAGATACCGCTCATTGTTTATGATCATGAATGTGATTTATGATCATTGCCAATGTGATAGGAACTTATTGGGCCACACACATAGAGCCAATTGGATTATTTGAGTACATGAGCCAAATTATTTGGGTTTTGGTTTCATGATAATTTCAGATTAATAATTAGCCCAAAGGTTGAGCCATTATGAAGCTCAAAATTAGGCCTAATTCGATTAGGGTTATGAAACCCATTAGGCTTGGGAGTTGAGCCTCACTATATAGTGAGAATTTTTTTAGCCCCAGCCCTAGCCTTCCAAAGGATGAAATCAGAAGGGTTCTAAAAAGCTCCAACCGCACTGTCTTCTTACCTTTCCTTGGACGACGCAAGCTAGCACTAGGGGCATAAGAGGAATGCACTTACCAAAATGTGGTGGAGGTGTGGTGATCCGAGATGCTCGTATAGACACAGTAGAGAGCTTGAACACGTCAACTGTTCAAGTTTGTAATTCAACTAAACAGTTGGGTGAAACATACCAGCCAACTAGGTATAAAAATTTCTAATACCCGATTTACTCCATTTCACTTGGATCCTGGAGGGTTTCCATTAGTTTCTGCTGCATTTGTTTGGCTCCTAAAACCCTACACTTGTACCATTCATAGCACTTGTTATAGATCGACATGTCTCATTTGACCTCAAGGTAGATCATCCCCTTAGTCACCATCCTTTAATATAGCTCTAACATTTTCTTAGTCCTAGAATAAATTCTTTAAAATAGCGATAATACATTAAGCCACTTGCACCATGGTCCAATTCACACCCTCCAGCACTCTAGCTTTCTCATCTAACCTTGTGACAACCAGATCACAAGAATCCTCATAGGGGTCCCTAGCTCCCTTTTGTAATACTTGACTTAGTGTCGACCATTGCAACCTATAATCAAAGCTAGGCAACTGTTAGTGTTGTGCTCAAAAGCCAATCATAAGATGATTGTATTTTTGCACATTGAGTCATGATATTTTATTAAGGCATTAATCCAACAATTATGTTTGTTATTTTGTTTCTGCGTAACTTAACAAACATAATCGTAACCCTAGAATAATGATATTCTTAAATGTCCCTGGTCTAGTATTATTGTGGAGCGGGTTGCAATAATACATAATGACTAGCATATGTGGAGACTAATATGAGATATGTAGTCTACATATGGGTACAAGTTGGAGAACTTGTGTACTGGACTGACCCACCATGAGAACACTACATGGATCGTTATATGAGTGTCATAAGTGATTCTCATAGTGATCATGGTATATGTAGTCCTTCTACCTAGGATCATTAAGGTTCCCTACATGTGAATCACATACTTTGATACTTTCCTTTGTTGCTCGTAACTAAGTGAACTTGAAGGAGGTCATTGGGTATGTCACATATCATGCGGAGGGATTTGTATGATCAAGATGGGATTTGTCCCTCCTATGTAACGGGAGTGATATCTTCAGGCCCCTTCATAGAGTAAGACTTAGAAAATGCATGGCCATGCTCGGATGAGTTGATATATGATATCAATATCATCAGTTTAAGTTGGTCTACTCGGTAATCAAGAAACCAAAGATTGGGCTATACGAGAGTGACACATTCCATGTCTCGTGCTTAGTCTTGATATCTTGGACAAAGGGACAATGGCATATATCGGTGATGATCATAAAGGTTTAGTCGATTCACCGACAATCTTGTCACTTGGGTAACAATGATATGTTGCTAGACACCGCTCATTGCTTATGATCATAAATGTGATTTATGATCATTGCCAACATGGCAAGAGCCTATTGGGTCGCACACATAGAGCTATTTGGATCATTAGAGTGCATGGGCTAATTATTTGGGTTATGGTTTCACTTTAATTTCATATTAATAATGGGCCCAAGAGTTGAGCCATTATTAAGCCCGAAATTAAATCCTAATTGGATTAGGGCTTTGAAACCCATTAGGCCTGGAAGTTGAGTCTCACTATAAATACAACTTTTAAGTGAGAAATTCGTAGGTCTCCTTGCCCTAGCCTCCCAAAAAGGACAGCCACACTCTTCTCTTGCAATTCCTTGGAGGACGCAAGCTAGCACTGCGAGCGCAAGAGAAACGCATCTGCCGGGACGTGGTGGAAGCGTGGTGATCCCGAGAGGCTCGTGTGGATACCATAGAGAGCCCGAACACGTCAACTGTTCAGGTTTAGTGATTCGACTCTACAGTTGAGTGAGAGATCTCAATCGAAAATTAGGTATGAAAATTTTCGAACACCCGATTTACCACGTTTCACTTGGATCCTGGAGGGTTTTGGTTAAATTATGCTGCGCTATTTGGCTCCTGAAACCCATCAGCAACAATCCATAGATGTGGGTTAGTACTAACTATCCTAGCATGGGGACTATAACCTAGATCTCAGTTCCTAAACTCTAATGTCAATGGACCAAGTTTTGATACCTACTATGATGGCCCTTTATGGCCAGCCAGGCAGACTATAAGAACAAGTCTCACACTAGTTGCAATTGGCTAATCAATTATGTATGCAATTGTTAAAACTTTCTTCCCGATAATTCTTTAACCTAAAATGCAATCATGCATGAATGAACTGCTTTAATCTTAACAAGTTAAAACCAAAAAAATATAAAAAATATAGCCTATGAATTTCCATAAAATGCAAGTATTAAGTCATCAAAGCTTACAAAACCATCACAGCCATCATGAGTATATTTACACATAATCAATCGTATGTGAGAATCAACACAAAAAGAGACTATGCTTATCACCCAAAAACAACCCTAGACTTTGTTACTCTATCCATTCTCATTGGATACTATTAGGGTACATGACATAAACCAAGGCTAAGGACTATTAAGGACCACCCAACTAGGCCCCACCTTAGATGCAACTCCTAATGGCAAGCCCAAAAGACCTATACATGCTTTGTTAACTACTATAGCCAAAAAGGCTCTAGTTAGTATAATGTCTTAACCAATAAGTAAGCAATAATAAAATAATCTCAAGGATTCAATTAACATTATACCTATAACAAAAGACTACCTTAACAACCCTTAATGCTTGTTGGGCTCAACAACGTCAGAAGCTACACAACATAAACTAAAGGAGTGAAAATTTTTGGTTCTCAATGAAGGATCCTTCAACCTGCATCAAAAACACTAAGGACAACTTATATATATATATATATATATATATATATATATATATATATATATATATATATATATGTAATCTACTGTGAGCTCAGAATAGTGCAAGGCTAAACTTATGCATATAATAATTTAGACCATTAGGACTTGTCCTCTACCTAGCCTTTCACTACAGGAGAACCCTCATCTCCTCATTTACTAGCCTAACTAGTGAATTCAATTGCTAGCTTGAAGCTCCCTTTATGTTGTACAAAGGCACTATGGTTAGACTAATAATACCTAGATTACAAAAAACCCAACTAGGTGCATTAAGGTTTCTGCATCTAGTTCCCAAACCTGAAGGTTCAATTAGGTTGCGGATGGTGCTAAACTTTACACTAGAGTTAATGATGCATTGTTGTGTCCATCCAGCCTAGTTTCCTTGTATGTAGCCTTTGTAGCCACAAAACCTTAATAAAATTCCTAAGTACCACAAGCACCCCTTTGGCCCTCCTTTAAAACCCTCCAACAAAAATTCAAATTGCTAGTGATTTTGCCTGTGGTGCTACAACGCCGCCACTAGCACCACAATGGCATAAGCAAAACTTGTCTATCTCCCAAGTAGAGGCTGGGCACTGCAGCGCCACCGTTAGCATCCCTTGTGCCCTACACCCTCAAAATGGTGCCTTAGGCACCTTAGGAGGCTTCCAAGCCTACTATACTTACTTAGGATGCCTTCCCCCTTCATACACCTGCAGAACAACTTATATAGACCACAATGCACCATCTCATTCATGCTCTTGATGCCTCATAACATTATATTAAGCTCAATTTCAACACTAGTCCACCATGAACAAATTTATGCCTTAATTAATGCCATTCACAGTCTTACTTGTTTTCAACAAGCAACCACACTCAAATAGAATTAATTAAGCAAGAAACCTTAAATCTCTTACCTTAATTATAAGAATCAAGCAAGAATCAAGAAACCCTTCTTCAAGAATAAGGCTTCATTAGCTTCTCCTAGGTTTCAAGACAAATGCGAGGTATATGGCACTAAATTAACTCAAACCATGAAAAACCCAAGCTTCCAAAAACCAAAGAAACAAGAAATCATAAAGGAAAACAAGTTACCTCACGCACAAACTAAGACCTAAGCTTGAAAAATGCCACCAAGCTCTAAAATGCACCAAACAAGTTTAGAATAATTCACCCAATGCACGAGCACCATAAAAGCCTTCAAATTTTTTTCATGAAATCAAGATTTTGGTGAAATTTTCACAAAAAACCAAGGAGGAGCAAGAGGGCTACAAAAATTTAGGAGAGAATGAAGTGAATAGTCAACACGAACACCTCTTTAAGTTTTAAAGAACCAAGCTCCCCCTCCCTCAAGTTTTTTCATTTTGTCGAAAAACCACTTTTCCTAAATAGTAACCTTAGTTACTAATCCAACATTTAGTGATTTTTTGTGCTAAGTTGGGCTTAAGTTGTAAAGCACATTTTTTTTTTTAACACTTGGGCCTTGCCCCAATGCTTAAGGATCTAAAATTACCATTTGCCCCATATTCACATTTAAGGCCATTAACCTCTCAAAATATATTAAACCTTAATCAACTTATTTGACCTTGCTAGTTCAACTCAAAATGAGGTATTAAACTAGGAATTCATTAATTTACCTTCTTCAATCAAGCTTCCTGCTACGAGGGCCGTAATAGGTAGTCTCAGAGGTCTCATAGATCCTTTATACTGAGCAAGGTGATAAGATTAAAAGTCATTGAAATGTATGATGACAACTCTTGGTGTTAGGAAAAAAATTCCTTTGTCCTTCCTCGGACCTTAGAAACCAAGTCTTATCTATCTCCCATAATTTAGAGAGCAGCTTACATGATAGGGATGTTTGGTGCCATAGGAAGGATGGCAAAATGTCTTTAAAATCTACTCACAATGTCTTGAGATTGAATAGTATTGAGATCTATAATTTAGCTTGGACCTAGATCTGAAAAATTTGACCCTTCCTAAAATCAATTGTTTTCTTTAGAAGGCAATGCATGGGAAAATTCTATTTAGTGTTCAACTTGCACTTAGGAGCATGCATATAAATACTCTTTGTAAGAGGTGTGGTATGATAGCTAAAGATCAAATGCATATCATTATTAATTGCCATATTAGTAGAAGTACTTTTGCGCATTTTAGGCTGTCATGGCATAATAACTATGATAACATTTTTTTAATCAAGAACATATGCACTGATACATCTACTTCCAATTTTTATCAAATTCCCTAGTGCATCCTTGCTCACTTTTGCCTGTGGGAAATCTATATTACGAGGATAAAAATGTGATTGATACTATTACTTGCTCATTTCATAATGTGATTTCCTCTATTCAACACCATGCCTCTAAGTTTTATGCTTTACATAAGTGGTCGGGTCTTACCCTTTATTACCATTATCACATCAACTGGCATCCACCCTTGCCTATAAACTTAATACTGATGGATATTGTGTTCCCTCAGAAGCTAAAAATGAGGCTAGATGAGTGATCTAACATAATGGATTAAAGTTGGCCATCTAGCCAAATTCTTTTCCCTTAATGGGGATTCAAAGGTGGCTCCTCAAATGCTCCTCACTTCTCACTATAATTATATTGAACTGATGTCTCTTTAATTGGATTGTAGGTCCCTGATCAGAAAATGCCAGGCCCATAAGCTTCAGTACATATATAGAGAAAGAAACGCTTTGGTGAATGCTTTTGTGAGTCACAATGACTTTTCTTCTCAGCATGGAACAGAAGGTTTTAGGAGCTGCTTCAATTTTGCCTAGAGTATCCTTTTGCTAGATTGTATAGTCATTTACATTAAAGTTTTTAGCTGCTTGAGTTTTTTCGTTAGGAGCCCTTAGGCTACAATTAAAAAGTTTGTTTTGTTAGGCTCTCCTAGGACACCTAGACCCTCTGTTTGTATTAGTGATACTACTATGAATTCTGTCACTAGTAGCTTTCCTGGTTTTGGGGTTTCTTGCCAAGCTGCTTTGGCCAATGCTTTAACAAACTAGCCCTTTTGTTTTTATATACATGAGGGGACTAAACAAATTTAGTAAAAAAAAAAAAAACTTAGATCACTTTTCTATTATTTAAGTCCTAAAACTTTGTGAGTTTCTATTTGAGTCTTAAAACTTTCAAAACATGTAAATAATGATCCTAAATTGTTAGTCACTTGTTATGAGGTTAATTTTAGGACTACTAGTTTACTTGTTTTACAATTTTTATGACTCAAATAGAAATTTGTAAAGTTTTAGGAATTCAAAAGAAATTTGCAAAGTTTTAGAACTTATATAAAAAAGTTGCAAAAGATTTAGTACCGAAAGTGGTTGCCCACTAACTTGAACTTTCTTGTAAAAGTAAGAATTCTTTATTATTTTTTTAATTTTCATTTGAGTAGTTTTTTGTTTATGATTTTTTAACCTTTTCAATTTTTTTTTGCAAAATAAAAATTAAAAATACTTTTTTGAAGATTCTAAAGATGATTTGAAGTTTCAAAGAACAAAAATATCTTAGAAAAAAATATTTTCAGTCATTAAAAAGTAATCTCCACCAAACTCATATAACAAGAACCTTATTAATAAGTTTAAAAATTTTTCAAAAGCAAAGACAATAATTTCCCAAAACTGAAAAAGATGGGGTCTGTTGAACAATATCCAATTGTGTATGGTAGGGCATTAATTTAAACGATGATAACAAAAAAATCCTTGATAAAGTGTGCTTTTTTTATTATGCATAAATAGAAAAAAAAATATTATATCTTCTTTAAAAAAATTAAAAAATAAATTAGAGATTTATTCTTCTCACTGCAAGAAAAATAGAGGATCAATTTGAAAAAGCATTTGGGAGAAGAAAAAGTGAAAGATAAATTGATATTTCATTTCTAAATATTTTGAACTTTGTGAATTTCCATTTAAGTATTAAAATTTTATAAATTTCTATTTAAATCCTAAAACTTGTATAACTTATAAACAATTTGCCCTAAAGTTAACCCATAATATGTGAGTTAGCTAACGATTTAGTACTAATTATTTACATATTTTGAAATTTTTATGACTCAAATAAAAATTATAATATTTTAGGATTTAAATAAAAAAAATTATCACTGTTTTAAGACTGAACATGTTCTTTCCGCGGTATATATGCCTAATTTACCGAAAAGGAAAGTATATTGGGCTATATATTGTGCTGCAAAAATATGGGTTTCGTTAGGCTCTGGCCCATTCTTTCTATGAAATCGTCATGGCTCCCATAGTCCCATTATACCATTAATTTAATGGATATTCGGTTGCTTTTATCTTTTTGTTTATTTTTCGGGATTTAAATACGAATACAAACCCGTAATTCTTGGAATTGGAACCCTAACTTGCAACTTGTCAAACCACCACAAATCTGAAAAATCTACTCTTCCCTTATTCAAACCCATATCTGCAATCTTTGTCCTACTAGGACAATCAACATCAACAAGGAAAGGGAAAAAGTAAAAATTTTTGGGCTTTCAATTTATATTCTCAATTATGCAGCAGCTCAGCTCCAATCTTCACATATGAGAGAAGAGACCACCGAGTTGAAGACCCAGTTTAAAAATTCAATCTTTTGGTTGTTCCTCTCTTGCCATGGCGACGGAGGCTACAACCACCAAGTTCAAAGACCCAAATTTTCGGCCGGTGCCACAGCCGCCGGATTACCACCCAGAAGTAGTTATTAATGTGCACGATGGTCTCCATTTTTGGCAATTCATGATCGCCGGCTCTATCGCGGGTTCCATCGAGCACATGGCGATGTTTCCTGTCGACACCGTCAAGACCCATATGCAGGCGCTCGCCTCCTGCCCCGTCAAATCCGTCGGCATAGGGCACGCTCTCCGCTCAATCATGAAATCTGAGGGTCCGGCTGGCTTCTACCGAGGAATCGCTGCCATGGGCCTCGGTGCAGGCCCCGCACACGCAGTCTACTTCTCGGTGTATGAAGTCTGCAAGAAGTTCTTCTCCGGTGGGAATCAGAGTAACGCCGCCGCGCATGCGATTTCTGGGGTCTTCGCAACAGTGGCGAGCGATGCGGTGTTCACACCGATGGATACGGTGAAGCAGAGGCTACAGCTTGGGAACGGTACCAGTTATAGAGGGGTTTGGGACTGTGTTAAGACGGTTTTGAGAGAGGAAGGTTTTGGTGCGTTCTACGCCTCGTATAGGACGACGGTCTTGATGAATGCGCCCTTCACGGCGGTGCATTTTGCAACGTATGAGGCTGCGAAGAAGGGTTTGATGGAGGTCTCAGCAGAGAGTGCCAGTGATGAGCGGTTGGTCGT
Organism: Aquilaria sinensis; assembly: GCA_005392925.1. Taxonomy (NCBI): domain Eukaryota; kingdom Viridiplantae; phylum Streptophyta; class Magnoliopsida; order Malvales; family Thymelaeaceae; genus Aquilaria; species Aquilaria sinensis. The sequence continues at coordinate 134,272 of SMDT01002415.1, forward strand.
CCACGCTACGGCTGGAGCTGCAGCTGGGGCATTGGCTGCCGCCGCGACAACGCCGCTTGATGTTGTGAAAACTCGGTTGCAGTGTCAGGTAGTTTCAGCAGTGTTTTCTACTGGTCTTACTTGTTTTGTGTTTCTGTGCTGCAGATGGTATTTGTTCTTGGTTAAATTCACAATAATCCATAAGTTGGTTTGTCAGGACAGTCTTGTTTGTTGATGTTTTGAAGATGGCATCATTATTGTTGTATTGCAAATTTAATCCGAATAGCTTATAGATCTAATCGGGGTGGGTGATCCACCAGTAAAGCGCATTCACTAGCTAGTGACTACTTCTCCATATTCACAATGCCTTTATAATGTCAATACTTTCCTATGTAGGTCAGCCGCCACATAAAGAGAAATTTTATTTTTCCCCTCTTTATTGTTTAGCTTTTCAGTTGGTCCGTTAGTTGATGTGTATAGATATGGTAGTAGAAGCACTTATCATAAATGAGGCTCTCATACCAGTTTTGAAAAGTATTAAAAGCTTTCGGGATCTTTTTGTCATTCCACAGTTAGTCACTCCTCTCGGATTGAGGGAGGGTTTCTATCTGTGAATGACTACAGTCTGATGCTAGCGCTGCAAGTCCAAGCAGAATGTAAAAAGATGAAGGGAAAGAGTGTGGGAATGAAGTGATGCTTGTAGCATTTCAGTGAAACATTTATAGAATCTTTTATAAGTTCTTTATATATGCTTCTGCTTTTGACAGCCATAATCTATTTCCTTTTCTCATTAGTTTATGGAACACATTATTTATCACCCTACAAGCTTAGGTCTGAAGATCTCAGACATGGGATAACTTTTCCCCGGGTGTGCAATCACTCCCGATTACTTCTTTCCAAACCCCTTGCTTGTGCCCATCCTTACCTACATCTTAGACAGTAGGGTTTGCTTCTTGTGTAAGGATGTGAAGCATCACTTGGTATGATACATTTCTGTCATCATAAATTTTGATGTTCTCCATTATCACAGGGCTTTGATTTTTTCTTTTTAAAGTCTATACTGTATATATGTTTTTTGTCTATCTCACTGTGGCTAAATAGGGTAAAAATGATGTTCCGCTCAAACACAGGCATGCTGTTAGTCTGCAGAATACTCTTATTTTTTCCTCACGTTGATTCATTTTCATAGTTTATCTTGAAAGGTTCGACTCTTGTATAGTCCTGCATTTTGAATCTTTCCTAAAACAGTTAACATGAAAGTTGAAAGTGACTGTTTCGTTCATCAGCTTTGTTTACTTGAGTAAAGAATATAATGCGGATAGCCATAAGTGATTCATAGTTATAAGCTCCTCTCATGTAAGCCCTTGTTAGGAGCTATTTGGATTGTGTTCTGTAATTGGCTGTGTGAATTCCTGGTTCCTTTGATTAACGATGCATGGTTGTGACAATTTTGTGCTTGAATGATCTCAACAATTTTGTCCCAAAAGTCTTATGGATAATGATCATTTTGCAGGGTGTGTGCGGATGTGATAGATTTACAAGTAGTTCCATAAACGATGTTGTAAGAACTATAGTGAAGCAGGATGGATACAGAGGACTTATGAGAGGATGGGTTCCCAGAATGTTGTTCCATGCTCCTGCAGCTGCAATCTGCTGGTCTACGTATGAGGCTGGGAAAGCCTTCTTTCAGGAACTCAACGAGAGCACAGGCGGTGGCACTGTCACCTGAACTCAACCGAATTCATCTTCAATCAAGATCGATGTTGTTGTCTCTCTGTCTCGTAACAACCTTCTACAATTATCGGTCTCACAAGACCGTTGTACGAGTAAGAGTCGGAAGTTCCCTTCACACTAGAATGAGCAAGAAGCATTTTTGAGACAGCTGTCTGATAGGCTTCCATGGATAAATTTGATGGTTAGTGCAGAAGCATTTTTAATGTATACGGATATGTTTTTACCAATATTGTAATAAACAGTCGAGCAGTTTTTTAGCTTTATTCCGTGCCCTCTAGTCTGCTTATGGCAGATTTTCCCCAGGGGCCCATGAAATGCAAGGCATAATTCGGAGGCAATTTTGTTTTGCATTTTGCTCATGCCATTTCGGAATTTCCACATGCTCATCTGAGTGATGGAATGGAACCCTCAACACATGAGACAGTTTTCATCTTCATGATCATATTGCTATGTAAAAGCAGTACATTACAGCAATACTCAAACAGGGGTCTGACTCAAAATTAGTCGACGGAAGAAGGATCTGCTGACGAATATGGTTAAGCCTCGGTTTCCAATGGAGCATCTTGTGAACTTAGAACTTGACCAACAATCACGGTAATATCATCCAGCTTTCCACCTGCTTGCAATAAGAAGAGCATCAACCAAAACATTTAGGGGAAAGCAGTCACTGTTTGTGGCTACAAAAGGAAAAAGAAACAATGCCTGTGAGCTTCATTCCAATAATTTTCTTCCAGAAAGGAACATCATAACCCTGCAAAGCGGGTGATAAGGTCATAGCCGTTGTGATATCATCCCAGGAGCTCTTGAATCATGAACTCAGGAAGGAGCACATTGCAAATGGTGTACCTTAGACCTTGCTTCCAATGTATACGGGGAGTCGAATGTTGAATCCATTGAATGACTTCTAGCAAGGTTAGCCAGTGATTTTGCTACCACCAAACTCAAAAGGAGAAACATGAGAGAATGATTGAGTTGGCATTGGCATTAGACAGTGATAAAACTATAGCAGGGAAAAGTTCAGCAGGGAAGAAATACCAGCCTCAGCGACATCATCGTGTGTGGTCAATATTGGGATGATCTCATGATCAAATACATTATCAAACAGTCCATCAGAGCCCATAACTATTGTGTCTCCTTCGACTAGTTCCAGAGTGCTAACCTGCACCCACACACGTGCACAAACACAAACGGATCTGCTAATTGCTACTCCCTTCATTTATAAAGGAGATATGCACATACGCGAGAGACAGTCATGATAGTCCACACTAGCAGTGATCTGGTACAAAAACCTTAAATTGAGTGAAAATGAGACAAGTTTCATTCTTTTTGGGACTGAGGAAGCATGCTAAAAACTGACATTCCTTCTGACTTTAAATTGCTGAAGGGACAGTTGAGACCGTCTACGCATAGATGAAGGGTGATGAAGATAACGTTATCATACCAATGCATCAAGATGTGTTTGGCTAACCACTTCCGAGCTTAATTGATACGGACAATCAAAGTAATGTTCTTGTGGAGATGTTGAAAAGATTAATCGGCCTGTCAGTTGTTCAGTAGCCAATAGTTATGGCTTCTACAGATGAAGTGAAACAAACAATTTGAAGAGAGGAAGAGAAAGCAAAGTATTGAATGGCATCACCTTCACGGATAACCTTTAACCCACAATCACCTACATTGGCAATCTTCAGCATTCCATTTCTTTCTAGCATGGCAATGATGCTGCATAACAAAGGATACCTTAGGTACATGTAAAATGCTCAGTGATTGCAGCCAAAAAATTATCAAATCTATGTATAGCTCTTCATTTCCGTATCAATGGTAAGGAGTTTCTGCAGTATCAAAGCATACAATGTAGCAGAGCCTATAGAAGTAGTAGCAGCATGTGCTTCCCTTACAAGAATCTGGGGATCATAGTTAACCTGCAAAACATGAAGGATTTCTGCAACCATATTAGCAACGATAATACATAATCATGCACATTTCATGATATTCGTGGTAAGAAAATTAAGAAAATTCTTGGGCCGTTCATCCAAGTTAATGAACTAATATAATCCCTGCTCAAAACAAAACAATAGAAAAAAAACAGGAAGATGACTCTTAGGTTCAGAAGACTTCGCATTTACCTCCTCATCCTCCAAAAGGCAAGAAGCATGGGATATGAGCTCCTTAGAGAACAATGAAGGGTCAACATTTTTTTCAGCCCAACTGGAAACACAAATTGAAGAAACGGAAAAATAAAATCATCATTACCAGTTTGTACTGTCTGTTACAACCCCTAAATGATAATCCACAAAGCAGTTGAGAAGCCTAGTCATCACTCTTACCCGGAGACACCATCAGCAATGGCCATAGCTCCTCCTCTATAACTGCTGACAAAGAAAGCATCTTCTCCTCCCCTTGCCAACTAAGAAACAGAAAATTAACGATACAGGATACTAAAAGTTTCAAACTTTGGGCAAATTAAGAGCCTAGGAAACCTTGCTGGGATGTGGAATAAGATGGGTTCCAACCAATAAAGACATTTCAGAACTGCCACCAAGAGGAAAACCAATCAATCCAGTAGCTTAATTTATAGACGCTATCAAAAGAAACCCTTGAAAAAGGGATCTAAATAGATGCACAGAGTAAGAAGAAAAGCGGGAAAGTTGGGAGAAGAAGATAATTGTCTGACCGAACTGGGTTGAGTTGAGATGAAGCACACAGAAGCAGGCAGGTCTTCCTTGGCACAGGAGTGAAAATTTGGGGAGAATAAGGAACGTAAACCCTGTGCATGGGAACGGTAGGGACAGCCATTCCCGCTTCCTCTGAAGCTCGGATTACACTTCCAGTTCCAGTTCTCCCGTTCAACCGGAATTTGTGGTTCAGTTTTGTTTTGCCTCTCGAACCTAACTCACCTATATATTTACCTTCCGGGAAACGCATCAGCGAGCACCAGTGGTCTAGTGGTAGAATAGTACCCTGCCACGGTACAGACCCGGGTTCGATTCCCGGCTGGTGCAATTTTAGTTTTTACAATTAACTTGATCAATTGCTCCTTTTCCCCAAATGTTCATGATGCTTGTTAGATTTGCCCACCGTAGTTTTAGAAACGACACTACCCCTCATTTTCTAACACTGTCGGTCAACTCAATTGTAATTTGTGTTGATACCTGGTACAGAGTGGAATAATGTTCATGATGCTTGTTAGATTTGTACACTGTAGTTTTAGAAATGACACTACCCCCATTTTCTAACACTGTCGGTCAACTCAATGGTAATTTGTGTTGATACCTGATACAGAGTGGAATGTGCATATGTTTGCTTTTTACACATTATTCTTTTTATGAAAAGAATAGTTTTAGGTAAAAGGAGAGTTTTATTTTTTTTCCTCACACACCCTATTAGTTAATTCAAACACATTTGTCATAATATTTAGACACATCTATCTACTGTATCAGACTCATCTTTATTTTATGTTTTATGATTCCATGCCTTCAATAATTGTCAAATATTTATAAAGTGCATAAACATATCTATCTGTTGTTTTAGACACATATAACAAAAGAAAAGCCTAACACATAAATCTATTGCTTCAGATGCATCTTCATTTTTATAACTTATAATTCTATACACTTAATAATGCCATTATGTCTACAAAGTGAATAGACACATCTGCTTGACAGTTCAAACACATCTAAATTAATATTTAGGTACATTTTCCTTGTTGTTTAAGACACATCTTTGTTTTTTTATGATTTAAAATTTAATGGACAAGAGCAAATGGACCTTGACAAAATTGATGAAGTAAACGAGTGTCTACAAATGATACAAAAATGTATCGTGACAACTTTCAAGATTTGTGAATTAAAAGCCTGTGTTGGCCATAATTTTAGAAATAGACTATGGCAAAAGATAGAAAGAAAATTAGCTAAAGTGCTATGAATACTAAGCAGCTACAGCAGTTCATATTTATAGCAAGGTTGTTACGATCGAGATCCTACCCAAGATTATTTTTCATGATACAAGATTGACATCGTAAAATCAAATCGTAGATTGTAAGATCCTACTAAAAGATCAAATTCCTTATAATAAATAATATAATTAATATAAAAGATCAATTATATTAAAATTTTAATAAAGTTCAAGTGTCAGAAGATATAACAATGGTACAAAAACACTTAGTGTCATAGTACAAATACAACTAGAGCCCTGGTAAAGCATACATCAACATAAATAATACAACAATCAACACAAGTTTAAAAGAAATTTATAAACAAACATAACTAACACAATAACGATAAACTTATGGAGGTGTAACCCAACTTGAGTAACAAATCCTCGATCACTTAAACTTTTAATTTGGGCTAAAATATAAGTGTAACCAATAAAAATCAATACCAAATAAGATTGATAGGATTGAAAGATCTTGCTGATTTTAAGATCCTACCTATTTTAAGATCTTAATCAGGATCCTACCCAATCTTACCAGTTTCATGATATTGGATCATAGAATCGTGAGATCCTAAGATTTGGATTTAGATCTTAACAACCTTGATTTATAAACCAGAAATTGTAACAACAAAGGTCACTTCATATGCTTTTTTTTTTTCATTTTTTGACTGGCCAGAGATCCTCCACAGAATAAATATAGGCAAAGGTTAAGGTTGGAAGAAAGGCAAATCTTATCCTCCTAGATGTTAGTATGACGCAATTGGCTTTTGAAAAAATTAAAAGTCTTGACTCAATATTAGTGTTGTTAAAATTTTGAAAAAACTTTTAGTTTTGGTGATTTCATCTTAGCATTAAATAAATTATCCAAAACTTTAAAACTAATCACAAAAGTTGTTTCCAAACGAGACCAAAATGTTTCTACTCTGTTTGTTGCGTACATAATTAATTTGCAAGTTGTCTTTTCTTATTACTAGTTAAACATGCCAGTGCGATGCACGGAGCTAGTTTTTTTTTTTTTTAATGTTTCAAGAATTTATGTTTCTTTGGTCATAAATTTTAGGGTTTTTGTACAATAACCCCTTGAACTTTTGGTGATATTGCACTTGCCCCCAAGGTTTGAAAATCTACACTTATCCCCTACATTTTTAATGCCATCTGTCAAAATTACAATTAGCCTTTTTGAATTTAGTTTAGTTGACAATTATACCCAAAGATTTAGAAATCTATAATTTTTCAAGATTGCCCATCCACTCCTCGTCTCTACATTTCCAATCGGTCCCAACCCTCTCCACCACACCAATGCTTTATCTGTCATCGTTGCCCCTTCACCAATTGAACCCCCTTTGACAATCAAACCTCAACACAACTTCTTCCACCAATTGAACCTTAATAAAACTGGACCACTCTACCTGTTTGTCACCACTCAACCTATATGTTATTGTAGTAACAGTTTAGAAATCGCCACTAATCTGTTTATACCTAAGTCGATTGGATACTTGTTATAGTCTATGAGAAATTCTAAGATCATGAGTTGATTATGTTAAAGGAAGACTAAGCATTCTTTTAATGCCCAAAATTGGTACCATGAGTTCAATTTTTTCTTTTCCTAATTTTTTTTTGTTTCTTTTAATGCCTAACCTTTGATAAACTAACTTTTATGAATTTTATGTAGTTTTTCTATTTAATTAATTTTTTTATTATAACCTTCAATCTTACTAGACTAATTGTATATGGAATTTGTTTAGATATTCTTGAAATTTCAGGATTTTACTAAATTCACCAAAAATTTGTAAAGGCATCTTGTTCAAACTGTGCGTCTTATCAAGTCAATCAGATTTGAACAAATAAAATCTATCTCAAGATTCTATCAACTCCATGAAAAATAAATCCTTGAAAGATCTATTAAGTATTTTATTGGTTAATTCAATTAGCTTTTTCTAATCTTAATTTTTAAAAAATGAGGTAAATTAAATTATACAAAAATTAAGCAACTAGCCTGTAAATGATTTTATGTGTTAACATTTTTTAAGATGTTTTATGAGAATTAAAATTAAAATCAAACTATTCTAAAAAAAAAAAGAGAAATAATCAAATAAACATCCTAACTTATATTTCTATGTGAATTTTATAGTTAAATTGATGTATGGCCAAACAAACAAATAAACAAAGAGAAATTTTGACCAGGTCAGATAGGTTGAACTAGTTTAGGTTATGGGTCATAAATCGGTCGCAATCGGGTTTTGCTGTTATTCAACCGATGAAGGTGTCTTCGAGATGATTAGAGGGTTAGGCTTTGGTTCAAGTGATGATTGAGGCCTCTTTCTTGGCAAACAGAGCATAATGGTTAACACAAATTTTGGGTGAGTCTAAATGAGTTGAGGCGAGGAGGCGACAAAGCAAGAGAACAGAGACGAATAATGAGGTGAGGAGACAGTGGAGATGGATGGGGTCAAACTATAGGTGGTGAAGAATGGAAGAGGAGAGATGTAAGGGGGAGGGCAATCTTGAAAAATTGTTGCTTTCTAAAACTTTGGGTATAATTGTAAACCAAACTAAATTTAATGAGGTTTGCTGTAATTTTAACTGACGGTGTTAAACATGTTAGTGTTGTGCCCAAAAGCCAATCATGAGTGATTGTATTTTTGCACATTGAGTCATGATATTTTATTAAGGCATTAATCCAGCAATTATGTTTGTTGTTTTGTTCCTGCGTAACTTAACAAACATAATTGTAACCCTAGAATAATGATATTCTTAAAAGTCCCTGGTCTAGTATTATTGTGGAACGGGTTGCAATAATACATAACGACTAGCATATGTGGAGACTAATATGAGATATGTAGTCTACATATGGGTAAAAGTTGGAGAACTTGTGTACTGGACCGACCCACCATGAGAACACTACATGGATCGTTATATGAGTGTCATAAGTGATTCCCATAGTGATCAGGGTATATGTAGTCCTTCGACCTAAGATCATCAAGGTTCCCTACATGTGAGTCACATACTTTGATACTTTCCTTTGTTGCTCGTAACTGAGTGAACTTGAAGGAGGTCATTGGGTATGTCACATATCATGCGGAGGGATTTGTATGATCAAGATGGGATTTGTCCCTCCTATGTAACGGGAGCGATATCTTCGGGCCCCTTGATAGAGTGAGACTTAGAAAATGCATGGCCATGCTCGGATGAGTTGATATGCGATATCAATGTCATCAGTTTAAGTTAGTCTACTCGGTAATCAAGAAACCAAAGATTGGGCTATACGAGAGTGACACATTCCATGTCTCGTGCCTAGTCTTGATATCTTGGACAAAGGGACAATGGCATATATCGGTGATGATCATAAAGGTATAGTCGAATCATCGACAATCTTGTCACTTGGGTAGCAATGATGTGTTGCTAGACACCGCTCATTGCTTATGATCATAAATGTGATTTATGATCATTGCCAACGTGATAAGAGCCTATTGGGTCGCACACATAGAGCTATTTGGATCATTAGAGTGCATGGGCTAATTATTTGGGTTATGGTTTCACTTTAATTTCGTATTAATAATGGGCCCAAAAGTTGAGCCATTATTAAGCCCGAAATTAAATCCTAATTGGATTAGGGCTTTGAAACCCATTAGGCCTGGAAGTTGAGTCTCACTATAAATACAACTTTTAAGTGAGAAATTCGCAGGTCTCCTTGCCCTAGCCTCCCAAAAGGACAGCCGCACTCTTCTCTTGCAATTCCTTGGAGGACGCAAGCTAGCACTGCGAGCGCAAGAGAAACGCATCTGCCGGGACGTGGTGGAAGCGTGGTGATCCCGAGAGGCTCGTGTGGATACCATAGAGAGCTTGAACACGTCAACTGTTCAGGTTTTGTGATTCGACTCTACAGTTGAGTGAGAGATCTCAACCGAAAATTAGGTATGAAAATTTTCGAACACCCGGTTTACCCAGTTTCACTTGGATCCTGGAGGGTTTCGGTTAAATTCCGCTGCGCTGTTTGGCTCCCGAAACCCAACAAAACGAGCATAGGGTAAGTGTAGATTTCCAAACCTCGTGGTGGCAAGCCTTATATCACCTAAAGTTGATGGGTAACTGTAAAAAACCCTAAATTTTATCTTGATTATTAATTACTATGGAAAGTTCAAAAATGATTATAAAATAAGGCAATTTTGGAGTACCATGATTTTTATATTTATTTTAAAATTAACACATATGAAGATACGATAGCTATTTTATACACTAATATAATTTATAAGTAGGTGATAAAGATGGACTTTATTTGCAAAAAAATAAAAGTGAAGACAGATTGTGTTGTGAAAAAAATATTAAAAAAATACAACAGTTGAATCAATTACAGGACTTAAGGTTGTAGGTTTTTTAATCACTTTATTTATGTTATTTGCTTATTACTAACTTGTGAATTGTCACAAAAGAGATGGAAGAACATTTTTACAATGCATTCACAATAAAAGGGTTGAAATCAAGTGAGAAAAAAGAAAACATTGCACTCTATAAGGGTGAAATATATGACATCGAATCAAAGTAAAAGTTGTTGCTAGCATTAAAATTATCTTTGTTTATAGAGGAAATAAAAATTTATGGAGTATTTTCAAATTGACTAAATTAGTAGAAATTATTAATAGTAAAGTTGTTTGTGGTTGAAAAAGAAAGTAAGCATAAGAAATTTGAAGAAATGTAAATTTCTTATTTTTTTGAATTTCTTTTAAACTAAGAAGATTTTGGGGCATTTTGTTTGAGAGGAAAAAATTATGAAAGGAAATTGTAGAAGAATAAATGTTGTAAGAGGATATAAAAATGTTCGATTTTCTTTAGATGGAAAGATATGATGATTAATAGCTTATATAATACTTTAGAACAAGATGAATTGGTCTCATTGTTCATGAAATAGTAGAATAATCTTTGTAGTTTAATTTTTATTTTTCTTTGTTAATTAAATATATATAAATATACATGTATTAAGGACTCCTATATTACATTATAATTTCACTCTCGCCATACATATGTGATTGCATTTGGAAAAAGATCAAAGTAAAACATTTTTAATGGATTCAAACCAAGGTAAGTTGCACCAAAGCTCTCAAATCTTAAAGTTTTGGATTACACATCTCTAACGTCTCACTTGTTGTTTAATGATTTTAAACATTTTTTCTTTATAACAATTTATCCATAGACTCATTCTAAACTAAGCTAGTACAAAATTATGATTTGTAAGGGCAAAACAAATATTTTATAGGAGATAAATTTTACCAAGAGTCCTTTCGCTTATTTTTGTGTCCTAAATTAGTACCTTACCTTAAAATTGTATTATTGAAATCCCTTCCCTTATATTATACATCCCAATTGTGTCATTTACATCAACTTCACCATTAATTCTAACAAAAATCACTTATATGACATAAATTAATACTAAAATATATATATAAAATAACGAGTTGGTCCTCAAACTTTTTCAATTAATAATTCTAAATCTTAAACTTCTAAATATACTGTTTACATCCCAATTTTCCTTCTTGATCTGAATTCGCTCTTCAATCTTCCAGATCCAAGCCCACTCTCTTTTCCCTTTTAGGGTTCATTTTATTCTTTTTCCCCTGCAGTTTCGTCTTCAAAGCCCTTCCTACTTCCTCCCTTTCTCCTTCGACTCGCCAAGTTTAACCTTACAAACCCTCATCCGATTCCTCAATTATCTTCCTAATTCAATTCGAAAAAGTTCGCTTCATTCCAATGCATCTCGGGTTGATCGTCACCGGAGGCACCCAATGCTCCGCCGCCCACACTGCCCTCGAAATTCTCCCCCATTCGAGCGTCTTCGCCTGGGTTGTTCTCAATAAGTGGCTGCTGCTGAAACAAACCCAAAGATCGTAGCAGGATTTTAATAGGGACCTGAGATTTGTCAGGGAAAACGCGTAGGATGTGAGGCTTGTGCAAAAATCACACAGGATTTGAAGAGAAATATGAGGTTCCAAAGTAGCTTGGTGGCGGCGCTCCAGGAGGCTGCGGAGGCCCACCTGGTTAGGCTGTTTAAGGACATGAACCTCTTTGCAATTTATGCGAAGCGGTGACGAGCCCGAGGACATCCACTGACTAGAAGGATCAGAGGCGAGAGGGCTGGAGGGAAATTTATGGTTTTTTTTCCTTATTTCTGTTCGGGTTCTGGGTGATCTGATGAGCAAGTAAATGTCTTCGATTGCAATGGAAAAAATGGATAGAGATAAATTTTGAAGAAATTATTTGCGATTTTTAGAATTGTGATTGACACATTCTTAGAATTTACTGAGGTTTATGCGGAGATAGAAAAGGCTGTGCCTACAATTCGAAGCTTATTTCTTCCGCCAAGTTTTGATCTTTTGTTTGGTTTCATCGATATGTGATTTAATCTGAAGAAACCATGGCTTTCAACTTTGTGTTTTGTAATTGATATACATTAATTGTTTTGAATTTTGATGAGGAATTTCCTAGATTGGGCATGAGCAAATATGATTTTCAAGTTAGTGGAAACATTCGATTTAGAAGTTTAAGGATTAGAGCGGGTGATGAAAAGAGTTAGAGGATTAAAATTGTTATTTTAAGATTATTTTAATATTAATTTATGCTACATCAGCGATTTTTGTCAAAATTAATGATGAAATTAACCAAAAAAAACCTAATTAGGATGTGCAATATGTGGTAAGATATTTCAATAGGATAACCTTAAATTAAGGTACCAATTTAATGCACAAAAATAAGCTAAGAGACCTTTAATAGAATTTACACATTTTGTAGGACTCTTTGAATGAATAAAAAACTACTTACCAAATATTTTAAATTAGAATTAAAAAATTGGTGTCAAATATTTAAATGAGAACTAATAAATTTAAATTGTTTGAAAACTATTTTCTTTTTATAAATCAAATTTTTGTACTGTTGGCTCAAATGCAACCAAGAGGAGGGTGAATTGGTTGTATTAAAAACTTTAGCAAAATCAAATTTTACAACCAAATTTACTTAACCAAAAATCAAGAACAAACTAAGCAAGTATAAGGAAAATATAAAGCAAAATATAAAGAGAGACAAGGAAAGAGTGCACCGGGATTTATAGAGGTTCAACTCCACCAATCGGAGTCTAAGTCCTCTCCTCAAGCTTGGCCCCTTGAGATTTCCTCCACTATATCTTGATTAAGATTATAATGGTGTTTTCTTCAAGGTGCACACCCAACCAATCTCTAGTTTTCTTCAAGGCTCACTAGAAACCACTCTCTAGTTTTCTTCAAGGCTCACTATAAACCACTCTACACTCAAGAGATTCTAAGATTTTGAATGTTTACAAACTCACAAGCTCACACAATAGCACTAAACCTAGATATACAAGTGAAAGCACAAAACTTGGCTCTTTTCTCAAATGATGAACACTTTGATGAGCATTTGATGATAAATTTTTGATCTTATTGCCAAGTTAGTTCCCAAAGTGTTTCTCCATATTTTTATACTCATTTGAGAGCCAAAGAGACGTTAGAAACCTGCTGGGGAAGTAAAGGTCCTTAAAAACTGGTGACCGTTTGCTCTATTTTTCACGCAAAAAACTGAGTTTCCAGACTTCGCGTTAAGTTTCGAGTTTAACGGGTTAAACTCGATTTCGTCCTCCAACGGTCAAAAACGGCTAATGACAGGTCATTAAAAATTCTGTTAGAATGTCCATGTGGCATCTTTTGATTTGTCCAAGTGCTATTTGAATCTTTGACTGAAATCGCGCTACTTGTACAATTTGAACGGAACTTTCAGGTTTCGTCTTAATAGGTTAAAATCAAAGTTTAACACGTTAACTAATGGTTTCGAAAAGTTACAGCAAACTCAGACTCCGGATTAAACTAGTTTAACGTATTAAAGTATAAACTTAGGAGCAACTTAGAAACACTTGTCATTTGTAAAATAAACTTGATTCAAACATTAATATATTTTGATGACCTACTAACTTCTCTTTAAAAACAAGTTTTATCATCAAACTTAAAACATATTTTTTGAAATAACACTTGAAATACTTGGAATTTAAGCATAACTTTAACAAATCTATTTTGACCCAATAAAATAAGATTAAACACAATAACACAATATACTTGTCATCATCAAAATTAAATATTTGCTTGGAACAAATCCAACATGTACCAACTTGGTCTAACTTAGGGTTAGAGACGAATTTACAATGGAAGAAAAATGTTTGAGACCATTAAGTAACAACTGAGAAGTTAGATATATATTTGTAACCCAAATTAAAGATTTGAGATTTTATACAATTTACTCGTTAGACTAAAATTCAATGGTTAATAAGTTAGTGACTAAAATAGTATGTCATTTAAAGTCAATAGTCTATTCATGAAATCTACTTGTCTAATATATATTGTCAAAACTTAAATTAATAAATCTAAAAATTTAACTAACATTTATATAGTATAATATGTGTTGGAGAAATGATCTTTAAGAAAGTAAAAATAAGGATTACGATTTTTTAATAGTATAATATGTGATACCACTTGGCGATAAACCAAACTAAAATGTTTTAAATATATTTAGGACAAAGATAAAACAACTACTAAGTTAGGAACTAAAACCATACAACATTGAAAACAAGGGACTGATATGAATTGGAATCATCTAGTATATTTATTTTTAACATTTATTGCTAGAACTCAACTTTTATACACACACATATATAGAGATATATTTACTGATCTCATTTTGTTAGGAAAATTACAAAAGCTCCAATGTGGTTTGATGTAACTTACACTTTGCCTCATTTCTTTATTTTCAAGAATCTATACTTTACCCACTACTTTCTTTATAATATCCGATAACAGTTTCTGAAACCCTAAATTAAACTATTTGATAATCATACTTTAGTAATTTAAAAATTTTTGATATTTTTTTCCATAGCTAACCAACATTTAAAAAATACTGATAAGCATTTACAGGAAGAAAAATGCATTTATAAAAATAAAAAATTAATAATTTAAAACGTCTATTAACTATAAAAAAAATATTAGCGAGACCAACATTATTGAAAGATGACTATCATACAGTTTAAATTATAGTTTTAAAAATTGTTATCAAACAATATAAAAAACTAGGAACAAAGTATATGTTTTCAAAAATAAAATGAGCAAATTATAAGTTAGGATAAACCTCAAAAGTAATTGTAATTTCCCTATTTTGTTTCACTTTGAACTTATGATCATAATGATTCTTTCTGAGGGTTCAGTTTCTTTTACCGGCCATGTAATTAAACCATGTTATGATCGTGTAATTAGCACGAGTTCAACTGCATTGAAATTACAGCATCATTTCCACTAATCAACACAGCCAAAGAAACACTAATTTACGATTCAAGGACTAAAAGGACTATTTCAAAGTTTGGGCACTAGGTCTCCAGCTACATCAGGAAAAAAGAAAAGTAAAAAAAATAAAAATAATAGATCTCTATTGTACTGAAATGTCAGATCAAGTGATTGAATATTAAGATACCAAGGTGAAGCTCAGAGGTTTAAAAACCAGTTTTGTTGGTTTAGTGGTTTCTTAAAAAAACAGACACGGACTTTATTCCCTTTATTATAAAATACTCCTACATTCCCTCTTTAATTAGAAATGACCCAGGTAACAGCCCCCTACAACCATAAATGACCCAATCCCGCAACGTTCCATCTGCACGCAAATGCCGTGAAACAAAAGCTTCCGATCTGCAGGATGATTGCAAGTAAATTTCTCAAACCTTTTACTGGGCATTCTGCGAACAAACAATTAATCTAGGTTCAGCCATTGAAGATTCTAGCAAAGCTTTCGAATGAGGTTCCAGAAAATGCACGATACCGAAGCAAATTAAGTTCAAATAGCTGTTAGAGGCTACTACTTTCTGTACTTCTCTTGTTCGTTTTATAATAAATAGTAACACAAACAATGTAAAAAAATTATCATTCAAAAACCATTTCTAGCAATAGCATAGTGTTTTTGCTGTGGCAATTTGACTTGAGGGCAAGCAATCGTTTGCTAACAGCTGACATAGAGGGCAACAACATTTAAAATGAGATATGGACATGATTCATTTCTCCATAAACATTAGATGGTGCTTGAAGAGGGCCAAAGGAGAAAGCACCTTCGTTCAGGATCCATGCCCACTGCCTTCCAGTCAAAGCATTTCTTGAGTTACGATAATAGAGGCGTTGAAACCATGGTTTTAAATCTCATATCATACTTGTTATTATAAAAAACATGGAATACTAGATGAGTAAAACAGTATGATACAGAGAAAGTGCACTTTTTTTGTTTTTTTTTTTTAGTTTTTGATATTTTTAAGTAAAATATATAAATATTATGTTTAATTGAATGCTTGTATAATATTTTTTAATATTTGAAATAATTTTGTATTTTTATTTCTTCTATACCCTTGAAGTTATATTTTTTATTTTGTAACTATATATTTATGTTTAAAAAATCTATATACATGTCATATGCACTTTAAACTTACACATTTTCAATAGCTGTTATGTTGTATATGTTCATATGTATATATATAATATATAACCACTATCTCAAGAGACACAATGATACGATAACGGTATTTGTACCGTACCTCTGAAAAAAGAATACGGCATCCCGAGATTTAAACCTTGGTCTAAACATCACAGATTGATGGAGGCCTCCCTGATCCAATCATCATCCAGTGGTACTCCAGTAAAGAACCGAACAAATTAGGATGTTTTCCATTCAAGAACGACAAAAGTCTTGCAGAATGGCTCAATATCTTCACGTCTGGACTATATCCTGGCAATAATCTTGAAATTGCTAGCATAGTAACTTTAGTCCTAGTAGTTGGAGCATTTTTGGGCATGTGTGAAGTAGAAGTTACCTGTGCACGAAGTTTGATAAGTTCAAATGGAAAGGGGTAAAATCCATATTTAGTCCCCTAACTTTAAGGGTCGTCCTAATGTGGTCTCTTAACTCAAAAAGTGACTATTAAAGTCCCCTAACTCAACTCGCGTGTCCTATTCTGGTCCTTACCGTCAGTTAAGGCGTTAATTCGGATGGAAATTGCCTACGTGGCACCCCAACTGCCACTTGGCATCCCCTTTTATAACAATAAGTGACAAGACTGAAAGGATAATAAGTCTATAGGTAGAATAGACACAGATGAATAATCCTAAGGACCCAAAACATAATTTAACCCAATCTTCTTCTTCTTCCCCAATCTTCTTCGTCGATAAGCAAGATCTCATCGATTTGTCTCTGCAACTCAACTCCACCTCCGACAAGGAGAAAATTTCACTGGAGCTGGAATCCAAGCACTTTCAGCCACTGCAGAAGCAACCCAGGAAGCGTGGTCGTTTCCAGTGGAAATAGGAACTATAGACGAATTCAATAGAAGTGAAGCATCCGGAAGCTTCTCTGTTGCAGGCCTCGGTGCCACAGAAGAAGCAGCATCGAAATTACTTTTGGTCGATGACTTTTTAGTCTGGTTAGAAAGCTGTGGAGCTGCGGAAGATAAAGCATTGAGGTTTCGATCCACTGATGCCATTTTCGTCTGGTTAAGAGGCGGCGGAGACGGCTGATTTGGGGGTCGTGGGGATGGTTTTCCGCCGAGTTCGGCCTGCTTGCTGGGCTCGGAAGCTTCGTCATCCAAGGAGGAAGCGTAGTTGACCAGAGACATTTTGTCTCCTCTTTGCTATTCCAGTTGCAATTTCCTCTTCTGCGATTTCACCATCATCAAGAAAATGGCAGCTTAAAAGGCTTCTTCCTAAGCCATTTCTTGTTCCTTGGGAACAAGCCTTTTGAACAGAAGAACACTTTGGGAGCTGGGAGTAGGAGTTTTGTCTGTCTGAGTGAGGATAAGAGCAGGAAGTTGTCTGAGAGGGAGAAATCGCCAGGAGGAAGGCGCCCGGCGAGCGACTCAATGTCTGCCTTGCCCAGCAAATTTAAACGCCGCCGCCGTCGAATTGCAGGACCACCGTTTGTTGTTGGAGTTGCGTAGGATGGCCTGGGTTAATGTTGTTTTAGGTCCTTAGAATTATTTACTTGTATCAATTCTACCATTATATCTATTATTATTTCAGTTTTGTCACTTGTGTTTCATAAAAGAGGATGCCACGTGGCAGTTGGCGTGCCACATAAGCATTTTCCATCTAAACTAACCATTAAACTAATAGTAGGGACTAAAATGGGACACACTAGTTAAGTTAGAGGACTTTAATAGTGGCTTTTTAAGTTAAGGGACCACATTAGGACTATCCTTAAAGTTAGGGGACTACATATGAATTTTACCCAAATGGAAAGCATATTATGGACTCAAAGGTGCCAGCCACCGTTCCTGCCACAAGGGCTTCTGAGACAATTATAAATACGATGCTAGGTTAGTCCATACATGTTACACCCCATATTGTCCAAGTAGAAAAGAGCCTTAAGTTGAGAAAATCAATTAAAATGTTGGAGCAACCATATTAGCTAGGGACTAGTTTCATAAAATAAGAAATAGCGACCTCTAAATCTAGTAATTAATCCATTTTTATAAAGATCCTTTGAAATAAAAATTAGTTGCAAAGATTTGCTATTCAAAATTCCAATGCTTTAGTGAATGCAATCACTTGGTAATTTCTAAGAAACTAAAAGTTTTATAGCTTCAACTTAAACTTTTCAACTTGGGCTTGTAGCATTATCTGGCAAAGAAGCTCAGGATCCAATAGAATCTGGTTCCAACACTTTTCATAGTACCTAGAGATGACAAAATTTGGCTCAACCCGAAGATTTGATCTGACTCACCCGAACTCAAGCCCGACCTGACCTGATTTGATCAGAAAAGTTAACGACCCAAAACCAACTGCACTCAACTTGACCTGAACCCGAACCTGATTGAAGTGAAACCCGAGAAAACCTGAGCCCGAACCCGACCTGATTTGAACAAAAAATGACCCGATAACTAAACCCGACAAGACCTGATTTTAACTTAAATCAACATAAAACATATGGTTGGCAAAGATATTTAAAAATCTATGATTTAATATATGTGAATGAGTTTTTTCTATTCTGTTGATATGTTTTACGTTAAAAAGTGAGTGAGAGTTATGATAAACGATTAGTGATACGATGATAAAGAGATAAGAATAATTAGGTTTTAGAAATTATAGTACTCCTTCCGTCTCATATTCTTTGAAATATTTGAATTTTTTGAATAGTTTGAATTAAATTTATTTATATTGCTTCATTTATCTCAATTTTTTTGCATTATTCATATTTTAACAATTAATCTATATTTTTTATTTTCAACATTTTAATATATAAATAAAAATATTTTATACATAAATGATAAATTAAGACTTATAGTTTTTAAATATATATTTTTTTTTTTTTTAATAAAACAATAATATAAATAAATTCAGATCAAATTAGTCAGAAAAGTTAATTTGAGCAAAGAAAATAGGATGGATGGAGATTATTTATTATAAAAAAAATTATGAAAGCATATATTTAGAAACTGTAGGTCTTTATTTATTATTTAATATAATAATTTTTCATTTATATACTAAAATGTTGAAAATAAAAAATCATAAATTAATTGTTAACTAGTGAATGTTATAAAAAAATTTACACAGAGAGAATATTTTATTAAAAAAATTATATATTAATATATCTTCATAAATGTTATATTATTTTTTTAATATCTAGTCAAATTAAATTTTAATCAAAATTGAATCGATTTAGCCATTTTGGCTTGTGCATCAGTGAACTAAGTAAATTTGACAATTAAGTTGAATTTGGTTTAAGACCCGATAACCCGACCTGATTGGATCCGAACCCAGATAAACCTAGTTTGACCCAACCCGAACCCAAAATCTACTCAACCTGAAATCAACCTAAACCAAAATAACTCGACCTGAACCCGACTTAGACCCGAATATATACTAACCCAATTAAACTTAAATATGAATGACCTAATCCAAACCTAACCCGATTCACCCAATTGTCATCCCTAATAGTACTTGATAAAACAATCAACTATAGCGCTCAGTTTCAAGGAAGCAGGTAATAGATTTAGTAAGCTCACTCGTTTTGAGTAAGTGAGGACCCTACTTATATGTTAGTTGGTGTTGACACCTAATTTTGTCCGGGTACTAACTTTTGTCTAAGTTTTAGGTTAGGAAAATTAGTTTAGGAGCATTTTGATTTTTACAGGGGGCAGTTTGGTCTTTTTAGGTAATTGTTGATTTTTGGAGTTTAAAGTGTTCATCTAGGGTAGAAATAGGAGTTAATTTAGTTTAGGTATCAATTTGGAGTCTTAAAAGTCTTGTAGGGTCAACTCGGGCAAAAAGAAAAAGTTTGGGAGGAAACTGAGGATTTTTAGAAAGTTTTGAGCAAACTTCAAAAGTTTGAGGCAAATCTGTCAATTTTAGAGAGTTTGAGCTGAATCTGGCGATTTTACGGAATTTCAGGAAAAATCTGGGGTTTTTGCAAAGTTTTGGGCTAATCTGACAATTCCTGAAAGTTTTGGGTCAAATTGAAATTCGCACAGAATTTAGAGCAGAATAGGCAGATTGAGAGTTTTATTGGAGTTGAATTAGAATTTTGACCAAAACTCTTAAAAATTGAATTTGAACCAGTTTTAAACATGGAAAACCTAGTTAATCTCGCCTAGGACTCACTAGTATAAATACGGGTCACTATTGGCATGAAAAAGGGGAGGAATTTGGAAACCCGAAGCTCTAGTCTCAAAAAAGGGAAAACTGCAGCTTTCAATCGCTATCTCTCCTCCCTCTTCCCCAGAAGCCCTAACCTTTTCACCAAGCCGCCGCCACCACCCGCCTTATCTTCCCCTGCCTTCGACGCTTCGCCTTCCCAGTGCCGACGTTCCGCCTCTCCAGCTCCGCCGTCGCTGCTCCCGACGACGTTCCCTGATTTCGCCGCCGCCACCGCTCCGTCCGACTGCAAGCCGCCGTCCCCGGAGGCTTCTCGTAGCTGCTTGCCTTCACTCCGAGCTTCCTCCACCGCCGCCTCGTCGTCTTTGGTCGCTGTCTCTGCCGCACCAAGGGTCGCCGGCGCCCCCTCAGCCAAGCCTCAGTTGGCGTTTGCCGCGACATAGCTGGAGGACAGAGAATCGAGAACGACCCGAGTTACGACCCGCGAACCCGACCCGGATATAACCCATCATAAGCTTCTTTTGCTAAAACTCGTGTTTAGTCCCTAGTCTTTTAATTTTTGTCGTTCTGGCACCTATTTGTTTTCTGCATTAACAAATCAGTCACTGACAGTATTGTTTTTGTTCATTTTATTACTTTGATTGCTTGTTTTGTTACTTTTAGGATCATGAATTAGTTTTGGTAATTAATATTACATAAAATGGCAGGCTTAGGTCAGAACAGATTTTATTTATTTTATTTTATTTTTTTTAGCTAGCACAAAATTTAAAATTCATTCACACGATGCATCTAAAGAAATCACACCTAAAAAAAAATTTAAAATCCATATCCGGATGATCCAATAGGATTTATGGTTTGGATTGATGATCAATTAAAATATTTAAAAGATAAATAAAGATAGGTTAAGTTTTTAGGTTCCACATCCGAGTGGTCCAATAGGATCTATGGTTTGGAAATATCAAAATATCAAAAATAAATAAAAATCAAGTATTAAAGTTCAGAAGTCCATATCCGGGTGGTTCGATTAGAACTCATGGTTTGGAATTAAATTAAATAAAATTTATTAAAATCACTTTCAATCGAAGATTAGGTCAAAAAGTAAAGATTTAAGGAGAAGATAAAAACGAACCTCATGGTACCAATTTCTGGGCGCTTTAATAAGGTTATTTTAACATAACCGACTCACGATCTTAGAATTTTTCGCAGACCATAACAGGTATCCAATCGACCTAGGTAAACTGATTGGTGGTGACTCCCAAAAATCACGTTGCTACAGTTAAAATACCTACTTTAAAGGAGGTGGTGGACCTAAACTCAACCACTAGAGCTACTTGCTTATCCTCAGACGAATCAAGGCCCTACTTAGTACTGCAGTCAGTATTTTTAACAGGTAAGCAATCAAGATGATGTGTTCAGTTACTCGTATGTATGCTCGTGAAAGTGTAAAACAATATACTTACTTTAGAGCAAGATGCAGTTACAGTGACTCTTAAAGAGCATTACTTCTGTTACTCGATTAAGAGCTTTCCTATAGTATTTCGAATGAGATCGGTTTACAGGTTGACTTTACCAATCTGGTTCTAGCTTAAAGCGTAACAGTAAGGCCTAAGCCTATAACAACAATAGTTAACCATTTCAGTTTCATTTCAATGATCTCTTGTGATATAAATTTTCCTTAAAACATCTAATCGAATCTAGCCGAGGCCGGTGCAATTCAATAGGCTAAGTTAGGGAGAACATTAGCCAAGCACTTATCGTTGCATCTTGGTCCTACAATATCTTGGTTCGAACAAACAGTATAGCCTAAGCACATTACAAAAGTTAGCAACAAGCCATTTTAGCCTGCTTCCTAGACTAGTTTCATATGGTTCATCAATAAAACCAAGTCCAATAACAATCCTAATAGTAGGCTTTACAAACTGTTTCTACTCTGTTTCACTAATCGACATAAAGATAAGCTATCCAAGAATCAGTTTTTAAATTACTAAATACATAAAAGCTCACACTTTATGACTCGATTTAGCAAAGACAAGAACAGCAATTTCAGCAACTAATTATTAGTAAAAAAATATGCAAGATTAACTGCCAATAGTTAAACACTAATCTCTATTCATGGCTAGATTTAATCACCAAAAGCAGCAATTTCGAGCACAAACCAAGAAGAGCTATTGTTCACTTACCAGTCTTCCATCAGTAATTAACCTCAATTTCGTGCCACCAAGAGGAATCCAGGAACAAGCAATCGCCGGGCAAAAGAATCAGCTAAACCACCCTTTACCAGCCGTCAGCAGCCCAAATTTGAAACAGAAGTCACAAGCTTTTTCATGCTATCAAGCCACACTCAGAACAGAACTGCCTAGCTCAATTGGAAAGTGGAAACTAGCCCAATTGAGGTTTCTTATGAAAAAAAAAAAAAATGAACATAGTTTGACTTTTTAGCCATAATTTTGATGCTAAAATAAAACTAAGCATGCCAATTTCGGCATTGGGTTAATTCAAATTGTTCCCTGAGGTTTAGGTAAAATGACACTTTGCCCTCCTATTTTAAAAATATATACTTCCGCCAGCATTTTTAATACAGTTTAATAGAAACTTTTAAAATATGAATTTAAACAATACGGTAGCTATGTTTTGGTATTTTCAATCTGTATAATATTTTGTTATAGTTAATGAATATTTTAAATTATCAGTTTTTTTTTAGTAAAATCCATATTTAGTCATCTAACTTTAAAGATTGTCCTAATGTGGTCATTTAACTCAAAAAGTGGCTCTTAAAGTCCCCTAACTCAACTTAAGTGTCCTATTTTGGCCCCTACCGTTAGTTCTACCATTATTTCGGATGAAAATTGCTTACATGGCACGTATATTGCCACATGATAGTCTCTTTTATGATAAAAAGTGATTAGATTGAAAGAATAAAAAAGTTCAAGCTAAAATTGGCACACAAAGTAATTTTAGAGACAAAAAATGATAGTTAAC
Organism: Aquilaria sinensis; assembly: GCA_005392925.1. Lineage (NCBI taxonomy): Eukaryota > Viridiplantae > Streptophyta > Magnoliopsida > Malvales > Thymelaeaceae > Aquilaria > Aquilaria sinensis. Next base: position 157,557 of record SMDT01002415.1, read on the forward strand.
CCAATCTTCCCCGTTGCCACTCCACTCCGATAAATCGCCATCGCAGCCCCTCTCCCTTTCTCTGCCGACGCTCCACCTTCCCCCCTTTCATCCACAGCCCCGCCCTTCATCCATAGCCTAGCCAGTCACAGCTCCATCTCCAGCCCCTCGCCGCCTCGTCTTGCTCTATAGCTGCCACCTAGGGAAAGGCTCGATCGCGATTCCTCGCTTGCATTCCATCATCTCCTCCTCCACCGCTGAAGTCGCCTGTCCACCTGAAGGCCGACCCTGTCATCTCCACCATTGAAGCCGCTCATCCGCTGAAGCCGCTCGTCCATCTGATTCTCTCCTCGTTCAATCAAAAGATCGGTTGGTGGAGATGTGACTAGCGGGGCTGTGGATGAAGGGGGAAGGTGGAGCATCGGTAGGGAAGAAGGAAGATCCAATGTCAGCGGAGAGAGGGAAAGGAGAAGCAGTGGCAATCAAATCGAAGAAGGGCAACGACAGGGAAGATTGGGTTGACTATCATTTTAGGTCCCTAAAATTACTTTTTGTGCCAATTTTAGGCTAAACTTTATTTTTTTTCTAATCAAATCACTTCTTATCATAAAAGAGACTGTCACTTAGCAATATACGTGCCACGTAGCCAATTTCTATCCAAAATAATGATAGAACTAATAGTAGAGACCAAAATAGGACACTTAAGTTGAGGTAGGGGACTTTAAGAGTCACTATTTGATTTAAGGGACTACATTAGGACGACTCTTAAAGTTATGGGACTAAATATGGATTTGACCCGTTTTTTTATAAATGGAATGCAATATCTTTTACAAGTCAATTAATTGTAAAAAAAGTAATATACATATTGAAATTAATTGAAGATGAGATTATATCTAAATTACCATTTCAAAAGTTACCGTCGAACTGTATTCGAAAGGCAAGGGTAGAAGTGTATATTTCTGAAATAAAAGTAGCAAAGTGTAATTTTACATAAACCTCGTGGAACAAATTGTAATTATTCCATTTGGAATTTGGTTGGGTTTGTTAGAGGGGCTATACCAATTAATGCCACTCGATGTGTCAAAGATATGAAGCGATAGTGGATGAACTTGGAGTGGAAACACTTCTTTAAAATCGATTTATGTGTTTTAGATGATCCACATCTTTATCTCAACACAAGAATATATGGTTCCACCCTTCGTTGGTCTCATCAGGCAGCTTAAATGGTACAGCAAAACCAAATTAGTTTCTCTATCCGAGAGCATAGCAGCCAAGAAATCCACTCAAGAAAAAAGGCAATCTATGGAACAATACAATCACAAGCATGCACCAAGTAAAGAAGCACTAACCCACTGATCATTCCATATTTCCAGCATAGCACTAGATCATAAAATTAAACATTTTCCAGAAACTCACTAACTACTGAGTGAAAAAAAAAAAAAACCAGCTACAGACGACAAGCTGTATATCCACCTAATAAAGGAAACCATGAAAATTTGTCCAAGGAGTTACCAATGGCAGGGGGTGAGGCCACTTGGTGACGATTGCCGTCTTGGCCACAGGTCAGCTGGGTGCTTGTGCTGCCATCGCCGCCGTTTACACGCTTGCCATTGCTGGAGGCCAGGAGAGGATTTCTTGATCGTGAGCAGACGGGTAATTAAACGAGAACAGAGATAACAAAATCAGTAGAGCCACATTCCATTCCAACATTATTACACAAAAGATCGAGTAACATAAATGGACAAGAATAGAGTGGGAGGTTCACCTCGGAGATCGTAGATCCCGAATGTGGCTGCCCTGCGACAGTGGCGGATGGAAGAACATAACAAGGGAGTTGTGAGTACAAGTACAACGCAGAAAAATAGAGTTGTCAAGCACCAATTTGTGGTGGAAGAGACCAGATTTCAGGTTGGATTCGATCTACCCACCAATTCGTGGAAATCTCTGAATCCCGAATTGCGACATACCTTGGTTCTTCAGACGGAGGAATCTGTTCTAAACCGAGAGGGCAGTTGGGTTAACCGTCTGTTCATGGCCATTGCGCATTCACTGGCTGTTGATGTGCAGATCAAAGGTCAGGCCATTGAAGATCAGGGTGGGAGGCCAACAGATGGCGATTTGGGTCTGTTTGAGAGTGTGGAGTGTGTGGGTGACTGGGCGCGAGGCTCATGTGTGAGGATAGGACTAGGTAGAGTGGCATACAAATCACTCAATTAGCCATGTTTTCTTCCCGCTTTTGACCAACCCAACCATTTTGAAGTAATACGTTTTTGAAGCTAGATTAATCACATTGAGAACTTATTTTTGTACTCAATTCCTCTATCCCAAGTACCCTAACGGATGTCGATAGTGGGAGCAGAGAGTGGAAGTAATTGCAGGAAAGCGTCACTTTTAAAAATTTAAGTAAATGTGTTATGAAAATGAGAATGAAAACAGTAATTAAGATCTTAGCAAAAACGTCGACTTAAAATAGAAGAATTATGTCAGGTAGCCTCCATGTTGAAGGATTATGTGAGGTAACCTCTATGTCAATCTCACTACTATTATGAGTTAATAATAGTAGTAATAATAATAATAATAATTTAACTTGTTTTTTTTTATATATTTAGAAGCACCATACATGTTTTAATTGTTAGGTTCTACAGTTTTGATCCAAACTAACCAAATAAAGATATCTAAACCATTCTATCTAAATATAATTGGTTTGTTTTGAATTTCTTTTTTACCCAAATAATTCTCCCCTGAGTGTCATTGTAAACGACAGGGGACAACTTTGAGACTAACCCCTGAACCTCAGGGGCAAAAGGTGCAATTCATCGCAATCGTTTTAGGCTCACATTTCGCCGTTAAAGAAGAACGGAACAAGAACATAAGAGCATGAGGCACATTCGTTCCAGATCGCTTACAACTTTCAGTCCCAATGAACACTGAATCGATTTCTCCGGCTAATCGAGAAAACGGTAGTCATCTCTTTCTTTTCCCGTTTCTGTTTTTAGTTGATTTTGCTTTGTGTCTAAGTTCATCATCCGTTTCGTGGATTTTACAGAAATGAATGGAAGTGATTCGGACTCGAATCCCGAAGACGTACTGGAATACTATCAGCCGATCTCCGCCGCGGCCGAAGACGGAGAGGATTCCGACGAACAAGCCATCTCGGACGACGAGCAACACTGTTACCAGAGCCTCTCGAACGGGATCTCTTCTCTTCACGTGAACGAGGACTCGTCGGAGGAAGAAGAGGAGAGGACAAGAGAGGCGGCCGATTCGGCGATCCAGAGAGCGTTTAGGGAGGACGAGAGCCGGAGGAGTGCGCCGTTGACGGCAGAGAATGCGATGCGAGTGATCGAAGCTATGCGTGGGATTTCTTTCGCTGGTATGGCTCCTGCGTGGGCTGACCAGGTTCCCGAGGATCAGTGGATCGATGAGCTTCGAAGACTCCGGCAGCCGCCAAGCTGTGCTAGAACTGTTCAAAATTAATCGATATTTCCTTCTCTCTCTCCTGATATCGATTTTTCAGCTGTAATCTTTCCTTGCACTTTTCATTTAACTACTCCTGTACCAAGAAATGCCTGTAGTTGAAGCTAGGTGACATTAGTATCGATTTTTGCTCTCATAATTTTTAATTTTTAACTTTAAACGGTTTAATTTTTAATGCCAGTAATTTCATTTAAGAACAACATTAACATTTATTAACATTTAGTGTCAGGGTTGAAAAAATTACCAGCAGTAACTTTAACATTGAAAAAATTATAGCAATTTGTAAAATTAGGCCAAAATGCATGGTTGGCCCTCTAACTTGTCAAACTCGCACGAGTTAGTTCTTTAACCTCAACTTAGTGTGAATTAATTTCAACTTTGAAAAATTAAGCGAGTTAGTCTTTCAACGTACAGATTGACAAATAGCATTAGTTTCTCTCCAACGCCGCTTGATCTCTTCTTTTGTCAGCGTTGCCCGATTTCTTCTTAACTCCACTTGATCTCTTTTTCCGTCAGCATTGCTCGATCTTTTCTCCCGTCGGTGTTGCTTGATTTCTTCTCTCATCGACTTTGCCCCAATCTCTTCCCAACATTGCTCTATCTCTTCTCTCATCAGTGTTGCTTCCTTGGAGGTCTTCAATGCCCCCCGATGACCTTCCCCCATAGAGGTCTCGTCTCCCCTTGATCTCTTCTCCTGTTAATCTCATATCCCATCATCTCTTCTCCCATCGTTTCATCTCCCATTGCCTCTTCTCCTATCGGTTCATCTCCCGTTGCCTCTTCTCCCCTCGATGCCTTTTGAGACATTTCCACTGCAAAGTACGAAGCAGGGCTCAAATTATTTTGGTGATTTATTGATTCAAAAATCTACAAGATGTGGCAAAATTAGCCATCATAGCGCTTACCTCACAACCAGCACACATGCAGTTTACCTTATGGACGCTTTTCATCCCCTATAGGGCTAATTCACTTAATTTAATAAAGTTGAGGGACCAAAATGATTAATTTGCTAAATTAGAGGACAAACTCGCATTGAATCAAAGATAAAGGACTAACTCGTGCGAGTTTGCCAAGTTAGAGGGCCAACTATACATTTCGGCCATAAATTTATTCCAACATGTAATCACGCTACTCCTAAAAACATTTTTCCAAACCAACCTTAAGAGTACCATATATTTCTGGAAATATAAAGTGCAAGCTGATGGCATTGAAGTTCAAAACTTCATGACAGTCTCCGCATCTTGCTAACAGAGTTGGCAAGGGAGTTACTCTCCCACACAACCGGCCCGAGCTCGAGACACTATTTCCTTTTCTCTTAATCTTCAAAATCTTTAACTCTAATAGGTAGAATATTCTGAGTATAAAAAAAAAACTTATGACAAAAAAATAAAACGTTGCCCCCCCTTAAATCAGGGCAATATCCCTGGTACTTGACTGCTCAAGCGCTAATGTTCTCGATCTCTGCCCTTTTGTCCATCCTCTTAACAATACCTGCAATAACCTGTCCCCGATGGCCCAAAAACAAACTCAAATTGATCAGAGAGCATCTCAGAATGAAATTCAGAATTCTAATGTAGGCGAGCACGTTTGCACCTTCCCGGGCCCCAATTCGTAGCTCTTGCTCAAGCCTTTATTTAGTAGGGTTTTCACAGTCGTCTCCCATTGAACTGGAGAAGTGACCTGGTATAGATTTCAATAACTTGATTAAGTCCATGAAGGGAAGACTGGATTCTGAATTACTGAGCAGTTTACCTGTCGTGCTAATATCTTCCTTATTGTGCTGGGATCTGCGTGAGGCTTTGCATCGACATTTGAAATCATGGGAATCCTTGGGGTTCTAATTTCTGTGGCTGCTAATGCAGCTTCTAATCTTGAGACCGCTGGTTCCATGAAACTTGTGTGGAAAGCACCAGCAACAGCTAGACGAACCTGTAGAGAGTGGACAATGAAAATCATTTGGCCTGTGATAGAGCTAAACTGTTTCTGAACTTATCCAAACTGCATACAAGTTGGAGACTTGAATGGATAGCCATTTCATATCTGATGCAAACGAAGGAATCATCTTCTCACCGTCATTCGAGCCTTGAAGGACTTTGCTTTAGCTTCTACTGCTTCAACTCCTTTCAGACCCCCAGACACTGCATAATTCCCCTGCCAGGGTTGAAAAATCCAACTATATAAGAAGCCAACATTAAGCATAATTTGAAGGGTAATAATCACAAAAACAAGATGTAAAGAAAATTACAGCGCACAAGTAATTTGCAATCTGGACTTTATTCGCCTCATCAACTTCCTCGTTGGCCACATCACATAACTGCTGAACCTTGTCTGAGTCAAGCCCGATCACACTGACCATCGCACTTTTAGTGGCATCAGCAGCATCCTGAACACAGCAGAGAAACCTGCTAGTAAAAAATGAAAAACAATCCTTTGTACACCTTAAAAAATGAAATTTAGACTTCCTTTAGCCAGCATCAAAACTCTACCTGCATAGCTTCTCCTCTTAGTTTGACCAGCTTGAGTCCATCCTCAAAGCTTAGTAATAAAAAGCCGAGGGAGCAAGTGAAAACTAGGTCAGGCCAGAAGTATCGTAGAAAGCACAGGTAGTTATACATATATTACTATTAGGTATACTCCCCATATGTTATTGGAAAACATAAGAAACATTCAAAAATTTTGAATATGAGTTGATATTTCCTTTTCCCTCTACTTTCTTTCTTTTCTTCGTCTTTTTTTTTTTTTTGAGCCAAAAGGCTGGAATTCAATTGGCTGTCACTACACAACATTTTGCATGACTAAATGTCTCACCTAAAGGCTCCAGCAAATGCTAGTGCAGTGTACTCCCCCAAGCTAAGGCCACATGTCACATCAACTGAATCAATTATCTGAGCTCCTCCTTCACGTGCACGAAGCAGTTCCACAGCAGCTAGACTCGTGACATAAATAGCAGGCTGTAAAGATGTTAGTTCAATGCCTCACTTATGATGATCAACAAAAATTTCATCCTAAAAAGAAGGTACTTACAGGAAATGTATAAAACTTCAATTATTCATATGAGAAAATATGGATTTATCACCCAATATGTGCAGCTTGATGATTTTATATATATGTCATGTTTTTCCTTTGAAAAGAGAGGGTCAAAGTTGTTGGGAAATCAACAAAAATTAACAGAGCAAATTACCTGGCTTATGATGGTTGAATCTAACTTCTCTTTTGGTCCATTTATGCATACATCCAGAAGATCATAACTGTACGCAACAAAAACAACATTTTTTTTTAAGACAACGTATATGAAGGTAAGTTTGATGGCACCAAATAGGACTTAAATCCTAAGCCAGAGTACAGAAATGGTAGCAAAAGGTAAAACAACGCCCAACAGAATATACCCCAGTATTTCATTAGCCTTATTATATAATTCTGCAGCAGCAGGTACACCCTGTGCCTCTTTTCCCATCCCAACTGCCTGTGCGCCCTGAAAAAGGGTAAAAGCAAAAAAATGACACTCAAGTAGGTATTGGTAAATCATGAATTCTTTTCTGTTCTTTTTTTTTCTTTCTTGAATATGAGCAGGACGCAGGTCCAACATGTCAACTTTATCAATTGTCAAAACCAGGGAAAGATAAAAAGGGAAAAAAAAAACCACTAGATAGCAACTGTCCCATAATCTATGATTAAAAGAGCAAAACGAAAAATATAACTTCTGTACAATTGAGCTCTCACTGCAGCAGCAGCAGCAACAAATGCACTCAGAAATGGGAACTTTTGGCTGCCTTTCGTTCAGTGTTTTGAATCCCTTCTGGTTTTCTATGTCTAAAAGCTTCCATAGATTTTCTTTTGTTACCACCTATTTTGATTCAACTAATCATGTAGGCCATTTCTACGATCAGGCTCACTATGTTGAGATTGACAATTCTATATGTTTTACTGAATAACAATGAGATATATACACGTACGGAGAGATTGGGCTGTTGACCAACTCTCAATTAGTAATAAATCAAATGTTCTAATTTTAGTCAATTACTTGATCTATGGGATTTGTTGTCATTACAATGACTGTGTATAAATGGAAAGCTTGGATTCCTCTAATATGCCCCCTCAGGATGGAGCTCGATCAGAGAGTCCAATCTTGATTTTTAATAGTTGGAAGCGAGTGCGTGGAAGTGGTTTGGTCAAGACATCAGCCAGTTGATCTTCTGAGGAAACATGGCTGACACGCAAAGCACCACCTTGCACTTGATCTCGAATAAAATGATAATCAATTGCAACATGCTTCATGTGAGAGTGGAAGACTGGGTTGGAGCAGAGATGAGTTGCACCAATGTTGTCACAGTAGATAACAGGAGCAGCAGGAAGACAGATGCAAAGCTCAGTGAGGAGAGAACAAATCCAACGTAGTTCAGCAGCTGTAGAAGCAACAGCACGATATTCAGCTTCAGTGGAAGAGCGAGCAACTATGCGTTGTTTCTTGGAGGACCAGGAGATGGGATTGCGTCCGAGGTAAACAATGTAGGCACTGGTGGAGGTGTAGTCATCTTTATTACCGGCCCAGTCCGCATCAGAAAAGGCATGAAGAGATAGGGAGGTGTCACGATGCAGAGGGAGGCCATGATCAGCTGTACCAGAGAGATAGCGAAGTAGGCGTTTGACAGCATTCCAATGATCAGTGGAGGGTTGATGCATAAATTGAGACAACTTATTAACATCATAGGCGATATCAAGGCGAGTGAGACATAGGTATTGGAGGCTTCCAACAACTATTCTGTATTCAGACGGATCAGGCAGAACAGTGCCAGAGAGAGTTGTAAGTGTTGGATCACGCTCCTGACCTGCTTCTTCTTCGTTTTTTTTTCCTTCCCTTCTTTTCTTCCTGCTTTCGTCTCTACTCCTACTCTCTCCTTCTCCTTCACCACAATGGCCACCGACGAAACCTCTGCAACTTCGCACACCACCGTTCAAAACACCCAAGATCCAACTAATCCTCTCGTTACCATCAACATCACAAACATCACAAAACTAACCCCCAGCAGCTACATCACATGGAGTCTCCAAATCAAAAGTCTGTTAGAAGGATATGATCTTTATGGCTTTCTCGATGGCTCCCATCCCAGCCCCACACCAACCATCACCATCAATGGTAAGACAACTCCCAATCCAGCACACATAACATGGAAGCGCCAGGATCGTCTTCTCTTCAGTGCACTCCTTGGTGCCGTCTCTCTGCCCATCCAACCACTTCTTGCTCGCTGCACTACCTCTCAAGAGGCTTGGACCAGCCTGGCCAATACCTATGCCAAACCATCTCGTGGTCACATCAAACAGATCAAGGATCAATTAAAGAATTATGCCAAAGGCTCCAAGGCGATCTCGGAATATATGCAATTCATTAAGCACAGGGCTGATGAACTTGCTCTGCTTGGAAAACCAGTGGATGAAGAAGATCTCATCGATAAAATCCCTGACAGCCTGGGTGAAGAATATAAAGGAATTGTCGATGCAGTCAACGCTCGCGACACGCCAATCTCATTTGATGAAATTCATGACAAGCTAATCAACAAGGAAGCGTCTCTCCACCAATCACAGACACCACCTGCATTCTTCCCGGCCACTGCGAATCCTGTAAATCAACGCTATCATCGACCCTGGCGTCCTTCCACCTTTCACCATCAAGGCCAACAATCAAACGTGTCGCATAATGTTCGTCCTCCACCACGCCCATACCTTGGGTACTGTCAAGGATGTGGTACTCAAGGACATCCTGTCAAACGATGCCCTCAGTATCATCTCACTCCATCCTCATCTGCTCCACCAGCCCCACGCCCACAGGCTCATCGCCCCACCTCCCCATGGCAACCCTGTGCACATTTTGCATCACTTGAGAACACTGACACCCCCACATGGCTGCTTGATAGTGGGGCATCGCATCATGTCACCATGGATTTGAATAATCTTTCACTTCACACACCTTATGCCGGCTCTGATACCATGTTGAGATTGACAATTCTATATGTTTTACTGAATAACAATGAGATATATACACGTACGGAGAGATTGGGCTGTTGACCAACTCTCAATTAGTAATAAATCAAATGTTCTAATTTTAGTCAATTACTTGATCTATGGGATTTGTTGTCATTACAATGACTGTGTATAAATGGAAAGCTTGGATTCCTCTAATACACTAATCATGTTAAGCTACCGGTCTGTGAATCATCTTGATCAAACGCTAAAGGCATTTGAAACCTGCATCCTCACCATCAAAATGCAAACTTCGAATACGGCATATACACTTTTTCCAAGATTCTTTCTCACCTTGCCCTACTTTTCATAACCAAGATTTCTAAAGACACTACACACTCATCAGAATCGGACTTATGTGAAATTAGGGACGTCACAGGCGAAATATGGACCCAAGTTCTGTTTCACGGATGTGGAAAGTCTTGTTTCTACAGATTTAAAGAACTCTTGCTATGGACAAGAAAGCTACATTAGATGATTTTCCCAATTTTCCACAACTACAAAATCAGAACATCCTCTAAAACTTAGTGCTTTTGCAACCGCTCCAACACCAAGTATTTTGAAATATCATTCCTATTTTCCAGACTACGAAAATATCGTTGTAAACGGAATTAACTTTCTTCCATTCTCCAACACAGAATAAAACACTTAATACTCAAACAGTAGACTTTAACTAGTTCAGTTCATTCAGTCCCAGAATAACCTCAAATCCTCCAAATTTCATCAATGAACCTAGAAAATCGAAATTTTCCAACAAACCTGGCCAGGGAAGAGGAAAGCGAGGTTGGGGCTGTAGTCGGCAAAGAGGGCGTCGTCGACAGTAACCTGAGATCCGACGGAGACACTCATGAGAAGCCTGGATCGGGAGGAGGTTTTTTGGCGGAAGCATCGAGGCGCAGCGCCATTTCCGTTGGCGGGCAGCGAAAGGAAGGAGAGCTTGCGGAGAGGAAGAGAAGAAGGTGAAGAAAGTAGAGCGGAGGTCATGTCGACGAGAGAGTGAGAACTGGAGGAGAAGCGAGCTCGCATAAACAAAATGAAATCAAATGTGGGTGTGGTGGGTTTGAAATTCTTTTGATTTGTTTGAACTTATATGGAGCAAAACAGGAGCAGAAGCAACAGCAGGGGCGTGGCTAGTGGGTATGACTCTTCACCACCTCTGGGTTGGCGGAGATTGCGAGGGTTAGTCCTTTGAGTTGGCTTGGAAAACTATGCAGCGGGCGAAACCGGCTAACAGCCAACTACTGATTAGATGTGCATGCTAGGCCAACCCGGACTGGGACCAGAGTGGACCGGCTGGTCCTGGGTCAATAGGGACCAGACACGGCCTGGTTATATGCGTGCTGGTCTTGGTCCGAACCTAGGCATGCATTTATTTATTGTATTTTTTAAATTTTTTTCTAATTTTTGTGAAATAATTTTTGACTAAAAAATTGAGATAAGTAATTTTATTGAGAGTAAAACACTACCAAAGATGTGAATTTTATTAATTTCAAAGCTAAACAACACTTACATAAGTTGGAGTAGGCCTTACAAGGGGAAATGGTGCAATGTCCCAGAAAATTTAAGTAAAAAAAAAAAAAGCATATGATCTGTGCTTAACAGTATAATCAGATCAAATACAAACTAAAAAAATCTAATGGTCCGCTTCGTCGGCGTTTTCATTGTAAAAATTTTTTTGGTCTTATATCTGTAATGTGGCAAAAACCCAATCACGGTTGCATATACACGCTTTAACTGCATCAGGTGACAACCTTGCTTGTCTCTTCAAAATAACATGTTTTCCCGCACTAAAAGTCAACTTGGAAGCAATGGTTGAAATGAGAATAGTTAGAACTTCCTTCGCAATGACGGACATTATCAGAAATTTGTTGCTCCTCACTTTCCACCATTCCAAAATGTCAGTCTCACTATTCTCCCATACCAAGTTGAGGTATGTGTCAACTTCATTAAGACTAGAAGATATAGACCGGGGCTGTTTGAGCAGTTGTTTAATGGGATTGAAAACTAATGAGGCCGACGATGAGGAACTCTTAATGGTATCAAAAATAGTGCTCCCTATCTTATCTTTGTATTAGTCGGTGTAAATCTTATATAACTCACACATATGCTTATCAAGAGTAGCAATTATAACAAGAACAAATACATGTGACATATCTAAGAAACTATAATAACCATATAGTAGCTGTTGTGTGCTTGTGATTCTAACGGTTGGGTCGAGTGCAGATGCAAGTAAATAAATGGGGGGTATGTCGCTGAAATACGAAATCCACTTGTTTTTCATGGCCTTTATTGTGCCTTTTAAAAACTCATCATCTTTGTATTCTTTGAAAATCTATGCAATATTAACCAAATACATTAACACCTTGTGAGAAGTAGGATAGTAAACACTGAAGAAAAAAATGGTGGCCTCATAAAAATACCGTAGCATAGCTGCTACTTTCAAAAGTTTATCACACATCTTTTGTTTTAAAATTGTTTTTTTTCACTTTCATATTTATAAAACATGTCATATGTGCATCAAATAGAATCACATCCATCAATATCTTATAAGTCGAGTTCCATCATTAAACTATTTTGGAACTTTCAGTATTGACTTCAAATAATGGATTGCCCACCGAATAGGAATGATTTTGATGCTTAATACATTAAGGCTTTTTTGGATAGCTAAATTTAAAATATGACAAATACATCATATGTAAAAAAATACAGCATCTCTGACATGTTTCAACAATTCATTTAATGTCTCAGCTGCGACATTGGTATATGTTCCAACCGATATGATTGACCTCCATCTATTTAAATGCAATGATATGCTTCCATCCATTTAAATGCAATAATACGCTTTTGAACGACCTAACTGTCATCAATCTAGTGTGCAGTCACACAATAATAATCTTGTCCTAAGGGTGAAGTCTACATGTCACTAGTAAATGAGACAAAATGATCAAGAACAGAAAAGTATACCTGTAAGTTCAATTTACTGGCTTTATAAATTTTAAATGTCTCCCTCCTAGTAGTACACCTAGATATTCTTTTAAAAGTTGTGATTTTATCCATTTTTTCATGTGCTTATTTTCAGCTTGTATAAATGGTTTTTTAGTCAACATCATCCATTCTATCATGTCTTCTCTACAATTTTGTTGATTAAATAAAAAAATACCTGATGTACCGGCAAAACTCCCAAGCTGCATCTGGCCACTAGTACTATCAACTGCGTCCAGGTAGAGGTTTAGATACTAATGTTCCTGTGCCATTTGATTGTCCTCAAGTCAAAGTTCTTCTTGTGGACGAGCTTCGTCTTGCAATGTTTGCATTTTGCAAATCGTGCCCTGTTCTCAAACACTTGATTGAAATATTCCCAAACTCATGTAGTGAGCCTCACCGTTCTACCTTGACTTTTAAGTTCAAGTTGGTGGCTTGTCGGGGTGGGTTCGGAGCCATCACCTGCACCAACACTATCAGACGGAGTCACCTCCACCTCCTCGACGCCATTGTCAGAAAGTTGGTTGTCTTGCCCCAATTCGTATTGTGCCATGTCAAATTGTTCATCATCGTTGGTTTGTTGAATGTGGACACCATAGCTCACTGGTCAGGACATGGAATAGAAAAATGACCTCAACGCCTTTGTGTGAGATGAAGAGCTATAGACCTTTCCCTTTATCTTCGATGCCATTTGTGCAAGAATTGATTGAGAAGATGAAGAAATTTGAAAGTAATTAAGGAAAGATAAAGAAAATAATAAGGAAAGATTAAGAAAATAGTAGGAAAATAAGCTTGAGAGCTTGAGGAAATTGAGAGAATTTATTAAAGGAGGAGAGGAGAGCTTGAGGAAATTGAGAGAATTTATTAAAGGAGGAGAGGAGAGCTTGAGATTGGTGTGAAGAAATGATGCAAATAGCCTATCTATTTATAGGAGAGAGCATTTTTTTTTACTAAAAAACCTTTAGAATATAGTTGTTGAGGGGGGGGGGGAGTAATTTTAGGGCTCAAAAAAATATTGCAGGCCATTTTTTGAATCAGGAGCCGTTGGAGTCATTGACTAATTGTTGAGACCGAACCAGTCCCACGTGCCAGTCCTTAAGTAGACTGGGCCTAATTTCGAACTAGGGCATGCCAAGCTTACTTCCAACCACTTCCTCCCTTAGGCCCATAACTGCCCTTCCCTTACCTATGTCCTACCCGGTTCTGTGCTGAGTTAGGTTTGACCAAGTCTGATCCCAAGTTGGGCCGATCCCAAATAACTCTGGTGAACACCAATACTATTGATACACTAAAAGAAAATTATACCATTTTGTCCATAAAGTTTGTGTTGTTGTGTAAAATTGTTATTGAAGTAATGAATCGTAGCAGTTTCTTACCATGGTAAAATTGTGTTTTTGAGGGGTACTTTAACTAGATTAAAGGACACCATGCTAAATTACATTGTGAAGTGTTTATGGTTTGGAAGGCACAATCTAAGTCACACAAAGCATCCCAAAAGTGAGAATGTGTAATAAGAGCGAGAGTGAGAAAGAGTCACTTTTTTAAAATTTAAATAAGTAAAAATATTGTAAACTTGAAAATTGGAGCTACAGTTAAGAGCAAAAGTGAGAGCATAAGAGTGGGAGTGACAACCCAAAATAGAAGGATTATGTGACTTAGGGCGTAGTTAATGTGGGGCCTCAAACATCTTTCACCCCTTGAACTTTGCCAACTTGGACATTTTACCTCTTAAACTTTTGACTCGAGTTAACTCACCCTTATGCCTTTTATCCCTTGGTCAACTTATATGGTTGTTTATGTTATAAAAGGAATGAAATGAAGATAAAATGGAATATGAAGGACTAATTAGTAAGTTTTCCTATAATTAAATGAATAATATTATAGTGTATAATGTTAGTTGGATTGTGTAGATTATACAAGATTGGTGGTTCCCTTAATTGCTTGAATTGAGAAGATTGAAGCAAAGAAACAAAATAATGTAAAAGTCCAAGTTAAATTGTTAATTAGCTCTTCATCTCCCATTTTATCTTCATTTTAGTCCGTACATAACATAAACACCCATTTAAGTGGTCAATAAGGTAAAAGATACCAACTTCCAAAGTTTTGAGCAGCAAGTGAATTGAAGTCAAAGTTTAGGAGGTAAAAAATCTAAGTTGATAAAGTTTAGGGGGTGAAAATGTCTTTAGGCCGTTAATATTGGAGATATACAAGCAGCTCTGATTGGTAGATCTTATATTTTACCATCATTTTTCACTAGTGGCTCTTACTACTTAGCTCAATCCTATTAAAATGCAACACGACTATCTGCATTAGATTAATGATCATATTTTGTTTTCAACTATAACATGTAACCCAAATTGGAATGAGATAACTAATTTTTTGGAGTTAATTTTGGGATAGACTGCTTATGACAGGCCAAACATTATTGACCATATTTTTTAGATAGAGTGTCATTCTTTACTCAATGACATCACTAAAGGCCAACATTTTTGTAGATCTATAGTCGGTGATATAACCTTACTCTTTTTACATTTCTATTTACAATATTATTTGAATTAATATTATTAGTTGCCCATGATAATTGATAATTATGTCATTTTATGTAGTGATAATCGCAATAAAGCACTAGAAATGTGGTTTACCTCATATGCATATTACTTTCCTCCTACATTCAGATAATAAGCTTAATGACTTTGCATCTATTAATAGATATATATCTGCTGAATTACTAAACAGAGATAATGATCCAATTGGTTATTTTATAGTAGCTAAGCATGCAATGCATGGACCATGTGGATATGTTAACATAAGTTCTCCATGTATGCTTAATGGAAGACTGAAGAAAAAATATTCATGGCCATTTTAAACTGAAACATCAGTTGGTGGAAATAGGTATCCAATTTATTGACAGTGGCCTACACAATATATGGTCTTTAAAAATGGGGCACTTCTTGAAAATCATTATCTTGTTCATCATATTGCCAACTTCATTGTGAAACATGATTATCATATTAATGTTGAGAAGACTAATATGTTCAACCCTATACGTTATACTTATGATTTTGTTATTAATTAAGGAAAATAACCCTTAACACTAGTTAAGGTTTAGAAGTTTTAGAAAAGGTCCATGGAAAATACTAAAAAGTCCTACTATGAGGGTTGGAGTGTGGGATTAACTTTGGGAAAGTTTAGTTCTTAAATGGACTTAAGTGTGCCTCAGGTTACCAAGGAAGCAATAGCTTAGATAGCCATAATGGAAGCTCTTGAGTTTTAGTATAAGAGTTTAGGTAATTAGGGTTAGTGGTTTAGTTAGTAGTCTGATTGGGCTTTGTGGGGTTAAGTGTATAAGTTTAGAAAGTTCAGGGAGTTAATTAGGGGTAAGCCTTCTTTGTTGTTAATTTGGCAACAAAATAGATTAGTAGAGTTTCTTCAAGGAATTATTAGTTAGTAACCTATAAAAACATTCCAAAACATCATAGATTAGCAAGAATTTAGTAAGATTGAGGAGAGAAAGAGTAGCTTGGGGCTGAAGGTACAACCATCTTGTGAAGAGGGGTTAGTTGCCTTGAGAGAGGATTTAATCTAACTTAGGAGTTCTCTAGGGCCCAAGTTAACTATATACTAATTAAAGCAATGCAAGAGTAGGTAATAAAGGATTTCTAGGGCGATTCATATATAAACGTGATCTTTGTTGTTGATCTATTTGATTAGTTTTCTTCATTGTTTTTTATTTATTGTTTGTTATAGTAGTTTAGTTTTTTAAGTTTTCCTTAGTTAATTAATTCACTTGAAAATTGTCAATCAGATAACAGGAAAAAGAAGTAGTAGGGTAGACAACTTTGTTCCTGTGGAAAATGACATTGATACCCACCACCTCACCATACTATGATTGATAGTTGTGCTTTCCTTCTGTTCTCGTATAGTTAAGGGGCAACATGATTCATTATTTTATTAGTATAGTTAAGTAGCATGATTCCTTATCTTTATTCTTGTTGAAAGAGGTGAGCAATGGTTGACAACACTTTCAAGAGATTCTATTGTCACTTAGAATGTTTTCACTAAAAAATTTTTGCTAAAGTATTGTCCTCCAACCAAACTTGCAGAGCTTTATAATGATAATTCTATTTTTACTCAGATACACTTTGTGAGACTTGGGAAAGATTCAATAATTTATTAAGGAAGTGTCCACATCATGGGTTGCCTACCTAGCGGCAAGTTCAAACATTGTATAATGGTCTAAATTTTCCATCCAAGCGGATGATTGATGCAACAGCTATTGATACTTTGAACAACAAGATGCCTGAAACAGCTCAAGAACTCATTGAAGAGATGGCCACGAATAACTATCAGTGGCAGCCTTTTTCTTGAATCCTTAGCTCAAAGCTATGATGTAGTTTATTACTGCACTATAACAATTATAACCTAAGTGTAAGTTGTCATAAGTAATAAAATCTTGGGAGTCCAATTGTCGAACCACAGGGAAGTGAATTAAGAAATATAAATTACAGAAGTGAAGGAAGGTTTGACAAAAAAAAATAATTTTGTTTAAAAACTTAATTTTAAGAAAATAACTAAGGTAAGGGGGATCCACTTTTAGTATATCGGTTATGATTAATTTTAGCCTATCTTGCCACTTAATTGGGATCCACCCATAGAGAAGGTTCTAATCAGGGAATTTAGTTAGCATTAGCTTTCATTGATCTTAAAATGCCAACACTTGCTAATGGGTTGCCAACCTTTATCCACAATAACTCAAAATTTCAATATACCCAGCAAGCCATGTTCTACAGAGGAAATCAAGTAGCCTTAGTTCCAATGATTGCCAATGAGGAATCAAGACTCCCATTTAACAAGGAGGGAAGTTAAATAGATTGAGAAAGAAAATACTATTAACATTGTGATCCATTCAAATCAATCATAACCTTTATACCAAAAGCTTCACCCTTTCACCTTAGCAAAAGAAAGATTAGTTAGCCATGATAAAAGTAAACAACATGTAAAAAGATAAAATGAACATGGATTGAAAGATCAAAGGAAGAACGAAAAGAAGAACGAGAAAACACTGGGATAGAGCTTTGGTATTCAAAACAAGAACAAAACTAAAGAAGAAAAGCTAAAGATGATACAAGAACATAAAAATGGCCTAAAATGGCATGAATTCGTCCTCCCCCTAATGTGCATATTTATAGAGTTTTGGGGTGGGTGAAATGGTAAAATAGAATAGTAAAATGTAGGCAAATACAAATCAACAAAGGTGGGCTGCAAATTATTTTAATTGTTGGACCACTGTACACATTAAATCAGCTCTTCCCTAAAGCAAGGAACTTGTAGATCTCTTCTTTAGCTTCAAAATAATAGCTTGCTCATTCAAATCAGACATCTGTAACTCAAGTTATAATTTTTCTACCGAAACTGCTCTTTAGTACATAGAAGAGTGAAGGATCTCATCTATAATCAGATTTTGGCTATGAAAATGAACTAGCTGTCAGAATGAAGATGGATCGAAGATCTATGTGTTGGCTTCTAGATGAATTTGAAATCACTCAATTTTGACATCTACAGCTCTAGATATGATTTTTCTCGTGAATGGTTGCCAAGTGATGATTTTACCTACATAAAAAAATAATTATTTAATATATATTTTAGTATTAATGAACAATGAACTATGTATGTACAGTAAATACGTGTATGAATAGTAAAATATGTGTACGAATAGTAAGTCGGTGAATAGTAAATTGATGAATAGCAACTGTGAATATTGAATTGGTGAATAGTAACCCAGTGAAAAAAGTGCTTTAAATTGGAGAAATTAATCACATTCAAAGTGTATAATGATAATTTAAATCCTTAATAGCAATACACTTATGAGTATTCATCACTCCCCTCCAACCAGGTTTTTTGCTAGTCCCTATGAAGTGCAACCTAAAAAAATAAACAAAACACATAATCTAACAACTCACGACAAATCATGCTATGAATATATAACACTTGTAAACTTGACTTGAGAGTAATTAATGAAAGGAGAAAAGGTTAAGTCCTTGTTCCCAAAGGTAGAAGATCACTCTCTAAGTGTTTGTACTCATTTTAAGGTGGGTTTGTGAACAGCTTACTTTGTGTTTCTCAATCTGGAGCTTGCAAGGGGATCCAACTTCACCATCACTAAATTCCCAAAAGGTACTGCATGTTAATGTAAGTTCAATGGTCTTTATATAAGGTTGTAATGGGGCTAGGTTTGGTGAAAGCAGGAATCGGATGAAGGCTTTTTAATGGTGAAGTTTAAGAGAATTAGTAATATAATGAACAATAAATATGGACACCTAAAACACTAAATACCCAAAGTCTCCCAAATCAATCCTAGTCTCCAACTTCTCTCCAAAACACAATTCTCTATCAACATATGAGTTTAGAAAACAAATAAGGTAGAGTTTTAAACTTATTGAATTTAACACCGTTTTTTTTTTTCATTTTCTTTCTTTCTCTCTATTTTTTTTTACTTTCTTTGTTTCAAAATGGATGGCCTTATTTGACTTGCACAAATATTAAGGCTGAGGTTGTTTTTTTTTCCAAAATTGTCTTCCATGATTATACGTTTGTCTGTCAGAAAAAGACAAAAGAAGATGTCTTTTATATTTACTTTAGTATGGATTCACATGGGTTTGAGCATATATAATTTTACTTGAAAAGGAAAGAGACCAATTTTTTTTTTAAATTGCCATAAAAGAAAAAGAGGCCAAGTATTATGAAACAAGAGAGTCTTTTTTTTATTATTTTATTATTTTTATTTATTTATTTTTACTTTATTTTGCGAGGGCTTTTTCTTATGATCTCGCTTTTGCCTTTTTTAACAAATCAACATTTGTTTAAAACTCAACCATCCAATAATATACACTTAATTTTTATGCTTCAAGCTCAACTTACCCCAAATTTTCTACTATGACAATTTAAGCTCAAGGTAACCCAATATATTCTGAAGCACACCCTACACTTATTCTTTATTTTAGCAAAAAAAAAACACATTTATTTTAATTCTCTAAGCCCAAAATCACATAAGCATCACTAGTTCCAAGGACAACAAAAGATCAAAATGAAATGGAAGTGGTTAAACATATAGGGTTCAAAGAAAGAATATAGCTGTAAGGCTCAAATGGGCTCACTAAGGGATAATGTACAAGGTTAGCTTTTGGGTAAATGGTTAGCCCAAAAATGCCAACTTCTTCCTTAAATTTACATGCAAGAAGTGAGGTTGCGTGGGTGCTTAAGACCACTCATCCAAGCAAGGTCTAGCTCAAAACACAAAGTAAGCACTCTCAACAAAGAAATTCACACATCCTAATAAACACTAAGGCTCAAAAGTGCTCACTGGTTATTTATTTTTCTTAGGTAACAAGCAACATACTTTAACTGCTTTAAAAAATGAACAACCATTTCAAATTTACAAGGTATACATCCAATGATGATATTTCCAAGAGTTGGGTTCCTAAATACAAACAAACAACCTAAATTCATGCTAAATGTTCCTACATGCAACCATCATGCAAACATGTACTTGAAAATGGAAACAAAATAAAATTAAAAATGAAAATCAATAATCAACACTACCACAAAAATATAAAAAAAATGACAATAAAACTGATAAATTATGCAAGGGAATGGATGTTTGGAATCAATATTCAAGTTTTATCTAATATTTTCTTTAGAAAATATAGATTACTTGTGAGATATTGCATCCAAATAGGGTTAAAACCTAGCTACCCCAAAATGTTATAACTAGCATGCCTAATAGGATGCGTCTCAAGAGTAAGATTACTCTTTACTCAGCCATCCTAAACTAAGGGCTTGGTCCAATAATTTTAATATCAGCATGAGAAAAACTATCCTAAAAGAAAAAAATGTGACAACTATCCCTCCCCCCAACCAGATGTATTTTTCATTCAGCTAGTACTCTACCCAAATGGTTGGCTGCCCTAAAAAACTCTTCATCCTTTCCAGGAAAAGCTCCACAAAATACACAAATATTTCAGAATCTACAAGTTGAGGTTCCCTCCATTTCTATCCTTAACCCTGTGAAAAAAGAACATGCATTTATAGAGGTGAAAGGATAATGCAATGATTACACCTACAGGAGTAGGTAGATTATTGTTAGAAGAAAAAGAAAATTTTCAACAATAACAGCATGTATGTACAGTAGTTGTAATTGTGGCTCACATATTCCCCTGGTTTTACGTCCAGTAACGGCTTCAACGCCTTCTATGAGTTGGGGATATGCTTTTCGTCCAGTTTTCTTACAAACTGGCAAATAGGGTCGTTTAAAGTCAGATTCGTAAGACTGTAACGCTCTCGTTCTTTATGAAAAATACTCCATAAACCAAGAAGTTCATTTTTCACTAATCCAAAAAAATGCATCTCAAGAGTCAATTGGATATTATC
The DNA here is from genome assembly GCA_005392925.1 of Aquilaria sinensis. NCBI lineage: Eukaryota > Viridiplantae > Streptophyta > Magnoliopsida > Malvales > Thymelaeaceae > Aquilaria > Aquilaria sinensis. The sequence goes on from SMDT01002415.1 coordinate 178,437, forward strand.
CAAAGAATCTTTACTCAGGTCATTCTTGATGAATTGTATTTTATCTTCTCGATTATCGGACAACATTCCTAAAGAACGACATCTAGTATCACAAGTCCATCGACCACATTTGTGACAGACTTGTAACCTTTTTGCTCTTCACTTTTCGGCATAAGAGCTTTTGCCTAAGCCAGGCATATGAGACACAAATGTATCTGGGGTTTCACCAGCCAAACGGACCTTAACTTCAATTAACCAATGCACATCTTCAGGAATGCCTTTGTGCATCAAAAACTCTTAATCGTTCACATCTAGCTTGGTAAATCCTTTTAAGAACATTCATTGGGAGAGAGGGAAAGTACTTTCAGAAAGCAGAAAGAGTAGAATCTATTTTTTTTAGAAGAAATTGAAAGAATGGAAAGGGAAAGAAATCAGTTATTATGGGAAACTGAAACAACCGGCTTAAGAGCCACGGAGTACCGTATCTGCCACTTAACCGGGGAGAAATGAATCCTACTTTTTGACAATTTTGAAAGGCTCTGCAAAATGCATGTGTGTCTTTAAACAAAGAGGGCCAATGAAATCTAGACTTCAAAATCTTTACAGCTATTTTCTTTGACGAAAAATGCCCTCCGCATGTTTCAAAATGAGATAATTCAATGACACTTTTACCTTATCTTCAGGTATGCATCTCATAAATATCTGGTCAAGATAGTATTTGAAAAGATAAGAGTCATCCCAATAAAAATTTGTCACCTCATGTGAAAATTTCTTGTTATCTTGAATACTCAATTAAGCTGGCATCCGTTCTGTCACAAAAAAATTGAAAATATTAGCAAACTAAAGTACTGTAGTGACAGAAAATAAAAATTTATCAGAAAAACAATAATTTATGGGTGCAGCCTCAATTGTTGAATTCGTTGTCAGTCTTGACAAATAGTCAGTGACAACATTTTTGGAGCCATTCTTATCCTTGACCACAGTGTTGAATTCTTGGAGCAATATGATCCAGTGTATTAGCCTTGATTTAGCATCTTTCTCTGATATTAGGTACTGCAATTGTTTGGGTAGGAGCTTCAACTTTGCTATGTGAATTTTATTTTGCTCTTCAAGTTTTGGTTTCCAACATGTATTTCCTTCCACCTGTGAAGAATCAAGTAATGCACATATGTTAGAAGTATCCTGATCCATTTGCATACTTGATTCAAATGAATTAACTAAACACTTTTCAAGAGGATCAGAAATACTCCCTTCTTGGATATAGTTTTCTGCAATTTCACCAATGATACAGACATCTTCACTTTCATTTTCTTTTTCAGGAGGTTGCTTAAGCAAATTGAAAACATTTAGCTCCAATGTCATATTTCCAAATGACAACTTCATCAGTCCATTCCTGCAATTAATCAAAGCATTAGATGTTGCTAAAAATAGATGTCCCAAAATAACAGGTATTGAATTTTTAATTTCCATTGGTGGTGTGTCCAAAATAATAAAATCCAAAGAATATATGAATTTGTCGACTTGGACTAACACATCTTTAATGACTCCTCTAAGCACTTTCACTGATATGTCAGCAAGCAAAAGAGTTACTTCGATTGGTTTTAACTCACCCAAATTTAGTTTTTGGTAAACTGAATATAGAAGTAAGTTTACACTAGCCCCCAGATCAAGTAATACTTGCTCAATTTTATGTTCTCCAATGAAACATGAAATTGTTGAACAACCAGGATCTTTGTATTTCAAAGCAGTGTTATTGTGAATAACAGAACTTACCTGCTTGGCCAAGAAGGCTTTCTTTTTCATATTCAGGTTTCTTTTAACAGTGCACAAATCTTTCAAAAATTTGGCATAAGAAGATACCTGTTTAATCGCATCCAACAAGGGGATATTGATCTTTACCTGCTTGAAAATATCCAAAATTTCAGGATTTCGATTCACCTTCTTAGGAACAGTTAACGCTCGTGGAAATGGAGGTGCAGGTGGAGATTCAATTTGTTCTTCGCTTGGTATAGGTTCAACCCTTTCTTTACTCTTAGAAGTTGACTCACCGTCTCCTTCATAAGGATCAGGAATGGATTTTTCAACAACCTTACCACTACGAAGTGTAATGATTGAGTTCACTTGATCCATGGTTTAACCTTTGAGATTTGGTTGTGGTTGAGAAGGAAATTTCCCTTTATTCTGAGTGTTGAGTGCATGTGCAATTTTTGCAAAAGTATCTTTCAAATCAATCATGGTTTGACTTGTTTAAGCATTGATTGACTCTTGCTTTTCAATAAATGAATGCAATGTATCTTCAAGATTTTTCCTAAAAGGAGGAACATATGATGCATACCCTTGAAATTGTTGAAAATTTTGTTAGGTGTGCAAAGATGGTTGTGATCGTTGAGCATGATTATTACTTCTCCATCTGAAGTTCGGGTGATTCTCCAACCAGGATTGTAAAGTTCTGAGTATGGATTTTGGGTTGGTCTCTCGAAGTTGTTCAATGCACTAACTTGTTCATGGAGATATTCTTTGAAAGAGGGCAAGGTTGGGCAATTGCGAGTAGGATGGTCATTGGTCTCACAAATGTGACAAACAATTTCTTCAACAGATTTTAATTGACCAATTTTCTTCATTTCTAAAGCTTCAACCTTTCTAGCTAGAGATGCAAATTTTGCTTGAAGGTCGTTATCTTCCTTAAGATGATATATGCCTCCACTAGATGTAAGAGTTTGAGTCTTACCTGGGGCCTCATAAGTACTAGCGGTGTCCCAATTCTGTGCATTCTCTGCTAACATGTCTAGATAATTCATTGCCTCATCAGGATCCTTATCCTCAAATGTTCCATTACACATCATTTCTACCATTTGTCTTTCCCTAGGTGTCAAACCTTTATAAAAATGTGAGACGAATCTCCAAGTTTCAAAACCATGGTGTGGGCATGTGTGAAGTAAATCCTTGTATCTATCCCAACACTGGTAAAAAGTTTCACCTGGTTTTTGTGTGAAAGTGGTGATTTGTCTTTCGAAAGAATTTGTTCTGTGGGAAGGAAATTTTTTTTTCAAAAATTGTTGTTGCAGTTCATCCCATGAATTAACAAAGCCTGATCTAAGATACTATAGCCAAGTTTTAGCTTTATCTTTTAAAGAAAAAGGAAAAAGCTTAAGCCTGATGGTGTTCATGCTACAGTTTAGGTTGTTATATGTGTGACAGACTTCTTCAAATTCTTTCAGATGCAAGTATGGGTTTTCAGAATCAAAGCCATGAAAAGTTGGTAAAAGTTTAATAATATCTGGCTTGAAATTGAAGTGACATGCATTAGCAGGAAATATTAGACATGATTGAGTGCTATTTCTTTTGGGGTTCATGTATTCTCTAAGTGTCCTAGGCCGATCTTGGTCATTATGAAGAGAATGATTATCTTCTTGTTCATTAATGTGTTTCGCCATGTCTGAAGAAGATGAAGATTCTCTTACCAGTCTACCACTTGATGTACGTGACCAAGCTTTCATACATTAACAAAGTAACAACAAGAAAAACAAATATCAATAACAAGTTAGATAGGAGGCACAGCCTTCCATACAATAGTAATACGAAAAATAAAAAAAAAATAATATGAACAAAAAATAAAAGGTAGGAGGCTCAGCCTTCCATTCGATAATAAAGAAGAATAAAGAAAAATAAGATTAAGAAAAAATAAGAGGTAGGAGGCTCAGCCTGTCATATAAAGAACAAAAGAAAAATAAAATAAAATAAAATAAAAAGAATAGAAAAGAAAAAAAAATTAAACTTGTATTCTAATTTTACTTCCCCGGCAACGGTGCCAAAAACTTGCTGCGCTCTAGCTGTTGTAACCCAAGTGTAGGTTGTCACAAGTACTAAAATCTCGGGAGTCCGAGTGTCGAACCACAGGAAAGTGAATTAAAAATACAAATTACAGGATTTTAAGAGAGAAAGTATTTGGTGCAAAGTGTGAACAAGTGTTAATTAAAAATTCAAATTCAAATAAAATAGCTAAAGTTAGAGGATCCACTTTTAGTATATCAGCTATGATTAATTTTAGCCCATCTTACCACTCAATTCCGATCCACACATAAAGGAGGTCCCAATCAAGAAATTTAGTTAGTATTAACATTCATTAATCTTAAAACGCCAACGCTTACTAATGGATTCAAGTATCCATCATGCAACCTTTGTCGACAATAACTCAAGATTCCAATATAGCCGGCAGAGCCATGTTCTACAGAGAGAATCAAGCAGCTTTTGTGTCAATGGTTTGACTATGATGAATCAAGACTCCTACTTAACAAGGAAGGAAGTTAAATAGATTAAGGAAGAAAATACCGTTAACGTTGTGATCTATTCAAATCAATCATAACCTCTATACCAAAAGCTTCACCCTTTCACCTTAGCAAAAAGAAGATTAGTTAGACATAATAAAAGTAAACAACATATAGAAAGATGAAATAAACATAGATTAAAAGATCAAGAACGAAGAAGAAGAAGAATGAGAAAACACTTGGACAGAGTTTCGGTATTAAAAACTAGAACAAGAACAAAGGAAAAAATCTAAAGAGATACAAGAACATGGAAATGACCTAAGAAAATGGCACCCTTCACCCTCCCCCCAAGGTGCATATTTATAGAGTTTTGGGGTGGGTGAAATGGTAAAAATAAAATGGTAAAATGTAGGTAAATACAGATCTACAATGGTAGGCCGCAAATTCTTTTAATTTTTTGGCCATCGTCAATATCAGATCAACTTTTCCTCAAAGCATAGAAGTTGTAGATCTCGTCTTTAGCTTCAAATCAATAGCTTGCTCATTCAAATTGGACGTCCGTAGCTCAAGTTATGATTTTTCTACCGAAATTGCTCTTTAGCACACGAAATAACAAAGGGTCTCATCTATAATCAGATTTCGGCAATGAAGATGATCAAACTAGCTTACGGAATGAAGTAGAGTTGAAGATCTATGTGTTGGCTTTCAGATGAATTTGGAATCACTCAGTTCTGATGCCTACAGCTCCAGTTATGATTTTTTTCTCGTGAAGGGCCTCCAAGTGATGATTTTTACCTACATAAAAAATAAGTATTTAATATATATATTTTAATGTTAATGAACAATAAACCATGTTTGTACAATGAATATGCGTATGAATAGTAAAATACGCATATGAACTGTAAGTCAGTGAATAATGACAGGTGAATAGTAAAAATGTGCGAATAGTAACCCGGTGAAAAAACATTCAGAATATAGAAATTAATCATAATCAAAGTGTATAATGATGATTTAAACCCTTAATAACAATATATTTATGAGTATTCATCATTGATTATTAGAACTACCTCTGGTAACCTTCTTCTATAAAACTAAACTCTTTCTTTATGTATTTTTGCCTATCCTCATTCTCCTTTTTTCGATTCTACCAAATTAACTCGATAAAACCCTAACAATAGTCAAACATAGTTTGTGACACGACTGTGTTCAAGGCCATGTCCTTCATGCAATGTCAAAATCATGAACATTTTATGACATGATTATGATTAGGGCATGTACATGGGCACAGGCGTGTAACAGGTGAACATGGGCATCTTGGACATTGAGATAGGCGTGTCTAAAATGTGTTTGCTCCAAATTTTTCCAAAACTTGCAATCCAGCTCTAAAACTTGCACAAAATCCTTCCTAACCCAAATATAGCTGAAATATGTCCAAAAAACAAAATATAACCAATTAAGCACCAAATTCCACCAAAAACACATTAAAAGATAGTAATTATCAAGAAAAAGTGTATAGAAAACATGTATAAATATAAGCATATCACTTGTTAATCCTATCTGCTTTCTATTTCATTATTCAAAAGAAACATCAAGAGCTAGTAACTACCAAGGAGAGACCAACTAGACCTTATAGGGGTAAGTTAGTCCTATGAATTCTTTTACATATCGACATTATGAAGTTTAACAAAATTGGCGACACTAGATCTGAGCTTATGTCCTAGTATCCTGTACAAGTTTACTTTTGAAGGATAAGTGCGTGCACATGTTTAAGAAGTCTATTTTTGCTACTAATCTAATAAGCAAGGTGGACTAGAGGATAAGTTGTCTTCTGAGCCTAGAGGCATTTGTGTATGTAAAGTATATAGTTTGTAAGTAGTGCCCTAGATTATATAAATAAGTAGGGTTTATGGATTTGGAAGTGTTACCAAGGACATAGAACCCCTGAATGTAATAAATTGGCTTTTGGCTATATGAATACAAGTTTATGTTTCTAAACCAACTTGACTAACTCATTGCATTTTTAGCAGTTTAACATAATCTGGTTTAATGGCAAAAATAAGGTTTAATGTATAGATTTCTGGTTTGATGATTGATGTACATCTTTTTTATGTTTTATAACTTTTCTGCATTGTTTCAACTTGAACTATGCTCTAAAACTTGATGTCAAGCTTAAAGTCAAAGCATTTTCTTATATGTCAATTTGTTTATGCAAAACTTAAATTTAAATGCTTAAACTTTGGATTTCAACAAAGTTTTACAATTCTAGGGTTCCAACATGTTTCTTATGCACAATGAGACCTATTAGTGAAGTAACAAGCCTTCCTAGTTTCTATGAGTTAAAGGTCAACTCATTAGTCAAAGATGCATATTTCTAGCTAATTTAAAACTGTTCTTCACTAATTTAGTCATAGGCCTTAATTGTCTTTTGTTTCCTTGTATTAAGAAACTATTTGAATTACCAAATTGGTTTTTATTATATCACTTATGCCTGAGGCCTATAATTAACATGTATAGAAATTAGTGTGACAGTAACAGTGGTATTAGAGTAGGTTTAGGGCATTATTACTATAAAACTGTAAAGTGCACATTGTCTTGCTTTTACTAGCAACCTGACTATATTGCTTGGTTCTAAACTACATCATGGAAGATGGTGGAGACTAGAGGTAGAAGAGCATGTTAAACATTATCAGAAAGACAAACTGAGGGCTTGATGATCACAGATGACCCTCATAACCTTTATATATAATAAAAAAACCATCATACATGGAAAGTCAATTATAGGATTGATATCTAAGTAATAAATAATAAATCTACTTTCCTAGTCTATGTAGTAACATTATGTAATACTCCCCATCAACCTGGAGTATATATATCATAAGCTCCAAACTTGTTACACATAGACTTTACTCCTGACTTTTCTAAAGACTTGGTAAATAAATCAACAAGTTGATCTTCTGATTTAATATAGGGGGTCTTGATCAATCCTCCTTGAAGCTTTTCATAAACAAAGTGAGAATCACCCTTAATACATTTGGTTCTTTTTCAGAAAATTGGGTTAGAAGCAATGTGAATAGCTACTTGATTATCACACATTAACTCCATAAGAGATGAATGTTGAAAACCAAGCCCGTGGAGAAGGTGCTTCTACCATACTAGCTCACATTTAGTATATACCATTGCCTTATACTTAGATTCAACATTAGATCATGCAACAACTATTTGCTTCTTACTCTTCCAAGGCACCAAGTTTTTTCTCATGGAAACACAGTAGCCTGAAGTAGACAGGTGATCATATGAACTTGCCTAATCTACATTTGTGTATCCTTGAATCTGAGTATAACCATGGCCATCCTGGAGCATTTTTTAGATACCTCAAAAATTTGACTACTGCATCCAAATGACTAGTGCGTGTAGACTCCATAAATTGACTTACTACACTAATCACAAATGAAATGTCTAGCCAAGTGATACTCAAATAGTTTAATTTGCCAACGAGTCTTTGATATCTAGTAGGATCTTCCAAATGTTCTCCTTTATGAGTATCAAGCTTAACATTTGTCTTTATGAGGCTATTAACGAACTTGGGTCCCAATAAGCTAGTTTCTACTAAAAGATCAAGGACATACTTTCTTTGGGACAAACAAATCCCCATTCTGGACCTTGCTACCTTGATACCCGAAAAGTATTTTAACAAACTAAGATTTTTATCTATAATTTCATTTCTATGAAGGATTTTGAGGACTAAATACCAACATTATCATCACTAGTGATAACAATATCATCAATAGACAATCAAGATTAGTTTATAAGTTTTAGAGTGTCGATAAAAGGAAAAGTGATCCATACCACATTACTGCAAACCAAACTCTATAAAAAATGCTCTAAAGTGACCGAACCATGCTCATGGAAACTATTTCAAACCATACAAAGACTTGTTTAAGTGACACACAGGGCCAGTCTCCCTTTGAGTAACAAACCTAGGTGGTTGCTCCATAAAGGTAGTCTCTTCAAGGTCACCTTGGAGGAAGGAATTCTTCACATTTAATTGATGTAAAGGCCATTAATTTGTGGATGCCAATGTAATGACAACCAGTGTTAATGTCATTTTGGCTACTGGAGAGAATATCAATGAGTAGTCTATGTCGTATACTTGTGTATATTCCTTAGCCACCCAACCAATTAACTGCACCATCAAGGTGAGTTTAATGTTAAATACCTATTAACAACCCATAACTATTTGATAACTTGGAACAAGAACTAAATCCCTTGTATTATTAGTTAATAAAGGTGACATCTCCTCCTCCATGGCTTGCTTTCATTTAGGGTGAGGCAAAGCTTGTAATCAGAGTTAAGGAAGGGAATGGAAGACAAGGTAGAGACGAAAGTAGAGTATAATGGTGATAGTGAATTATAAGAGATGAAAATAAAGATAGGTTGAAGTGTACAAGACCTTTTTCCTTAGTGAAGGGAAATTGGAATATTTAAATCATCAATAGGTGGAGTTGAAGTTGAAGGGGGTGGAGACGAGAGTGAATCATGTGGTGGTACTTTTTGAAGAGGATGTCAAGTATAAACTTACAAATTGGGATGAGACAAACACTATAAAGAAGCCAAATTATTGTAAGGAGTAAGCTCTGAAGGAAAAGGATCAGTGATAGGAACAACAACATTAGTAGGAGCTATTTGGATAGGTACAGAGCGAAAAGGCTAAAGGCAGACAATCATCACTATCACAAAACAAAAATTAAGTATAAGAAAAGTATGTTGTAGTTTCAAATAGTGTAAGATCAATAGAAAAAAAGCCACTTAAGGAGGGATTGAAACATTTATACCCTTTTTGCAAAGAAGAGTATCCAAGAAAAACACATTTAAGAGCTTCGGTGTCTAGTTTATGTATGCCAGGCTGGTTGTGATGAATAAATAGACACATCTAAATATATGGGGAATAATAGGAAAATGAGCTTGATGGGGAAAAAGGTAAAAAAAGAAAATTTACCCACAAGGATAGAAGACAACATACGAGCGATAAAAAACATGCAGTGAGCATAGCATCTCCCTAAAAACTTTTGGGTGCATTCCAATGAATTAACAGGGTATGAGCTATTTCAACAACGTATTAGAATTTTCTCTTAGCTACTCCATTTTTTTAACACGTGTGTGGGGTATAAGGATTGATTGATTATACCTTGTTGTTGCATGTAACTTGAGATTGAGTTAGAAAAATACTCTTTTACATTATAACTACAAAGAATACTGATTTGGATGTGAAATTGATTCTAAATTTCAGCATACAAGGTGCAAAAGTCATAAAATAACTTTGAATTATCTTTCATTAAATATAAGCAAGTCATTTGAGAGAAATCACTAACAAAAATTATGAAACACTGAAAGCCTAATTTAGAATTAGTATGACCAGGACCTTAAACATATGCATAGATTTTCATGAAGGGTATATCAACTTATTTATTGACTTTGGACAAATAAGGAGCACGATGTCACTTGCCAAGTGACTATGAATTAGAAGAAGAGAAGCTAAAATAGGGCAAGCAATTGATACTACAATCCATCAAAATAGTACATTATATTTGATTCATGCCATTCTCCAATCATTTTTTTGGTTTTTGAATATTTGATAATGACATGATTAGGAAAGAAACAAATAAAATAGTTTAATGGTTTGAATAGTTTACTCATAGGCATAAGATTGAATAGAAAGCTTGGAACAAAGAGTATAAAGCGTAAAGTAAGAGAAAGACAGATTTAAGTGGATCTAATGCCTTTAATGATGGTGGTAAATCCATCAGCAATGGTAAGTTTACTATGATTTGAATGTATAGGAGATATTTGATCAAAGTTGGCTATTTTACCTAAAATATGGTTAATGGCACACCCAAGACTGATTTCTAGAAAGGCTAGATGAATAACAAGATGTTGGATTACCTTGATGGATGATAAATGCAATAGGAGAAAAGGCAGCTTGTTATGCAAACTTATATTACAGTTACTTATTGTACTCTTCCTAAGATAAAGTAATAGATGGTTGTAAGGTTACAGTTGAAGAAGGGTCATTTTTTTGATGCCATATGAGATGCTCGCAATGGCATATACTTATCCCAACAAGTATCTTCAATGTGACCATATTTTCCACAGTATGTGTAATGAGGATGTAGCCCTTGACCACGTCCACCTTTTCCATGATGACCACCACTATTCACAACTACCAGTAAGACCTTTTCTAACTTCCAAGTTGGACCTAGCTTGTGAATTGGACCAAACTACAAGAACAAAATGCCAACATGCTGGTGCATGGGAGATTTTCTAGCAACTCTACCAGTATTGTTCTGGTCATTAGTGACTCCTAGGTATGGCTGTGCTTTAGTCACAGGAAGCATCTATGCTAATACTGATCTAGGCTTTAATGTGCAAATTCACACTTTCAATACGGGAGTGTGACAAATTCGTACTCTAATGATTCTTAAAGCATGCTTTGATGTTTCTTAGTTTGTGAGTTCTATTTAACACAAAATTCTATCTATAACACAAATTCTCTTGCATTTTTAGCATGGTAATTTATTTACCTAAGTTAGAGCCAAAGTCTAAACCCTAAAAAGAAACCAAAATTCTTAGTTTTGCATGAGTTCAAAAAAGTTTCTCATTTTTTGGCCTAATTCTAGAGCTGGTTGGAAGTTTGGTTTCTTTGGTTCCTGTAAAAAAGAAGTAACATATCTTCTTGTGATTTGAAGTCTGATTATAGAACAGAAAAAGCAAATCGGTAAGTGAAGCGAATGAGTCCTTTGTACTTAATAGTTGAATTTTGAACTAATTCTATTGCTAATGGTGGTAGAAGCTTTGTTCTTTGTCTATATTATTTTTACTTTTTAAGTTTCAATCAAGAGATTGATACAAGTATCTTCTTCTATGGTGAATTTTGTCTTATTTATTTTGAATGAAGTTTTTATTGATGAAGCAAAACCATAGAGCACATGCAACTAGCCAAAACACATGTAATTAAGAAAGCCTAAACTATAAGTTGTGTTCTTTTGTGATTAAATAAAAATAATTTTTACTATTTTTTAATCTATGCTCCTTTTAATTGATTGTTTTATTCTGAGTTGAGATTAAGATGTATTATTTCTCATATATTTTTCCATGAATTTGTAGATTCGATGGAAGAAAATAACAATAAGGAACGAAATGATTCACAAAACATTGGTGATACTAATGATCAATGCAAAGAGTTGAGCTTTATACCTTTGACAAGGTATGTGATATACATTAAGAATAAGAAATATAAGTGGACTTGTAATTTTGGTTCTAGAGCAGAACTTTACACAGGAACATACTTGAGTATAAGAGTTTATTAAATTGGATTGTTACCTGGACAACAAGCTTAATGAATAGCCATTTGCACCAAGGTAATAAAACAAGGAAAATCTAAGCTGAAAAATGAGGAGGAGGGGGCTAAAAAACTATTTGGGTGTAGTGTTAGAAAGACCCTTGTCGTTAATACCAATAATTCCATCGGCACATAACACAAATGTGGCATATGAACAAGGTATGAAGCATATTGGGCAGTTGTTCAAGTTGTCTTTTAAAGAAGAAATCAACAATATAATTGCTAGCTACTTCTATGGTTGTAAAATCCCTTTTAATACTACTAGATCTCCATTATGGGTTGATGTTGTGAGAGCAATAAATGAAGCTCATAAAGGATATAAGCCTCCTAGTTCTGAAAAAATTAGGACTTTGTTATTTGATAGAGAAAAAATGAAAGTTGCTCGTACTTTAATTCTTATTAAGAAACAATGGCTAAGTATGGAGTTTCAATAGTGTCAAATGGTTGGTCCAACGTTAAAAACCAACTGTTGATAAATGTTTTGGTTATTTTCAGAGGGAAGGCTATGTTTCTAAAAGCTGTTGATTGTTCTGGTAATGAAAAAAAAAATGCACAATTTATTACTGGCGTTTTACTTAAGGCTATTGAAACTATGGGGGCATACAATGTTATACAAGTTTTGATGGGCTTATCATATTTTATTAACTGTTATGAGAAGGCAAAAAAAGTGAGAACTATATTAAATCATACCTTTATGTTGCATATCTTTAGAAATTTTTCTACATTAGATGTCATTCAAGTCAATGATGAGAAAAAAAAAGGCTTTGATATCCATGGTTCTGAATGATGAGTAGAGGAACTTAAGAAAGGAAGTTCTAGATCTACTTAGAACACCATCATGTTAAGAAAGTGGTCTTGGATGATGACTTTTGGGAATAGGTAAAATTCATTTTATCTGTCATAAAACTGATTTGGTTAATGATTTGTTTTTGTGATTCTAATAAAGCAGTTGTTAGGGAGGTGTATCAAAGAATGGAAGATATGATTGGTTCTATTGAAAAAGTCTTGCAGAGTGACCATGGTTTGTGCAAAAAAATTGAAAATTTGATTTTGAAATAATGGAGAAATGAATCTTCCATGACATACACTTGCTTATGTACTTACTCATTTTTATTACTCATAAACTTAGCCACATGCTAATTCATTTATACAAGGTATGTTTAATTTCATTGCTAAGTTAAGAATTTTATTGTATATTTTTCTTAACGTTACTTGACTTTCCATTATTTATTTGCTAGCCAATCATCATCACCTTTACTAATAATGATATGAACATAGAAAAAAATATATAAACATGATGCATTTATTTTCTTTGTTGTCTTATCATCATCAGCAAAGTTAGCACATTCATTTGTCTTTCTTTTATTGTTCTTCTGTGATGATTATGTTTTTTTATGCTTTACTATTTTCATCAATTTTATGTTGGGGATATTAAAAGGAACATATAATGTGAATTAAGTATAATATATTGTCGTATTTAAGTTGCTTAGGTGCCCAAATTTCTCAATATGTGTGTGTGTGTGTGTATATATATATATATATGTCTTCATTATCAGTAATCTTTTGAATTATTTTTAGGGACATGCCTGAATGTGGTTGATAGACTTGTTCATTATTTATGGGAGACACCATTGTTTCATCAACAAGTTGGCAACTTTACAAATGATATAGGAGTATTTGCTTGACCTAAAGCTATTAAAGATAGGAAAATGATGAGTTCAATCATTTGGTGGAATTTGTTTGGTGCGGTTGCTCCTGAGTTAGATAATTTGGCAATCAAGGTTTTTTCTCAAAGCATTGACACTTCATATGCTGAGGGGGTCTAGAGCACATACTCACATATTCATAATGTAAAAAGAAACAAGTTGATTGCAGATCGAGCTAAATCATTGGTATATGTGCACTAAAGCAACATACTATTGATGCATTATAGAGAAGATTATGAATCATTTTATAAGAATTGGGATGATTTTGCATATGATGATCTCTTAGACAATGATATGGAGGCAATTCATAGAAATGATCATAATTTTCTTTACAAAGATGATAATATTCATAAATTTTCTCAAGCATCAAGTTCCAATCAAGTAAGATCAAACTTGTCTCAAGCGCAAAGAGAAGAAATGTCCCATGACATGAAGGCTAGAAATGAGTGAGAAAGAATAACAATCACTTGTTGTTTATAATTAGTTTTAGTATTCTTATTGGAATTCATTTTGGTTTAGATTTCATTTTATGAGTTTTATTCATCATATATTGTTTGAGCGTTGAAGATTATCAATTTATTTTTGTTTTCTCTTCACATATATGTATGTATGTATTTATGTACACACACACACACACACACACAAACTTTTGCCTTTCTTGCTCTTTGTGTTTTCAAGTTTGTCAAATTTGCGCTCTTGCACCTACTTCTACAAATTTGTGCTCTTGCACCTACTTCTACTCTATGTGACTTAGGTAGTGTCCTTGGTTTTTGGTTTGGTTAAGTGGAAATATGGATATTGATTAGGGTAGTGGAATTGGAAAGGCGGGCGATGTGATTTTCTGGTGATTGGTTTATGGCAAAGGTTGGGTTAGGGTTTAGGCTCTAGAACTATGTTAAACAATTTCATAGGGAGAAATTGAGAGCTTGACAATCACACGAGACCTTATAACTTTTATATAGAAAAGGAGAACCAAAGAAAGTCAACTATAGGATTGATGTCTAAGTAATAACTAATGAATCTATTTTCCTAGTCTATATAGCAATACCTGAATCCTTTGAAGATAAAATCTTAACAATGTTGGAACAAATCACTGGAACATTGTAGGTTCTTACTAAAGGGATGACTATAGTGATGCAAAGGTTAGGAAATGTGCCAATGCAAGCACCTTTAGCACAACCAATTCAATAGCATCAATATGAACATAGAGAGGAACCAAAACAATAGGATCAAGGAGAAAATGTAGAAGTTCTTGGAAGAGCTAAAGGATAGTTAAAGACTAATAATTAAGGCACATTGGAAAGGATTAAAATTATAATTAAGTTTCAATAGTTAAGGCCTCCCATGTTCATTAGAGATAGGGAAGCAAACATGGCAAAATGGTGCCTGAATAAGTTGGCTCATATCATGGAGCCTATAAAGTGGAGCTTAGAATAGAAGGTTATGTTAGTAACTTTTACTTTAGCTATGAAAGTTGAGGTATGGTGGAGTTCACTACAGAGAAGATTGGAAACTGAAAAAGCCAAAACATAAAGGACAGAATAGAAAGGTAACCAAGGAAGAATTCGTAGAGCTGTTTAAAGCAAAATTTATCAGTAAAGGTATTAGGGAAAGGAAGTGGATAGAGTTTGAGAAATTGGTGCAGGGTAATATGATAGTGCAAGAATATGAGAGCAAATTCAATTATTTATTAAACTATACACCACAGTTAGAAGGAAAGGAATAGCTTATTGCTAAACATTTTCTAAGGGGACAAAACTACAAAATTTAAAAGCATTTGGCATGTCAAGAAATGAAGGATTATTCTATGATGGTTAAAAAGGCTTTATTGCAGGAAGATCTATTATTGGCTAAGGGCAAAAGAACCATTATAGAACCCATCAAGAATAAAGATGAAGAGAATAGTGAAAATATGAAGAACATTGTACCACAAGGGGGATATTTAGGACAAATGAGGCAATAAGAAGTCAAAGAGGCTTTCACCGCCACCCTATGTGACTTTTCATAGGTTTCATCCTAGCAAACCATGTTTTTTTAGCAATGGAGATATACTTGGTGTGAAGATCCAAAGATCTTTGGATCAGAGACTATCTAAAGAAGAGAAATCCACCCATTGGAAATACACCACCCAACAAAAGTCTAGCATAACAAGGAAGAGTATTTGCTCTAGCATGTGCAAAAAATCAAGGCAAGCTAGTACTATAAGGTACCTTTACAGTACAAAATCATCCTATTAAAGTACTATTTGATACTAAGGCCATTGTTTCCATAATTTCAATTGAATTGATTGCCTCACTCTATTTACCATGTGATAGTTTAAATAATATATTTCTTATTAAAACCCATGGGAAACAATTGATGATAACAAATCATATGTTAAAGAATTGTAAACTCAATCATGCAAATCATGAGTTTGATTCTCGACTATTAGCTTTAGACCTCATTAAGTATGATATTATTCTGGGCATGGATTGGTTAGTGCAATACCATGCTTAAATTGATTGCAAAGATCACAAATGTGAGCCTTATTGATAATAGAGATAAGGAAATAATTTGTAAGGGTAATGAAATAAAACCCCAACAAAGTACGCGCCTGAATATTGTGGAACATAATCATGTAATCTCTAAAAATGAATTCTACTTTTGAATTGAGGTTCATTGGAGGGGAATTAAATGAAATACATGTTGTGATAGATTTCTTTGATGTGTTTCCTATAGATTTACCACATTTGCCACCTTTTAAGGAAGTTAAATTTGCAATCAACTTGTAATTAAGGGCAACCTCTATCTCAATCCTTTTATATAGAATGTCTCTATATAAAATAACTAAATTAAAGAAGTAGTTGGATGATTTATTGGCAAAAAGGTTCATTCATGTCATGCCCTTTCATCCTATGTCCAACCATAGACATACAACAACATAAAGTACAAGCATAACTTCACAAGGAAAAGCTAGTCATAAGCAATTCCAGCACTAAAGTTTAAAAACCGTGTCATAGTTTCCTAGATTGGGGGTTCTAAAATCCACTATGCACTATATTCCCAGGAACTAACCTTATTCACATTTGCAGTTAAGCTAGTTTAGCTAAGTATGACTTAGGAAAAACAACCAAGCATGCATTTGGTCATTGTTGCTTCAAGTCAAAACTCGGGTGAATTCTGACATTGTCGTAGTGGCTTGTGTTTGCACTAGAATATGGTTTTAACTTAAAGCATTGGTTTGCCATTAGGATTGATTGAGGAGCATATGCAAATTGTTAACATTTGGATTTAAGGGCTAGCATTAATTACCTAGCAAATTTAGGCTTCAAAGTGCCACAATTTGCCTAGGTCATACTACTGGTCATGCTTTTATGTCTTAGCCCAAGTTTTAGCTAAACAAATCCAAGGATGCCTATATTCTATAAACACATCCTGCCATGTCATAACTAGAACTTCAAGTTCTTTCATGTGCACACACCATTACCTAGCCATATTTATGTTCAACATAGAAGGAACATTTATAGAATACATGCTTCTTAGGTCACTAAAACATACATATTGGTTAGTCATACTTTAAAGTTACAAAACATAACTCATGTTTCAAGTACATTATGCAAGTTCATATAATATACACAAGCATAACAAAAGCAAGCACAGTAAGAACAAGCCCCCCAGGTCTCTAGCATCCTAGCCATACATGCTGCCTCCATGAAACCCCATGCACCATGCACACTATACACCATAAGCTAGCACCAAAAGAATCCCTTAGTTAGATAGTCATATACTCAAGTACAATTTGCTAAATTTGAGATCATTGCTGACATAGAAACCTTCTCAAACCAATACACACACAAACCAAGTCAATGACTTAAATCCCATTCCCCTAAAATAAATAAAATAGAAGCGGTGAATTTTTAGAATCAAACTTAGTCAAGGATTTCACAATAATAAACCCTAGAACACAAAACAGGTTAGTTTAGCCCATAAATATAATTTAAACTATAGACTCCATGATGCATGAACACTTTTAAAACTAACTAAATAGTGGAGATAGAAGTCTTTAGTATAAAGTAACATTCAAACTTAAACAAAGAGCTTTGGAAGCTCATCATGGTTAGTTTAACCAAGCTTTGTAGTTACTTGTGTTCCATTCTCAAGCTAGAGTTGAGGTTCTTAGATCTAAAATCATAGACCACAGATCATATCCCCTGCACTTAGGAGTAATTCATTTGGCTCTAAGCTGTTTTTGTCCTAGTCTTGCTTCATTCACAAGTCATTCACCATATTGAAGTTCTTAATGGGAAATTTAACTTGGGAATCAAGAAGCGAGGTAGAGAAAACCCTTACCAACTAAAGTGAACCTCTACTCGAGCCTAAACAGGGCCAAATCTGTTAGATCTTGCTGCTTACAACTTAAGGAAGCTAACCCACAAGCAATCTTCACCAATTCTTTCTTGTTTGAGCTAAATCCACCTTAAATTCATTTTTTTTAGCTCAAATTTTGTCTTAGAAACTAAGAATAGAGCATAGAGATGGATTAAGGATGAAATTTGACCTGATTGCATTGTTGGCTTTTGTGTAATTTGCTAAGAAATCCAGCTACATAAGTGGGGATCAATTGTCTATTTCAATTTTTGATTCATGTCACATACAACACTGATGGCCAGATCTTTTACCTGTGTGCAATTTAGTCACCCCAGTTCACCCTCAATATTTCCAGCTTAGTTGCAAAGAGACCCTTTACCTTTGCAATTAGTCATTGGGCTCACACTTGTATTGGCACACATGCAACCCGAGAACATCCTAAGTGTGACCTCTTTCACTTTTTGCACCTTTTAAGCCTAATTTAATCATCCATTTGCATAAAAAATCTAACTTAGATGCAAATTCCATAGTGACAAGCTCAATTTAATAATTAGAGCTCTTTAACCAAATGGCATGAGGTCATGTGTGTAACATTCTATTCCCTTACAAAATTTGCTCCTCCAAATTTATAAGTAGCCTTGGAAAGTCTTGGAGGTATTGTTTCCTTATGTCAGCATCTGACTTCCATATAACTTCTTTGTCCCCATGATTACTCCATTTCACCTTAACCATGGGGATAAGCTTGGTTCTTAGCTTTCTGGTGTCTTTGGCCAGAACCTTAATAGGTATTCTTCATAGCTAAGGTTTGGTTCCAAGGGCACTATGTCTAGCTTGATCACATGCTTTGGGTCATGAAGGTATTTTTTTGGAATGTGCACATGAAACACGTTGTGGATATGCTCCATGCTTGGTGGCAAAGCCAACCTATAAGTTGCTTTTCTTATCTTTTCTAGGATGTCATAGCGACCAATGTACCTAGGTGCCAATTTGCTTCTCTTCCTAAACCTAGCTACCCCTTTTAGAGGATAAACCTTCAACCATACTTTTTCTCCTTCATAAAACTCTAAGACTTTTCTCCTATAACCTACATGTCTTTAAGTTCTATGGTTGGTAGCCCTAATTCTTTCCCGGATGAGCTCAATCTTTTTTATGCTTTCTTGCACCACTTTAGGTCCTAGCTCATTCTTATCCTTGGCATCCGTTTAGCAATGAGGGGTCATACACCTTTTGCCATATAATTCTTCATAGTGAGCCATCTTGATCACTCATTAATAGCTGTTATTATATGCAAATTTAATCAAAGGTAGGTGCCAGTCCCAATCAACTTTGAAATCTAACATACAATTACTTAGAATATCTTCCAGCATCTAGATCACCTTTTCAGATTGACCATATGTTTGAGGATGGAAGGCTAAACTAAGGTGAACTTATGTCCTTAAGGCCCGTTGGAAAGCATTCCAAAACCTAGATGTAAACTTAGGATCTCTATCAAACACTGTATTATCTAAAATGCCATGGAGCCTAACTATTTCTTTAATGTACAAGTGAGCTAACTTGTCCATTGAATCTATAAGCTTCATAGGCAAGAAGTGTGCTAATTTAGTAACCTATTAACTATTACCAACATAGTGTCATGTTTATTTTTAGTTAGTGGCAATCCACATAAAAAATCCATCGTGACTAATCCCTATTTGCGTTCTAGGATAGGTAATGGTTGGAAAGTGCCCAAGGGCTTTTGATGTTCAATCTTGACCTTTTGGCTTGTTAAGCAACTTGCCACATGAGCCTCTAAGTCTTTTCTAAACCTAGGCCACCAAAAGTAAGGCTTGAGGTGTTTATACATCTTACCTTCTTTGGGGTGTATAGATTGGCTACTAGCATGGGTGTTAATTAGGATTTGTTCTCTCAAATCATCAGTATTAGGCATATACAATGTCCCACTAAATTTCAGTAGCTCTTGGTCATAACTAAACCCCTTGTGCAACTTCCTTTTTCCCCTTTAGAAACCTTTCTTAAACAAGGTTCTTTAGTTTTGGGCTTGCCTAATCTCTTATAGCCAACTTGGTTGAATAATTAGTGAGTAATGGTGAGCATGTTAACAACTTAGCCACTTTTCCCTTAAAAGGGATAGGCTATTCTAGTATACTTTGTACTTAGGGCATCTGCCACCTCATTACCCTTTCTTGAAGTATACTGTATAGTGCAGTCAAAATCTTTTATATATTCGAACCATCTTCTTTGCCTTATATTCAAATATTTCTGACTGAACAAGTATCTCAAACTCTTTTTACCAATAAAGAATTGGAAAGTCACTACTAACTTTTGCTCGTTTTCCAATGTGTTAATTACCAACGGCCTAGCCGTTGGTAATCACCAACGTGTAGGACCGTTGGTAAAACTTTCCAACTTCCACGAGTTGGTAGTACAGTAATTTTTTTTTCAATTTAATTTTTTTTTCTCCAACGGACTAGCCATTGCTAACTACCAACGGTCAAGACCGTTGGTAACATTCCAACTGCCGTGCATTGGAAGAATAAAGAGGTTTCATTAAGCCGTTGGTAAAAAATTAAATGAAACGGTGCGTATAAGGTTTTCAGTTTGCAACAGTTAGCCATTGGTAAGGGCTTTTTAAATACATCTCCTTCGTCTTTCAGCTCCAGTTCTTCATTTCGGGCGGGGAAGGGGAGAGAGAAGCTGCCAGAGCTTCGCGTGCGACGCCGCCGCTGGAGACGGAACGATTCCGGCCGATTCTGACCATTTTTTGCCCCATTTCGTAGATCCAGTCCTGTAGTTGACGGGTATGGGTTTATGTGATAGATTTTTTTGGAATTTACTGATATATTTGCGAAAAACCGTCGTTTTGATGGAGATGGCATGATTTTTTCAGTTTGAAGTCTTCTTTGAGGTTCCTTTGCTTGTCATTGTTACATTCCAGCTTCTCAAACTCGTGGAGGTAAGTTTCTAAATTTATTTTGTTAATCCGAATTTTTTTTGAATTTTTTAGGGAGAAAATTGTATTTGATTGCCTATGTTGTGATTAAAATTGATGTATTATTACTGTGGTGAAAGATTCTCCTGGTTAATTTAGTTGGGTTTTTTTCATTTAATTAGTGTTAATTATTTGGTATTTAAGGGTGATGAAAAATGCTAAGAATAAATTTATTTATGGTATTTAATTTTGTTGAATATAGGTATTTTGATGAATTTCCATATACAAATAGTACTTATACATAATAATTAAACTAATTATAGGACCAAGTACAATAATACGTAATTAAATTAGACTAATAATAATACCCATAATAATAATGATACAAATAATGTATATAATGTTGCATATTGCATCCTAATAATTAGTAGTATTGTTATTATATAACAAAAATATTTATACAAGTCGAGTTACAGCCTTAAAAATACTAAATATACATAATCATTAAAATAATTATAGAACCAAGTACAATAACTCCAAAAGTACAATAATTATTATTGTTACATGATATTAATTCTACTAATATTCATGGCACATAATAATTATAATTATTATATTTGTTAGATGGGTCCGCCTGATTAATAATTGTTTCGTTATTGCGTTCTTTGATGACTATATATGTCTTTTATATTATTAGGAACATATTTAGTTTGTAATGGAGTCAGCACGTAGTTGGATGTATAGTAACCGATACTTGCTTGGCCGATCGGGTTACACAAAAGAGTGGGAGTCCAGGGTTAATGAATTTATATCATTCGCTGTCTCTAATGCTGAAACAATGAGTGGCTTATGTATTTGCTGTCCTTGTTGGAAGTGTAAGAATTTGCGGTTTAAAGAGGCTGACGATGTTAGAGTTCATCTGTACAAATGGGGGTTTAAGCCTTTTTACTTGAATTGGACTGCTCATGGGGCGCCATTTAATGAACCATCACATAAAGACCCCGGGGGGGGGGGGGGTTGCTTTGATCACTTTGAGGAGGGGTCTTCGAGTAATCCATATGAAAGGATGGTATTAGATGCCGTTGGCCCTAATTACGCACAAATTCTGGAACACAATGCTGCAGAGCCGAATGAAAGTGCAAAAAAATTTTAGAATCTTTTGAATTCAGCAGCAATTCCTCTATGGGATGGGTGCGAAAGTCATTCAGAGTTATCTGCTACTGTCCGTCTTCTTAACCTTAAGTCTGAGTATCATATGTCATGAGCATGTTTTAATGGCATTGCCCAACTGATGAAGGAGACACAACCTACAGATAGTAATATGGTATCAAATTGGGTTGAAACTAAGAAATTAGTTTTGCAGTTAGGTCTGTCTCATCAAAAGATTGACGTCTGTGTGAATGACTATATGTTGTTCTGGAAAGATGAAAGTGGTGTGCATATTTGTAAGTACTGTGGTGCTGACCGATATAAGCCAAAAAAGAGAGGTCGTGGTAAATATCGACCGAGAAAAACCATGCATTATTTACCACTAAGCGCCCACGTCTGCAACGCTTATTTGCGTCACTGTCAACAGTAGAGAAGATGAGGTGGCATAAGGAGCAAACACAGGTCCTAGGTGTTATAAAACATCCATCGGATGGTGAAGCTTGGAAACATTTTGATCAGACCTACCCATGGTTTGCTTCAGAACCACAAAATGTCAGATTGGGCTTGTGTGCTGATGGATTTACCCCTTTTGGAGCATCTGGAAAATAGTACTCTTGTTGGCCTGTTATCGTGACTCTGTATAATTTGCCCCCTTGGATGTGCATGAAAAAACCCTATATGTTCCTTTCGTTGTTGATTCCAGGTCCATGTAGCCCAAATATAAGATTGATGTTTATCTACAGCCTCTAATAGACGAGCTACGACATCTGTGGTTTGATGGCGTTGAAACATGGGATGTGTCATTGAAAGAAAATTTTATTCTGCAAGCAGCATTAATGTGGACCATAAATGACTTTCCGGCTTATGGCATGCTAACAGGGTGGATGACACATGGGCGATTGTCTTGCCCTATTTGTATGGGTGAAAGTAAGGCATTCCAACTTAAGTATGGCGGGAAAATTTCATTTTTCGACTGGCACCGGCAATTCCTTCCTCGGAACCACCCATATAGAAGGAATTGTACTTGTTTTAAGATGGGGAAATCAGAGAAGTCATTGCCTCCAGAGCGCTTATCAGGTGAGGCTATATTTGAAAGAATGTCCTGGATTCCATCAATTGGTAACGATGGTCCACAACATCGCCCGTGTGATTATGGGAAATCACATAATTGGACGAAGCGAAGCATTTTCTGGGAGTTACCATATTGGGCCACGAACGTAATACGACATAATCTTGATGTTATGCATATTGAGAAGAACGTGTTTGAGAATATATGGAATACTGTGATGGATGTTAAGAATAAAATGAAAGATAATGTGAAAGCACGGAAGGACCTGGAAATTTATTGTAATCGGCCGGAGTTAAAGATGGTTCCACTTGATGATGGTCGTTCCTTCAAACCAAAGGCGAGGTTCACATTTGATGGTAACCAAAGGCAAGATGTGATCGCTTGGGTAAAATCTTTATGACTCTCTGATGGATATGCCTCGAATCTTGGGAGATGTGTTGATACAGCTGGTTGCAATATGTATGGCATGAAGAGTCATGATTGCCATGTTATGATGCAAAGGCTTCTCCCCATTGCCCTCGAAGCACTACCCGAGAATATTTGGAAGCCATTAACGGAGTTAAGCCTATTCTTTAGAGACTTGTGCTCTCCAAAGCTGCATGAAAATCACATGTTTGCATTGGAGGCCAATATTCCAATTATAATTTGTAACCTTGAGAGAATTTTTCCTCTAGGGTTTTTTGATGTCATGGAGCATCTCCCAGTTCACTTGCCATTTGAAGCAAGGGTTGGAGGACCTGTTCAGTACTGATGGATGTATAAATTTGAGCGGTGCATGCATGACCTAACAATGAAGGTTTCTAATACTGCTCATGTTGAGGGATCGATATGTGAAGCATACCTTATAGAAGAGACTTCCATCTTTTGCTCTCATTACTTTGAATCCCATGTTCTCTCCATGATGAACCGAGTACCGAGAAATGATGATGGTGGTCCTGTCCCATGTAATGCTGACTTGTGGTCCATATTCACCTTTCCGGGACGTCCATATGGTGCATGCCGATATAGATTCCTCACGGATGATGAACTCAGACTTGCAACCACATACGTTCTTCTAAACTGTGCTGAGATCAGGCCATATCTAAAGTAAGTCATCGTTCATGAAAAGGCATTCCAACTTTGATTATGTTGAAATGCAAGACTACTTATCAACCAAAACTAACATATTTTCATTTTATATGTTATTGGCCACAGTATGTTTGTGGACATGGTCAGGGGAACTGCACCCGATATAACAATGTCTGAGATGGACATACACATTGAAAACAATTTCTCAACCTGCCTCTGACACTATGCTTTTAGTTAGTATGTATTGCAATATGTTAAGTTATAAAAGTCTCCATATATATTGTCCTAAATTGTAAATGTTTTACATAGGTTGATGACCCAGGTAACAATATTATCGATAACATCTTGTGGGATGTTGCATGTGGGCCCTCACGTCGGGTTCAGACATGGCCGGTTTATTTCACGAATGGGTACAAGCTTCACATAAGTGAATGGGGGAAGGACAAATCAACATTTAATAGTGGAGTCTGCATACGCAGCACGGGGGCAAGCGAAGTTGAATGTGATTTTTATGGTATATTAGAAGAAGTCATTCAACTCGAATATCCGGGCTTTCCACATAAGAATGTTGTCTTGTTTAGGTGCAACTGGTTTGACCCACACCTGAACGTGGAACTCGAATGCATAAACAGTTTGGGTTAGTTGAGATCCGGAATAGTCGCAGATATCAGAAGTTTGATCCTTTCATTCTAGCATCACAGGCTGACCAAGTTTACTACACATAATATCCGAGTAAGTCACGTGAAAGAAACGGGTGGTCAGCTGTTATGAAGATAAAACCTCAATGGATAATACAGTATGCAATTGTGGACAAGGATGACGTGTATCAAGACAGTGGATCCGTGAATTGTCAAAGAATTGAAGATGACCCAGTTGAGGAGTTAGCTGACCCGGGTGTCGGTGATGATATTGAAGAAGATGTAGTTGAGGAGGGGGGATCTAATGGCGAGACAGAAGATGAGGATGAGTTTATATCTGATGACAGTGACACTGAAGAGTCTGAGGTGTTTGACGAGAATGGAAGCAGTGGGTCGAATGAATGATTAGATAACATTTGTACTAAGAATAATGATTACCTGTCATTTCTAATGTGTAGAAAAAAATTGGTAAATTTATGTACCCCTAATACTCGACAATATATGTCAGTCAATATATGTTATGTTTAATTTACCTACTTAGCTAATAATAAATGCAGATGCCTCGTAAAGGCGATAACACTTATAAACGCCGACCTGGGAAAGGACCATTTGCGCAGTTTAAGAAGGTAATGGAGCCAATACTTAATGAACGACATAAGATGGGTTCTTCATCTTGGGCACAAGAGGATGTCGGTGTAGAGACGCAGGACACAATAGTGCCAGCGACGCACATCCACTCACATGAGCACCGATCTGACGGCGGTGGAGGCACGCCATGTGGAAATGGATCTGGTGCGCGCCACGTTAGGCACCCCATAGTGACGACTCATCCCTCAGATGATGATATACATATTGATGACATCCCATCATCGATGTCACAGATAGCAGGCCTACCACGGATGAGGATTTCCCCATATGGTAACATGTAAGTGATAAATACCAGACACATGTATTAATAATAGTAAGAGTAATTGATGTACATGGAATCATCAACAAGTCAGTAACTAACATTTTAAACGTCGCAGATTCATTCCAACTGCAGCGACACGGTTAGTGACACCATGTTTCACCACACATTTCAAACGCTATTCTGATTGGTCCTCTGTCTCTCCATCAGACCTGCAGCAATGGTGGCGTGTTTTTGAGGTATAACAATAATATTACTATGATAATGATGTAATAATGTTATAAGATTAATACATGTTTTTTTCCATGCTAATAGTTTAAACATATTAACATGTACAGAGGAGCTGTGAGTGGGATCCGATACACCATAATGAGGTGTATCGGGTGTGGAATATCTTGGGAACACAGCATTACAGAAGCATGATGTTAGAAATTCGACGTGTGAAAGATCTTGTTAAACGTCGAGCGAAGGCAAACTTTATGTCAGATGCTGCATATGCGGAAATGGAGGCATATTGGGCGAGTCCACAGTTCATTCAGAAGTCCGCTAGGTTCAAGGCAATGCGAGCAACAGTGACTGATGGGGATTCACAGTCTGGCTCTTGCAGCGTGACATATGCAGGGGGATTTATCTCGATGTCTGCACATCGAGAACAAATGGTATGTATCTCTGTAATGTTCTTTCATTTTACATTTCAGATACTAATGAAAGTAAATTACATATTAATCTTACGTTTCATTCAATTAGAGAGAGAGAGATCCTGAGAAGAAGGACCCTGGCTTGTTTAAAGTCCTTCAAGCAACACATAAAATGAAGAATGGGAAATATGTTAGTAAGCGCTGTGAAGAAGTTGCTGTAAGTATTATAATTGTTTGTTCATAGAATATTCTTAAGAAACTTACCATGTTTGACAAATAATGACGGGCTCAAATGTATTTTATTATGTTTCTGTAAACTCGTATCAGTGCAGAGATTGAGGAGCAAACACAACAAGAGGATGGAATAGAGGCAATTGATGAACTAGCAATCATTAGTACTGCATCTGGCGGTAGAAGGAGAGGCCGTGTATTTGGATTAGGATCTGAGCAGTGTGTCATACCGGGACGCCGACAGCCAGGTGCCATCCCGCCTATCGACATCACACAGACACCGCAATTCAACGAGCAAGTACAGAAGATGATGGCGGAGGAGAATGCGCGAAGGGATGCGGAGTACGAGAGGAAGCTCGAGAGAATTAAGAGGAGACAGAGAGCAGAGATGGAGGCTCAGAGAGCCGCATTGGAGGCAAACCGGGCTCAGTTGGAGATTATTTGTCGTTCGCTAAACCTTCCGTGCCCGCCGGCTCAACCAGTTCCACAGTATCCTGATGACTCGGACTCGGAGGATGAGGAGATAGTCGGGACTCCGTGATGGGCGTCATCAACAGGTAAGCGCATTTCCAAAGTTCTTGTGTTATCAGACTTACATAATAATTTTTAAACCTAATTAAGACTCAGTTGAAATTACTGAAATGTGTAATCCGTTGAATGTTGTATGCTTTCTTCCAGACATATATGTTCTTGTTTTAATTATGCTGTATTTGAGAATATTTTATTTTAATTACGTTTGTATAGCTGTGTAATGTTTATTGCTGAGTAAAGCTGGGGGAACTTTTGAATTGGTATGTTAATTTTGAATGTGTATTCAAACTGGGAAAAATACGAAACAACCGAAACCTGGAACGTTTAATGTACATTACCAACGTGCAAACGGGGAACTTACCAACTTGCGCGCGTTGGTAATTACCGACGTCACTGTCATCAGACTGTTACCAACGCGTATGCAAGTTGGTAATTACCAACGGCTTCATAACAACTCCATTACCAACTGATGTAAGTTGGTAACTACCAACGCGGGTTCCTTACCAACTGTCAGGCAGTTGGTAAGTTACCAACGGCCCAGCAGTTGGTAAGTTACCAATGGCTAGTAGTTGGTAACTACAACTACGCGATGAAAACCAAGCCTGGTTCATGACCGTTGGTAATTACCAACGTGAATTTTACCAACGTGTACACATTGGAATTTACCAACGTGTTATTAATTGCGCGTTGGTAAAAATTTTTTCAATGTTTCAAATACCAACTACCATTTACCAACGGCTCAGCGTTGGTAAATTCAATTTACCAACTACTGCGTGTTGGTAAATGGCAGTTGGAAAAGTCCTATATTTTAGTAGTGAGTATTGCCCAACAAGTAATGTTTTTATTGTTTAAGGCATGAATTACAACAGCTCATTCTAAGTCATGGTGTTACATACCTATTTGCCCTTAGCCTAATGGGCCTGTCTTTGCTCAACCAGACTTAGCAACAAAATAAGGCTAAAATAGGGTGTAATACAGAAGACAACATAAAAATGCTTATAAAAGCTATCTAACAGCATTATAATGCTATTTTTGTTAATTAATTGCCTAGTTATTTTGCACTAGTCTATTTTATTGGGAAACTCACTCTTAATTCTTGATTGTAATTGATGAGTCTAGGAAAAATATGGAACACACTTCATTCTTGAACAAACCAAAGAGTTGTGTAATTGAAGAACACAACCCTTGTAACACAGTTTGCCTTGTTTAGGAATTAATGGAAAGACATATTTATGCATTCTACATGCTTAAGTCTTGTCAACATACATGGGATAGGAATGAAAAAGAAAACACAAAAGTTTTGGATAACTATGTAACAACCATTAACACATAAGTTCACTACAAGAATTTCTACAAACATAACCAAGTCTTAACACTAAGTTCCATCCTTTATAGAAGCTTAACCCTAGCATAGAACTCCACTATCTAAGCTTTTATCTTCATTTCCTAGCCACTATCTATAGTCCAAAAGCTTTGTACACAAGTACAGTAGAAGCTAAATAAGTTAGCCATAGAATTGAGCAATGTAGAAATGAGTATTTACACTACACCTGCAAGCAAAACCTAGGCAAGAATAGGTCAATGCAGCCGTAAAATTGAGCAATGTAGAAATGAGTATTTACACTACAACTGCAAGCAAAACCTAAGCAAGAATAGGTAAATGCTTTACCAATCGTCTAAGTCATCTTCTGCAAGAAAGATAAAAAAGGCATTAGCTCTTGGAATCCAGTGAGGGGAAACATAGCAACGTTGCTATGATAAATCAACCATAAGGTCAGCTCCAAAATTTTCACACAAAGAAAACATAAGGAAACACAAAATATCACAATAATAGATAAAATTTTATATACATGGTTAGTACACATAAAAAAAGCATAGAAGCATGCAAGACACACACATACAACTCCAATTACCATGAAAAGCCAGATGATATGCTTATATTTAGTTATATTTTCTATATATTTTTCCCTTGTGTTTGCTTGTCTTTTGATAAGTTTATGCTAGGATTTGGTGCTTAATTGCTTCATATTTTATTTTCAGATTATATTTCAATTTTTTTTGGCTTAAGAAGGATTTTTACAAATTTTTGGTATTGTATTGCAAGTTTTGGCAAAGTTTGGAGTAGACACGCTTTGCAACACCCCATGTAGTGCCTTACATGCCTTATCACATGCCCGTGTCTGAGTTACATGCCTATGAGTAAAATCATGTTATTAATTAGTGAGATGAACATACGACAGGTAGTATCTAGTGTGTTTGTTATGGATCACCACTGGATAGAAGGGATATTATTGTAACCGGGAGTAATAGGTGTGATATAATACCTCTTGACTAGGTTGAAACCTAGTAGTGGCTCATAGGACTAGTAATGCATTTTTAGGAAGCATGGTATGCCTATACACCCTATCATTGACTTAAGGATAGTGATTAGTGTACCGGAAATAATAGGGTGCTAATCTAATTTAGGTAGTACTCCATGGTCCAAGTTAATCACAACCCTATTAAACTGAAGTGAAAGCAACATAATGGATTTCTAAGGGGATTTGATTCTACGTATGACCTATCTTATTTATTGATTGCATGAATTGTTATTTGCTACTAGTAGTTAGTTGTTAATTATTTTTATTGTATTAGTTAGCATAGTTAATTTGTAGTAGTTAGTTAAGCAACTATCTCTCCTTGTCGGGTAGATAATAAAGAAAGGTTGAGTATGATAGACAAGCTTTGGTCTTTGGGAAAACGATCTTGGTACTTGCCACTACTATACTTGGAAGATAGGTGCACTTGCCTGTGAGTTCATATATTTATAAGTATAGAGAGATTTGACACATCCACATTTATTATAGTATAGTGGGAAAGGTTTGTTTGAACTATGAACACACCATGTTTTTTGTGCCATTCCTGCAGAACATTTTTTAAGATTGGTACTTGAAAGATTAGTCTTTATTAAACTAGGCATTTATTTTATTGCAGTATTTTTATTTGAATTTTTAGTTATTTTGAATTTATTGACTTTTTCATCTTTTCTTGTAGGAATTTTGGTATATGACTTGTAACCACTTTGGTGAAGTTGTTGTAGCAGATCCATAAATTGAGAGGATTTTGAGAAAAAATTTATCTAGAAGGGGCGCTTAGTCACAACCATTACATCTTAAGGTTGAGCAACAAGGAGAAAATTAAGTACACTTAATTATGAAAGATCATAATCAAGTAAGGACTATGTTAGAATATGCTAAGCTTTCTTTAGAAGGAACGAAATCAAGTATTGTCAGACCTCCTATTAATGACAACAATTTTGAGATCAAGCCGAATGTATTACAAGAGAAATGTTAAAATGTGACTAATTGATGTGACTGAAAGTTAGTAGCATGAGACTTTAGTCACACGTTAGTAGCATAAGAGTGCGCCATAATGTTCTATGTGACTGAAATGTTCAATTGAACAAAAGTCAATTACATGTCAGTAGCACAATTTAAAAAATATTAAATTTCAGTCACACATGAAGTGGGCTATAGTTATTTATGTGATTGAAATGGTCAATTGCACAAAAGTCAATCACATACCAGTAGCTTGATTTAAAAAATTAAAAAATGTCAGTAGCATGTCAGTCACATAGTTTAAAAAATAGTAAATTGTTAGTCACACCATCTAAATTAATTTCCTTATTAGTCCCACGACAGTGTGACATATTAAATATGTTATGCTTTGAGTTGCATGGTAGTGACATAAATTAAATATATTTTCCTTCAATCATATATCAATGGAAAATTCAATCGCACAAAATGCCTTTTCCTCCTACACTCTTTTCTCTTCCTCATTTCTCCATCTTCTCTGATTTTCTTTTTCTTTCCTCAATCTTTGCTTCTGTTTTACTAGTTCTTCATTCTCTCTGGCTAAAGCTCTACTGCCTTCACACTACATCATTTCAATATCTAGTCAGCATAAAGGTAACTTGTATTTCTAGTCAAGATTTTGTTGAAAATGATAAATTTGTTATTTGCAGTTTTATTTACATAGCTATGCATATGGACAAACCGTAGATTACTTGTTAATGATTCTTGGTATGTTGAGAAGTATTATGGATATATTGTAACTAGAAGGATATGCAGTTAATGTATATAAATAGTAAGTCTCTGTTTGAGAATCATTGATTGTCCAAGTTGGACAGCTCAGAAATGAAAAAATCTGAATCATACTTTTCAGATTGTGATTTATCTTAATGGTGGATAAATTCTAGTTGCATGAGACCTCATTCTGTGGAAAGCCATATTTGATTGATTTGCCTCAAACAATTAGGAATTTTGAAGAACTAAAATGAGATGCTGCTGAAATTTGTCTAAACTATTAAGGTAACTGATAATTGAAAAGTACAATTCAGATTTTTCATTTTTGAATAGGTTAAGGCCATTCCCTTTGGAGATTGGTGATTAGGGTATAGGTGGATATTCATATATAGCACATAAATGTTAGAACAAAATTAAAATTTGCTGAGTTGTAATGATTTTTTTAATTTAATATATATGAATTTCAATTGTAGGTAATATGCAAGACAATGGCAATGGGATGTGAATAGATGTATAAACATTAATGATGGATGGATGCATGAAACCAAATTTCATAAACGGTGTAGAAAACTTTATTAGAGCTATATGTTGTAGTTCGATACAATTGATAAAATGTCCAAGTCGGTGACGTCAAAATAGACATTACTGAGAACCAAATGTAGATGGAATGCATTTATGTGAGTATGGATTTGTGGAAAACTATTATGTATGGTATTGCCATGGTGGACGATATGATCTGGGGTCTCATAGTTTTCATATTGGCGAAGCATCAAATACATCATCTTTAAGAATAGTTTCTGATAGAGATATTAATTATAACAATAGATCTACATATGAGCAAATGATTATTGATTTGATTAGCCCAAATCTCCACCATAATGAAAGAATTGAAAATGATGAAAATGGCGATGAAGGTGGCAACATTTCCGTGGATGTTGATATATATGATCGTGACAATGACAAAGAAGGGGGTGATGTATTTAATTTTGGCATAGTTGGAAATGAATTGCCTAATCTAAGTGCAGAGGAATTTTACAAACTATTAGGTGATGCGTTGACATCATTGTGGGATGAGTGCATTAAATATATGAAGTTGTCAGCGGTATCTTGGTTGTTAAGTGAGAAAAGTAAGCATAATATGAATGATAGTTGCTTTAATGACATTATATCAGTTATGAAGGATTTGTACTAGAGGACAATAGGTTTCCAGAGACACTATATAAGTGTAAACAGATGATGAAGGGTTTGGGTATCCCATATGTGAAAATAGATGCATGTGCAAATAATTATATGTTATTTGACGAGGAGAACTTATAGTTAACATATTGCACAGTTTGTGGAGAGTGTAGATATAAGGAAAGGACAATGGATAGAGATAGCAGAAAACCAATTCCAAAAAAGGTATTGTGGCACCTATCAATAATTGACCAACTAAAATGGTTATTAATGTATACCCGAAATGCAAAACACATGACATGACGTGCAAGTAATAGATATGGTGAGAATGGTTCAATGGGTCATCCATGCCAAACAAAGGCTTGGCGACATTTAGATTCAAATTATCCTGACTTTGTTACTAAAATTAGGAATGTATGTCTTGGGCTATGTACAAATGGGTTTATGCCAAATTCTGCAATAAGAGGGATGTATTCTATCTAGCCAATTTTCATTATTATATATAACTTGCCCCTGGAAATGTGTATGAAAGAAGTGTATACATTTTTTTCATTGTTAATTCCTAATCTAAGATCACTTGGATGAAATATTGATGTGTTCTTGAGGCCACTAATTGACGAGCTAAAGATGTTGGGGTTAGATAGTGTTGAAACATGGGATGCATATAGATCTCAAAATTTTGTTATGCTAGCCTGCCTATTATGGACAATTAGTGATTTTCTGGCATATGGGATGCTATTAGGGTGGAGTACACATGGGAGATTGGCATGTTTGCATTATATTGGTTCTTTTCAGTTAAAGTATAGA
Organism: Aquilaria sinensis; assembly: GCA_005392925.1. Classification (NCBI taxonomy): domain Eukaryota; kingdom Viridiplantae; phylum Streptophyta; class Magnoliopsida; order Malvales; family Thymelaeaceae; genus Aquilaria; species Aquilaria sinensis. Next base: position 211,337 of record SMDT01002415.1, read on the forward strand.
AGGAAGCCATGTTGGTTTGACTGTCATAGGAAGTTTTTGCCGAGAAATCAAACATTTCATGTGAATATTAATGCTTTTATACTAGGATTAAAAGTGAGGGATATAGTTATGCTGCCTTTATCTAGCAACGAAATCAGTCAACCTTTAGATAAGATGCAATTCCCACATTATAGTTTAATCTTTGATGATTTTAGTGCAAGTAGATTTGGGAAGACCCATAATTGGGTGAAACGGTCAATTTTTTAGGACTTACCTTATTAGAAGAATCCGCTTGTAAGACATAACCTTGATGTCATGCACATAGAGAAAGATTTCTTTAAAAATATGTTTTATATGTTGATGGACATTAAATGCCCGATTGGATTTGAAGGAATTGGATATGCGGTCTGAGCTCCACTTGATTGAAGGTGGTAATAACAGAATAAAACCAAAAGCAACATGTGCACTAAAAAGAAAAGAGGTTTGGCATATATGTTTATGGTTACGAGAATTGAAATTTCTAGATGGGTATGCTTTAAATTTAGCACATAATGTAAATGTGAGGAACAGAAGTTTTTACCCATTTAAAAGCCATGACTATCAAGTATTTCTTCAACGCATACTGCCAAACATGTTATGTGGGTATTTAGCACCAATAGTGTGGTCAACTATCTCTAAATGTAGTTCATTTGTCCACTAACTTTGTTTAAGGAAAATCAAACCAGACGATATGTAGAAGCTATAGAACCTCATCATCATTATTGTCTGCAAGCTAAAGATGATCTTTCCACCACTTTCTTTGATTCCATGGAACACCTTCATATACAACTACCATGTGAAGCCATGCTATGTGATCTGGTACAGTTCAGGTGGATGTATTCATTCAAGAGATTGATGTGGTCCCTAAAATGAAAGGTGCACAATAAAGCAAAATTAGAAGGCTCAATTGTCGAGGCATATTTGATTTAGGAAGTGACAACATTTTGCAAGCATTATTTCTGCCCTAATACATCAACTAGACTTAATAGGGCCACATGAAACAATGACATTAATTCAGGCCTACCAAATCATCATGGGATTTCTCAACTACCATTATTCTACAATGAAAATTGCAACTTCCCAAGCCGTGGGGCGCAGAGGGTTCTAGAAGAAGATGAATTATGTCAAGTGCATATGTACATTCTACAAATCATGAAGAGGTTGACGCATATGCTCGTTACGTTCATGAACATATTAGGTCTTAATATGTCAATTTATTATTTAATTTTTGGAAATTACTAATCTTCCGCTGTTTTGGTACATAGGGTTTTCAACCATGTTATGCAACGCAAATTTCCTCAATGTAGTGCACGAAAAATGGAAGAATTATGGGTTGAAAATTTCGCATGATGGTTTTTGGAGTATGTATGTCTTTAAGTGTTACTATATTCTTTGATTGAGTGTATGCATATAGGTAATTAAGTATTTTAAAAAATTATTAATGATCATGTGTTTCATACTTGTAGGGAAAGATCAATCCAAACATAGGTGAATGACTTGTTAAATTATCTCGAGGTCCTTTACAAAGAGCTTCAGGTTTTAACGGATGCATGGTCAATGGTTTTCAATTTCATACACAGAGTTACGGGGCAACAAATTTGACTGCAAACTGGGGTGTTTGTGTTGAAAGTGAGGCATTGGGATTTGCGGGTATGCTTTTTATAGAATGATTGACAAAATCATCGAATTTGAATATTCATGAAGCATCCCAAACTTTGTCGTAGTTTTCAAATGTACATGGTTTAATCTTACATGTAGAGTTTGAAGACACGCACAAGATAGCAAAAATTTTCATACCTAATTTTCGGTTGAGATCTTTCACTCAACTGTAGAGTCGAATCACAAAGCCTAAACAGTTGACGTGTTCAAGCTCTCTATGGTATCCACACGAGCATCTTGGGATCACCACACTTCCACGACGTCCCGGTAGATGTGTTTCTCTTGCGCTCGTAGTGCTAGCTTACGTCCTCCAAGGAATTGCAAGAGAAGAGTGCAGCTGTCCTATTGGGAGGCTAGGGCAAGGAGACCTGCAAATTTTTCACTAAAAGTTGTATTTATAGTGATCAACTTCCAGGCCTAATGAGTTTCAAAGCCCTAATCCAATTAGGCTTTAATTTCAGGCTTAATAATGGCTCAACTATTGGGCCCATTATTAATACAAAATTATTGTGAAACCAAAACCCAAATTATTAGCCCATGCACTCTAATGATCCAAATAGCTCTATGTGTGTGACCCAATAGTCTCTTACCACATTGGCAATGATCATAAATCACATTTATGATCATAAGCAATGAGTGGTGTCTAGCAACACATCATTGCTACCCAAGTGACAAGATTGTCGATGATTCGAGTAAACGTTTATGATCATCACTGATATACGCTATTGTTCCTTTGTCCATGATATCAAGACTAAGCACGAGACATGGAATGTGTCACTCCCGTATAGCCCAATCTTTAGTTTCTTGATTACCGAGCAGACCAACTTAAACTGATAACATTAATATTGTATATCAACTCATCCGAGCATGGCCATGTTTTTTTTAAGTCTCACTTTATCAAGGGGCCCGAAGATATCACTCCCGTTACATAGGAGGGACAAATCCCATCTTGATCATACAAATCCCTCCGCATGATACTTGACATACCCAATGACCTCCTTCAAGTTCACTCAGTTACGAGCAACAAAGGAAAGTATCAAAGTATATGACTTACATGTAGGGAACCTTGATGATCTTAGGTTGAAGGACTACATATGCCATGATCATTATGAGAATCACTTATGACACTCATATAACGATCCATGTAGTGTTCTCATGATGGGTCGGTCCAGTACACAAGTTCTCCAACTTGTACCCATATGTAGACTACATATCTCATATTAGTCTCCACATATGCTAGTCGTTAAGTATTATTGCAACTCGCTCCACAATAATACTAGATCAGGGACATTTGAGAATAACATTATTCTAGGGTTACAATTATGTTTATCACATTACGTAGAGACAAAACAACAAACATAATTGCTGGATGAATGCCTTAATAAAATATCATGACTCAATGTGCAAAAAATACAATCATCTCATGATTGGCTTTTGGGCACAACACTAACAATCTCCTACTAGCACTAAAAGCCAATTATCGATGTATCTAATATCGATAGACCTAGAATGGCTATCACACTTTTGCTGCATAAAGGGCTTTGTCAGTGGATCAGCAATGTTGCTGTCTGTTGAAGTCCTACATATCCTTACATCACCCCTCTCAATGATTTCCCTGATGAGATGATAGTGTTGGAGTATGTGTTTGGATCGCTGGTGAGATCGAGGTTCCTTAGCCAGTGTGATTGCTCCATTGTTGTCAAAATAGAGCTCTATCAGGTCGGCAATGCTTGGAACCACTTCAAGTTCAGTGATGAACCTATTGATCCAAACTGCCTCCTTTACAGCATCAGAGGCGGCAATGTACTCAAATTTTGTTGTAGAGTCAGCTACTGTTTCTTGCTTTGAACTCTTCCAGCTCACAACACCACCACCAATACAAAACACATAACCAGATTGCGATCTAAAATCATCCTTATCGGATTGGAAGCTTGCATCAGTGTAACCCCTTACAACGAGCTCATCTTTACCTCCAAAGACCAAGAATGCATCCTTAGTCCTTCTTAAGTACTTAAGGATGTTCTTAACAGCTATCTAGTGACTCTCACAGGGGTTCGATTGGTACCTACTCGTCATGCTCAAGGCATATGAGATATCGGGACGAGTACATATCATGGCATACATGATATATCCAATTGCTGAAGCATATGGAATCTTACTCATGCGTTCTCTCTCATCAGGTGTACTCGGACATTGAGATCTAGAAAGAGTTATACCATGTGACATGGGCAAGAATCCTTTCTTGGAATCTTGCATGCCAAACCTCTTTAGCACCTTGTCAATATATATACTTTGACTTAGGCCAATAAGCTTTCTAGATCTATCTCTATAGATTCTGATGCCTAACACATAGGCTGCTTCACCCAAGTCCTTCATAGAGAAACATTTCCCTAGCCAAGTCTTCACTGACTGTAGCTTAGGAATGTCATTCCCGATGAGTAGTATGTCATCTACATACAACACCAAGTAGACAATAGCGCTTCCACTAACCTTCTTGTAGACACAAGGTTCATCTTCATTTTTGATAAAAACAAACTCTTTGATTGCTTCATCAAAATGAAGATTCCAACTTCGAGAAGCTTGCTTCAGTCCATAAATAGACCTTTGCAACTTGCACACTTTATTGGCATTCTTAAGAGTGACAAAACCCTCAGGTTGTGTCATGTACACATCTTCAAGTAACTTTCCATTTAGGAATGCAGTTTTGACATCCATTTGCCATATCTTATAATCATAGTATGTAGCAATAGCGAACAAAATTCGGATGGATTTTAGCATAGCAACTGGTGAAAAAGTTTCATCATAGTCAACACCATGAATTTGCTTGAAACCTTTTGCAACCAATCGTCCCTTAAAGGTAATCATATTACCATCCAGGTCAGTTTTCTTCTTAAAAACCCATTTGCACCCTATGGGTTTCACCCCTTCAGGTGGGTTAACCAAAGTCCACACTTGGTTTTCATACATGGATTCCATCTTGGATTTCATGGCCACTAGCCACTTCTCAGAGTCAGGCCTCGACATAGCTTGTTGGTAGGTTGTGGGCTCATCCTGATCAACGAGCATCACATCACCAGTGTGAGTCACGAGAAATCCATATCTCTCAGGCTCACGCCGAATCCTACCAGACCTATGTGGGCTCTATGCTACAGGAACAGACGCCTGAACCACAACATCTTGTGGTGTCTGTTCAGGTTCCATTTCAGGTTCGATGTCTTCTTGTTGTTCTTGAATTTTTTCAAGTTCTACTTTCCTCCCACTAGTTCCTTTAGAGATAAACTCTTTCTTTAAAAAGACACCAGTTCAAGCAACAAACACTTTTTTCTTTGAAGGATTGTAGAAATAATAACCCTTTGTTTGTTTAGGATACCCAACAAAAAGGTATTTTTGAGATTTGGGCCCTAGTTTGTTAGAGGATTGACGTTTCACATAAGCGTCACAGTCCCAAATCTTCATAAAAGACAAAATGGGACGCCTCCTACTCCATATCTCATATGGTGTCTTTTGAACCGATTTAGATGGAACTCGGTTTAGTGTAAAAGTTGCTGTCTCTAGAGCATGTCCCCAAAAGGAGTTTGGAAGGTCAGCTTGACTCATCATAGAGCGAACCATGTCTAACAGATTTCAATTTCCCCTTTCAGATACACCATTCCATTGACGTGTACCTGGTGGAGTGAGTTGAAATACTATACCACACTCCTTCAGATAGTCAAGGAATTCTCGATCCAAGTACTCTCCACCTCGATCTGATCGAAGCACTTTGATACTTTTCCTAAGTTGATTCTGTACTTCATTATTGAATTCTTTGAACTTTTCAAAGGATTTTGACTTGTGTCTCATGAGATACACATAGCCATATCTACTGAAGTCATCAGTGAAAGTAATGAAGTATTGAAAACCTCCTCTAGCATGTGTAGACATTGGGCCACATACATCACTATGTATGAGTCCTAGTAAGTCATTAGCCCTTTCACTTTGCCTTGTGAATGCGGCTTTGGTCATCTTGCCCAACAAACATGACTCACATGTCTTATATGATTCAAAATCAAATGAGTCCAAGAGTCCATCCTTATGGAGCTTGGATATACGGGTCTCGTTTATATGGCCCAAGTGACAGTGCCAGAGATAGGTCGGGTTTGAATCATTTAATTTGGCTTTCTTAGTATTCACATTATATATTGGATCTTCGAGGTCTAGAACATACAACCCATTGCTAAGTTGAGCACTGCCATAAAAGATTTCATTCAAATAAATAGAACAACATTTGTCCTTTATTATAAATGAAAAACCTTTCTTGTCCAAACAAGAAACAAAAATCAAATTTCTACTAATAGTAGGCACAAAGTAGCAGTTGTCTAATTCTAAAGCTAATCCACTAGGTAAAGTGAGAACATAAGTCCCTACGGCTAACGCAGCAACCCTTGCTCCATTTCTAACACGTAGGTCCACTTCACCTCGGGCCAATCTTCTACTTCTACTTAGATCTTGCACATTTGCATAAATGTGAGATCTACATCCAGTATCAAATACCCAAGATGAAGAAGTAGAAAAGTTAGCCTCTATAACAAAAATACTTGAAGTGGAAGTCTTACTTCTCTTTTCCTTAGCAAGTTCTTTAAGATAGAGCTTGCAGTTGCGCTTCTAGTGTCCAAGTTGCTTGCAATGGAAGCACTCCCTTTCCTTTGCCACACCACCCTTTGGTTTCAATGTAGCTGAAGAAGAATTGGCATTGGACTTTTCATTAGCTTTATCCTTCTTCTTGTTGGCTTTTGCTTTTTCCTTGCCCTTTTGAACCATCGAAATTGGCTTAGCCTTCTTAAGGTTTTGCTCAGCAGTTCTCAACATGTTGAGCAATTCAAGGACGGACTTGTCAAGGTCGTTCATGTTATAGTTCATGACGAACTGACTGTAGCTTTCAGGCAACGATTGCAAGACTACATCAATAGCCAACTTTTTCTGAAGAGCAAATCCCAAACTCTCAAGATTCTCAATGTACCCAATCATCTTGAGCACATGATGACCCATGGGACTTCCCTCAGACATTTTGCACTGAAACAATGCCTTAAATGTCTCAAACCTCTCATGCCTAGCTTGCTATTGGAATAGCATTTTGAGATGTTCAATCATATCGAATGCCTCCATGTTCTCATGTTGCTTCTGAAGCTCAGATTCCATGGTAATAAGCATGAGGTATGCAATATCCAAAGTATCATCAGAATGCCTTTTGTGAGCATCCCTTTCAGCTCTTGGAGCAGTGGCAGCAGGCTCATTCGGAATGGGATGCTCTAGGACATAAGCCTTTCTCTCTTGCTTGAGGACTATCCTCAAGTTTTAGTACCATTTGAGAAAGTTGGTCCAATTCAGTTTTTCCTACTCAAGGATCGATCGCAACGAAAGTGTCGATGTGTTTTGTGCCATGGTTATCTACAACAGTAAATATGCAGTGTAAGCCATGTATTTTAATTCATTTAATAAGGACTTTTATTAAACGATACTCCCACTATTTTCCTCAAAATAATAACCCTCGATATTATTTCGGAACACCTCAGCATTAAGGTATTCTAGTGGGCCAAGATCCATATTTGATCACAACCTGAGTCAGCTCTGGCTTCTCTCTTAAGTTATAGCTATTTAGGTAGGCAACTCCTTGACAATTGCATCTCATGCAACTCTTGGATAGTTGGGTGAACAATACTTGTCCAAGCTTATATCATGAACTTAAGCCCAACTCTATGCCTCTAAGTCCCCAATCCAATTAGGATGACTTAGTTAAGTCAGACCCAAAGTTAACAATTTGGATATCATTACTATCCCATCGTGCCTTACCGAGGTGAACATAGGCGCTTTGCTTTGGCAAACCCACCTAATGTTGATCAAAGTCTTGACGAGTGCCAACATTTGGAAGGCATCACATTTAATGACTTAATATTTGTTTGAGGGATTTTTCTTTTGATCTCACTAATTTGTTATCTCCGGTTTTCTTATACATGCATCACATACAAATATAAAACATGCATCTCATGCTTATAGGAAAGTAAATGTGACATGGTTATAGCCCAAACTATGCAATATTCTCAAGCCAATGAGAACATCATAAAAGCTTAAGAAAAGAAAAGGGTCTTCAAGCTCATTCTCGTCCCTTCTTGGTTGCGCTTTTGTTGTCACCTCATTGGACATACCACCTTGGATGATCCCATAATGTACCATTACATCGATAATAGAAACCTCGAGTTACATTCAAGGGAAGTAAGGTGAGAAGAGAATGTACAATGAGAGTAACAAGAGAAGGCATGACTCGCAGGCCGTATTTACAAATACAACCAATCAAGGGCTATAACCATGCACCATGCTACAACCATCAATCAGCATAACATATCAAATCTCATTGAATAAATGCATGCCAATTTTCACGAGTTGATTAACCAGTTTTATTTATGTGGTGCTTCGTATATGGCGGTCTCGCTGGCCAGTCAGAGGGCGGTGGTTTCACTAACCGGCAGCGGACGGGGTCAAGGGGGGCTGCCCTTACGGGGGGTTGCGAGGGGGGGGGCACTCCCCCAGCGCAAAAAATTGTCTTATAATTTCTTTGCCCGAGATCTTCTATTTCGAGCAAGTAGGCACCCAAGACTCCTCCATTTGAGCCACCAAAAATACCTTACTTTCGATGCCCGAACAGGCTGAATCCGAACCAAGCTACGGTTTTTTTCAACTATTGCAAGAATCCTAATCCATATAGCTATCTCATACCTTTCAGTTTTGGGTTAACCAATTAGTGTCATTTCTTCATATATGTCATATGTTCATTACGAGTTCCGGTTTCATGCATCATGAATCAATCTAATTAATCATAGCCGAAAGCAACTGAACACATAACATCATATGATTCAACATTCAATCCCGTTTTAGGGTTTCACCAGTAGCTCTGATACCACTGTAGGGTTTCGGGAGCCAAACAGTGCAGCAGAATTTAACCGAAACCCTCAAGGATCCAAGTGAAACGGGGTAAACCGTGTGTTCAAAAATTTTCATACCTAATTTTCGGTTGAGATCTCTCACTCAACTGTGAGTCGAATCACAAAACCTCAACAGTTGAGGTATTCAAGCTCTCTATTGTATCCACACGAGCATCTCGGAATCACCACGTTTCCACCACGTCCCGGCAGATGCGTTTCTCTTGCGCTCGCAGTGCTAGCTTGCGTCCTCCAAGGAATTGCAAGAGAAGAGTGTGGCTGTCCTTTTGGGAGGCTAGGCCAAGAAAACCTGTGAATTTCTCACTAAAAGTTGTATTTATAGTGAGACTCAACTTCCAGGCCTAATGGGTTTCAAAGCCCTAATCCAATTAGGCTTTAATTTCGGACTTAATAATGGCTCAACTATTAGGCCTATTATGAATACGAAATTATTGTGAAACCAAAAACCAAATTATTAGCCCATGCACTCTAATGATCCAAATAGCTCTATGTGTGTGACCCAATAGTCTCTTACCACATTGGCAATGATCATAAATCACATTTATGATCATAAGCAATGAGTGGTGTCTAGCAACACATCATTGCTACCCAAGTGACAAGATTGTCGATGATTTGACTAAACCTTTATAATCATCATCGATATATGCTATTGTCCCTTTGTCCAAGATATCAAGACTAAGCACGAGACATGGAATATGTCACTCTCGTATAGCCCAATCTTTGGTTTCTTGATTACCGAGTAGACCAACTTAAGCTGATGACATTAATATCGTATATCAACTAATCCGAGCATGGCCATGTTTTTTTTTTTAAGTCTCACTCTATCAAGGGGCCCAAAGATATCATTCCCGTTACATAGGAGGGACAAATCCCATCTTGATCATACAAATCCCTCCGCATGATATGTGACATACCCAATGACCTCCTTCAAGTTCACTCAGTTACGAGCAACAAAGGAAAGTATCAAAGTATGTGACTCACATGTAGGGAACCTTGATGATCTTAGGTCGAAGGACTACATATACCATGATCACTATGAGAATCACTTATGACACTCATATAACGATCCATGTAGTGTTCTCATGGTGGGTCGGTCCAGTACACAGGTTCTCCAACTTGTACCTATATGTAGACTACATATCTCATATTAGTCTCCACATATGCTAGTCGTTATGTATTATTGCAACCCGTTCCACAATAATACTAGGCCAGGGACATTTGAGAATAACATTATTCTAGGGTTACAATTATGTTTATTACGTTACGCAGAGACAAAACAACAAACATAATTGCTGGATTAATGCCTTAATAAAATATCATGACTCAATGTGCAAAAAATACAATCATCTCATGATTGGCTTTTGGGCAGAACACTAACATATAGTGTGGTCAATGTGAAGTGGTGTTCTAGATTAAGTCCACCTAAACCTTTCATTCTTGCCTGCAAAGTGATACAAGTGTATTATTATCAATATCCTCATAATTCACGCCAGCAGTGGTGGATAGTAATTAGGGTCAAAGCACGAGCATAAATTGACAGTGACATCATTGATCAGTCGCAAGAAGATTAAAACTATAGCACCTTGCAAGCAATTGAGGAAGAACTATAGCAGTAACCTAGTGTTCAACATGATTATGTATTGGTTGAATCTTTTAGTGTTGAACCAACTTTTGGGCTGGTGGACTTGAATGCAAGGGGAGAAGTTCTTTCACAGCAAGAATCAATGTTCACTGTTTTTTATCTCACTAGTCAATCTTATGATCTTCTTGACGAAGATTTCAGAAGTTATGATGAGAATTCTTGTGATAGTAACAAATGATTATGTACTATTCAAAGAATTTTCCTTTGTTAAAATTATTATGTACTATTTGATAATTTTTTGTATAATATAGAGAGCAAATAAGTATTACATGTTATTATTTATATATATTTTAATATAATATATAATTTATTATATATATAATTTATATATATAAGAACTATATGTATTTAAGTATCATAAAATAGATAATAGATTAGTATTATAGGTAATTTGCATATACATGTATTATATAAATAATATGTATGTCAATATATTATTGTCAAAATTTAATTATTCATAGTAAACTGTCTAAAATACCTGGAATTTTGAACATTTGTGCAACTGAATATACGACATAATTCAAATTTTTGTGACTAAAAACATGGTTTATGTGACTGAATTCCTGCATCTGTGTGACTGAATTTTGGGCACATGCGATTGAAGTCAAGTGTCCTTTCAGGTTTGAAAATTTAATATCGTGCGACTGCATATTTAGTCTTATAAAAGGCGTGTGACTAAATGTCAATTGCATAAATCAAATAATTTAGTACCAAGCGCCCCAAGCGACTGAAAAGTAGTAGCACGTCAGTTGCATCATTTCTAGCCCCTTTAAAAACCCTACAATTTTGCCTAATCATTCTCCATTCTTACTCCTCCATTCTCTCCAAATTTCTTTCAAGTTCTACCTCTATCTTCTTCCTTCCTCCCTGCTCGTCCAATTTCTGGTCATTATCCATCCATTTACCAAGCCATTTGTTGCTTCTGGTAAGGAAATCAACCTTTTTTTTTAATTTTTAATTCATTTTCTATGTTCAATGTTACTATTGCATCTTGTATTATTTTTTGTCGTTCATTTCGAAACTTGATTGTTAGTGTTGCATCCTACATTTTTTTACTTCCTTTTATGTTTTTCAATTCCTTTTACTTTTTTCAATTTTTTTTTCTATATTGAATGTTAGTGTGAATCTGGGTGTTGGACAAATATTGTTGAAATTTTAGTGTTGATTTTATGATGAAGTTTTATTATTGAAATTATGCTAAAATGTTATTGTAGGATTAAATTTAGTTTTAGTATTATTGATAAAATTTAGTGTAAATTTATGGGATAATATTCCATGATTAATTTTGCTTTTATTTAAGGGTTAATTTTAGTAATAATTCTATTGTTAATTTTAGTACTTAAATTTAGAACTTAATTTTAGATTTAATTTTGTTGTTAAACTTAGTAATTAATTTTAGTGTTAATTCTATTGTTAATTTTAGTGTTAATTTTAGTACTTAAATTTAGAGCTTCATTTTAGTGTTAATTTTAGTTGTTAATTTTATTGTTACTTTTAGAATTAATTTTAGTACTTAAATTTAGAACTTAATTTTAGTGTTAATTTTAGTTGTTAATTTTAGTGTTAATTCTATTCTTATTTTTTTTTGTTAAATCTAGTACATAAATTTAGAACTATATTTTAGTGTTAATTTTAGTACATGATAGTTTAGTAGATAATTTTTTATATATCTTTTGGATAAAATTATATGTTGTGTTACTTTTCAGTTATGGAGCACGATGATCATGGTTGCTAGTTTTCGGGAGGCTGTAGTGACCTGGCCCATTGTGGTCGGTTGGCCTCTAGTTCTGACTCACAATGAACTTCTTGTAGAGGTAGATGGTTTGACAACTAGCATATCTTTGGACCTTCGACACGATAGAGGGGTAGACGTGGGCACGTCCCATTTATGTCAGTGGATGCTTTTCTACACCCATTATTTGGTTCACCATCAATTACATTTGAGTATGCTTTAAAGAATCAGCAATTGGCCAACTAGGGCATTACACCCAAACATCAGCATTCTATTGGGCTGGAGGCCCTATCAAAACATCGTCTTCAGCAGGAAGACCCCCTTTATGAGGATCATTACACTTGACTTGTAAGTTTAATTGTTAAAATAGTTAAGTGTTGTACTTAATTCTATTAAAGTACTAATGATAATATAATAATGTATTTTTTTTCACTTGAATTGTAGCATTATTTGTGATCAGAAGGTCATCTACGCTATTAGTGATATCTCTGAGCGCCTTGTTAACGGGGACACGTCAGAGTGGAAGGACGCACGTGCCACCAGGGAGGATGAGTATGTTGCGCAGTTGCAGGTAATTAAACCATCTTTTTCCGTATCACATAATTTCATTTATTTTTGACTATTTAGATGACTCATGTATTTTTAACTATTTTCTATTTTATTCCAGCAACACTATTGTTGGGACGATGCAGGCAGTTACTTAATCAGAAAGGGATACTTCTACTCATTGGGGAGTCAGATACAAAAACAAGCTCAGTCACTTAAGATATATTATTGTAAAGAACCAGTTCACTAGGGTCTTGCTTGATAATCACTACCATCATTTCTTGCCTCACCATCCTACATACATTTTACTTGATCATTGGTAGAATTTGATCGCCCATTGGAATGGTAAGAGATTTCAACATGTTGTAGCAAGGTAAGGACGCACCTGAGGAGGCACAACCACAAAAGCATTCTCTTGGGAGATAGACAAAGCAGCAACTATACGATCAAATGGTAAAATATTTTCTCCACCAAAATTTAATTTATAAATGCATTTATTATTACTACATTTTCTATCTATTCACAGACCCAAGAAGTACACCCCTGTAGTTTGTGACTTTGTCCACCGTATGTCAACTAGGCATGAAGGAACCCAAATACTTTCCGAGTAGATTGTTGATAATGCAGTAACTAATAATTACATAATTTAATTAATAATATTACTAAAATTATATTTTATTATCATTTTAAATATTTTCCAATTAATTAGGCAATTATTTATTTAATAATATTACTAAAATTACATTTTCTTAACATTTTAAACATTTTCCAATTTAATAGGTCAAGTATTAGGCGGAGCTCATTACTAAATATGGCACAAATACATCAAAACATCCCACTTTTTATTTTGAATCCTGGAATAAGGTGGTCAGTGTGCCTACCAAGATAGTGTGGATGAGGGTCCCCTAGCTGTTGGCTTTCCCTGGTTGTTACCATCATGCATGATCAGAGGTGCTTTTCAATTCTTTACTTTTACTATAAATTTCACCATTAATTACATTCTAACCATTAATAATTTAGGGATCTGAGAATGACCGTCATGAATAGCTATGCAAGGAGAATGAAGAACTCTAGTCACAGCTTGTTGTTGTTCTAGCAGAGGTCACATCACAGCAGGCCCAGCAAACCGAGTCCGATTAGAGGGTGTGAAGGGTTGAGGCCCTACTACAAACCTTGTTTAGGATGCAGGGTCAATAGGGCATGTATAATTTTATGGCTGCTACAACAGCGACCATTGGTCATATGCATGCTCAGGGGACCTTGCCCCATGGTGTCGAACTAGGACTCATTCCAGGAGGGTTAGGTGGAGAGGGATCACAGACTCTCATCCATCATGCACTGTACCAGGGGATGTTCACATCTTAGCTGGGACCAGTATGCCAGCATCCTTCGTTGTCGACTATTTACCATCAGCTAGCAATGACCTTTCATCATCCACACTTGGCATCCTCTACACCTGCATTGGCATCATAGTTGCTTCAGCATCCAGCAAGGGATTATTTTTTGAATATGACTTCGACATGGCTAAATGATTTTGAGGTTGCTCAGTTCGGGACCAAAGTACTCAAGACTTAAGGGATGATGCTTTACTATTTGGTTAAGGGGGACCAGCACCCGGAGGACCGTGCAACGCATCAGAGTGACACTTAAGACGATAATGAGCAAGCCACCAATGAAATCCTGTGATATGTTTAGCTATATTCTTATTTAGGGTGTTTTGAGAAATTAAATTAAATTTAAATGACAATATATATTAATAATATTTTTATTTTAATATGTAATATTTCTAAATAGCAATTTTAATAATTCTAATTTTGATATAGTAATTAGATAATTTCATTATTATAATAATTATAATCCAGTTTTAATAAAATTTTTAATTATTTTTTAAAGAACATATGTATAAGCTGTGCAATTGAAACTTAGTCGTATTGTGTGACTACCTACTGTCAGTCACACGGTTGACTGACCCCATAATTTATGCAACTAAAAATTTTAGTCGCACAATGAGATGAACTTTTAGTCGTATGGTGTGACTGATATTCAGTCGCATGATGGGACTAACAAATTCAGTCATACAAATTCATCAAGACCACTTTATCCCACTGACATACTCAGTCGCATGATAGTGGCACAACTCGTGCGGCTAGCATTTTTGCTAATAAATTTTCTTATGGCATTTTAATCACATGGTGTGACTGAATGCCACTATTTCTTTAGTCACATCTACCCAATTTTCTTATAATGATATTATTGAGATGGTGCAGAATTGTGTCTAATTTGATGGTTTGGCAGATGAATATCCTAATATTCATATTGATAGTTTCTTGGAGATTTGTGCACATTCAGAATTAATAGAGCTAGTGAATATAGCATTTAGTTGAGGATGTTCTTATTCTTGTTCGTAGGAAGAGCTAAACAATGGTTGACTTTACTAGCAAAAGGTTTTATTGCCACTAAGAATGCTCTTACCAAGAAGTTCTTATTGAAGTATTTCCCTCCTGTTAAAACTACAAAGTTCCATAATGATATTTCTACTTTAAGTCAGATGGCTTCAGAAACATTATATGAAGCTTAGGAAAGGTTCAAGGATCGGTTGAGAAGGTGTCTACATCACAGATTACATATGTAGATGTAAGTGCAAATGTTCTATAATGGTCTAAGTTATGCTTCCAAGTAAATGCTTGATGCAGTAGCTGGTGGTACTTTGAATAGCAAGAAACCTGATGTAGTCCAAGAATTAATTAAGGAGATGGCTATGAAGAAATACCAATGACAATCATCATCTAGGATTAAGTTGAGCAGAGCAACTGTAGTTTAGAATTTTGATGCATATTTAGTATTGGTAAATCAGCTTGAATCCTTGATGAGGGAGTTCAGGAATTTTTCAGCTAGCCAAAAGCAAGTTACAATGCAATGCAAAGTTTGTGAAGAAGGACATTCAAGTAGTGAGTGTTAGATGTAAAATTGGTTTACAATTCAGCTTTCCAATATAAGGCAAATAGTCATGTGGATGTGAAAGCTTTAGAGAAGAATGAAGAACCTCCTTAAATTATTAAGAAAGACATTAGGGCAATGACGTTAAAACAAGCACTTCTTGAGAGGTAACCCAAGCATTAATTTTTTTTAATTGAGCTTTTTTTTATTATTTACTTTTATTAAGATTAGGTTAGTTAGCTTTTATTTGTCCTATGTTGTTACCACACTTACAAAAAGGGAAAATTACAACATAAAGATCTAAAGTTATATGCTTTAATTTTCACAATAGTGTATGAATTGTGATGTGTAAAGTGTTCAATACAAATTACCTTAAGTGAAAAACAGAGTGATAGTTGGGTCCTTAGGAAAGCCTTAATGTATTGTTTATTTTCTAAGTAACCTATGGGCTAAATTGTATTACAAGGGTTAGCTATTCAATTGCATAAATTTTTAAAGAAGGCATATGAAGGGATATGGATGGTATTATAATGGAGGGACATGGATGGGATTAAAGAATTGTTGGGGGCCAAATTGCATAAAGAAGGCAAAGACTATCATTTAAGTACCAAAGGACACATAAGGACCCAAGTGTCAACCTTTGTACCTTAAGGATATTATGACCTTAGACAAAGGTTAAAGATGGTCAAAGTTATCATTCCCCACCCTTCATGTGGCCAGCCAAGGCTTAGTCTAAGTGCAGGCTAAAGTTGCAAAAATTTGCACATATGCCATAAGATAATACTAGACCTAGGTCAAAGAAAGATAAAAGAAAGAAAAAGGAGAGAAAAATCTCATTTCTTCATTTCTTCATTTCTTCTCCAACCTTTGGCATCCACCAGCCCTAAGGCTCTTCTTTGAGATCTTCCACCATACTCCATAGCCACCATACTTCAAGCAAACAACAGGGAGCAAGAGATAGCAAGGAACATAACAAAGAGTGCAAGAAAACCCTAATTTCGGTTTGTCTAGGGTTTACCAAATGTTCAAATGAGGTAAGGGTTTTATCTAAGTTTCATGGCTGTTTATTATTTAATAGTGATGACAAAACATTCATGAAACTAAGACTATGATTGGAAGAGAGAAAAAAGCTCTATGAATGAAGTATATGTTAAGGCAAAGTGTATGAAGAAGATTTCAGCCTTACCGTTTTTCATGCATATTGATGAAAGTTTAAAGAAGGGTTTCTAAAGTCCAAGTTAGTACTAACTAAGACCTAATGACCTCGTAAGAGCAAACAATAACTTGAGGAGGGCTGCCATAGTGGTTTTAATATTTATTTGAATGTTTATTGGACTAACCTTAATTGATGTTGTTATGGCATTGCACTTGTATTGTTGCTATGTTTGTTTGGTGCATATGATTGTTATATTGTTTATTTACATTATTTTTGTATGTTTTAGTGTCTTTGGTTTTCAGGTACATTGTTGGAACATAAAGATTTTATAGATAAGGCCTTACTAAGTTCTTTAAAGAAACTTATCTCCCTTTCCATCCATATATTTAGGTGATCCTGAAAAAGAGCAATCAAACTAACACCTGTAGTTTCAATTTTCCATTATAATTTTAGATACATGAATTTCATCATGTATAGTTCTTAACTAGAAAGTTTCATGATTTTTAGAGTGCTTTAGCTAATTTTAGTCTTGGTACTTTTTGTCATACATAGTAGTTCCCTTTTTGAAGTTTCTAGAGTGCTTTATGTTTCTAAGGCTCTCCAAGAAGCTAGTGCAGTTACCTAGCTAGGATAGGGCATACATAAGATGCATATATGTAGGTAAAAAAGTTATGAATGTTTTATGAGTGTTTTATGGATGATATTGGAAGCAATGAAATGTGGTTTGATTTGAATGTGCAAATTCTATTCATTTATGGTTTATGGGCTTTTCTATTGGCAAACATGTTAAATGCATATGGAGTGGATTAAAATTCAGAGGAATGGTTCTCCCATGTGTTTAAGACATACTTGGACACTTCCAAGTTGGTTTTGCACCTCAAAGTAAAGTGCATGAATTATTTAAAATTTTGTATGGGCATTTTGGAAAATTGTTGCCTAAATTTGACACCCTATAGTTTAGTAGCCATAACTTCCTGTACAAGTTGAGTTTAGATATAAAAATTTGAAATCATTTAGAACCCTTCAAGATTAAGAATTTGGCTTTTGAATCACTTAAGTTGGTGCCCGGTATCTTAATATATGCCCTGTCAAAATTGGTTGATTTGGCTGTGCCCTATTCATTTGGTCATTTTTACCCGGTTGGCTGTAAAATTCACAGTTGAAATTCTAGATCGATTTAATGTCTTAAACATATTTCCTTATGTATTTTTAAGTTCATTAAAGGCTTTAAAACCTTTAGGCTCTAGGAGGACACATGTCAAATTTAAGTTGGACAAGGCACGATTGTTCGGACACATAAATGGGCACCATGTGCATCAAGTGTGCATGTAATTGTGCATAAGCTTTATCTTGGTGCAAGTTAGAGTTTGGCCATTGTCTTCTTTATCCAAATGAGATTGTATGTGAATATGTATATGATAGTTTGACCAATTTACTTATATTTACATAATGACCAAGATGGCCACTTGGGTAAACATTATGAGCATTGCTTTGATTGGCTCACAGAATATGCATTGCTCTAGTACTTGGGCACACCTACAAATAGTCATGTGTGATGACTGTACTGTAGCATCAGAGTGGTTCCATGTGCTCTTATGATATGCAATTTCTGATGTGGGGATCTAAGACAATTTAGGAGGAATGTTATGTTCAAAGTGAAGGAAAAGGCTAAGTTTAATTTTGGGTAAGTTTACAAATTATTTATAAGTTTAATTTGCAAGTTTCAGGAGCCAAACATGTTTTTAAACACGCCCATGTTTAGGGCCGTGTCACTCAACATGATTTTAAACACAACTATGCTTGATTTATTATTTTTATTTTTCACAAAGAATTGTTATTTGGAGTTACAGTAGCCAAACACTGTTTGTGCTATGACCGTGTATTAAAATGTGTTGACCTTACATGGTTTATATCATGCCCATGTTCTTACTCATATTTACAAAAGCTTAAAGTTCTAGAATGTTAACGTATATAAAGACATACCCATGTTTCAAAATATGTTATCCATACACGGTTTCATTCACACGCATGTTAGAAAAAATTGTTTGTTTTCTGTGCTTTAAATCTTTAAGCTCCAGGACACAAATACAACCTCACTTACAATCGTGTAAGGTATGGTATTCCACTAACATGGTGTTAGTCACACCCATGTTAATTTTGGTTTCAAAATTTTTGAGTTCCAGACCTTATACACGGTTTGCTACATGCCTCCGTATGAAGGCATGTTACCTATTCACAATCATGTTCACCCCTGTGTTAGTTCCCATGTTTCAACACTATGGTTTTAAAATTTTAGGGTTTAGACCAAGAACATGACATGTGACATGCCCATGTTTAACAACGTATTGAGGAAGATTTAAGTAACATGGGTAGTTACACGCCCATGTTAAAAGCCATGTTTCATCTATATGCATATACTCAATCGTGAATTTACATCCCCACTTCAAGCAAAACTCACTCAAACTTATTCCTTAAACCCTCAAACTCAAGCCCGAATTTCCTTACATCCCGAGAAAGGTTTTCTACCCTTGGAGGATCCCATTCTTAGTTCTTTTTCTTGAGGGAACTCTTTCTCTCTAAGTTTAATTGAAGTCTATGGAAGATTTGACTGATTTCTTGTTATGGGTAGGTTTTATATGAGTTATTTAGTTGATTTTCCAAGCTCATTGATGTTTGTTTCAAGTTAATAGCATGATTTGTGGAAGTTGAATATTTTGGATAGTATGTTTGGAAGGGGAAGACTTGGAATTGTTTATTTTATAGAATTTGAGATATGTATATTTATTCTTTGGATTTTATGACTTGAATGGATGTTAATATGATTTATGATTTATTGAGAATGGTTTGGTTTTCTTATTTGCGTTGAAATTTCATGAATTTTAGGAATTGGTAGTCTTTTGGTGTGATAGTAAATAGGTTTCTTGGGTACCAAGAAAGAGCTCAATTATGGATGTCATTATGTTAAAATCCTTTGAATTTTATGCATTTGGCTTTAGTTGTTAAGCATAATCAACTTAATGCCTAAAGTTGAATATAAATTTGTGTGTATAAGGGAATTTTATTGATTTTTGACTAAAGCTCTTATTCTAAAGATTATTGTTGATTATATGGTGTTTGAGATTATTGTTGCACCGAAAAAAGTCTTTTGCATTTTTTAGGATGGCAAACCATCAGGGAAAGCTTCCTATCCACACAAAGAAGACAACAAAGAGGTTGGAAAGGTCAAATCCTCTTTTTGAGTTTAAGGAAGAAGTATATAAAAGGAGATTTGAGATCTTGGTGGAAAATCCTTTTAAGGCTAACAAGCTGATTGATTGGGACATTCTAGCATAGCTTGGCTTGGTGGAGGAGGTTCAAGCATTGGTGGATTTTTATGGTTCGTTATTTGGATTTGATTGCTGAAAGCTTATATATAGCGAGCTTACTCTTCAGTTCTTGAGCACCCTTGATTTTAACCCAACGAATATTAGCTGGACCTGGCTTGATATGGTGAAGTTCTATCTATGAGAGAGGAACTTTGATATGAGTGTGGATGACCTAGGGTGGCATTGTGGTTTTTACACCTAGGAGTTCATTGGTTCTGACAAGCACCAGGGCTTAATTTTTGAGTTTGGCACCCCCACCCCTACTCCGAAAGAGTTTTGGCATGAGATTACCTAGGATGTGGCTGTCTACGAGCCCATGACATACAAGGCATCCAGCTTGGGATTGTAGGTAGTTTGACATGTGCATCATCTAATCAGCCACTCCATTGTTGGTAGGAGGGAGAGTATGGGAATAGTGACGAAGATGGACCTATTTTACCTCTACTATATTATCCATTGAGTGTGCTGTCAGTTAGGCATTGCCTTTGCTTGGTGCGTGAAAGACATTGTTTTTCATACGAGGACTGTGGCTATTTATGTTAGAGCATTTATAATGTGGTTGGCATGGAACCTCGAGCATTTCCTGCAGGAGAGGCATATTACGAAGATAGCGAGGCTAGGGCAGGCCAACATGGATTCATTCATGTTGATGAGGTTGCTGAAGAAGACCACTTTTTTTGATGGGTTGGCAAGGTTTATGTTTTGGACCCAGGAAAAGATTTAGGAGGAGAAGATATCTACTTCTGAGGCATAGGTTGCTTCCACATTTATTGGTGTTTGACCACCGACATTATCGGATATTTTTTAGAGATAGTAGCTTACAATGGATCACCTCGATTTTATGATAGATCATATGTTGATTGTTAGCTCCCACCTTTCTGCTATTAAGGTGAAGACTTAAAGTTGGAGGAGACGATAGGCCTATACTTCCCTTGATTTGAGGAGGGTGCATCAGGTCAGGTTAGGTTCATTATTTTTCCTAGAATAATGATCAATTGGTTGACTACTTCATTATTCTATTGAGCATTGATGGCCAAGATGGTGTTGATGATACTCAACTAGTCGCAGAGGAGGCAAGTGAGGCCATTACAGTTAGACCATTGACTACTAGAGCTGTCTTAGAGGGAGTCGAGGCAAGTGGTGCGGTTATAGAGGAAAGGGTAGAGGAGAGAGTTGTAAAGGCCACCATTGTTACCATTTCAACAAATGGGAAAATTACAATATAAAGGCATAATAGTTATAAACCATTATATAGCATAATTTTCACCATAGTGAATGAAATGTGAGGGGTAAAGTGAATAATCTACACCTCCCTAAACGATTACAATGGTTACTTGGTACTAAAGGAAGCCCTAAAGGATTGCTTGTTTTATAAGTGACCTATGGGTCTTATTGCAAGATTTCAAGACTTGGGTACTCAATTGTACAACACTAAAAGAGAGATTTGGAAGGATTTGAATTGTATGGAAGAAATTTTTTGAGGCTAAATTGCATAAAGGAAAGAAAAGCCACTATTCAAGAACCTAGGACAACTAGGTGCATAATTGTTCACAAAAATAACTTAAGGATGGGATGATTTTTGAAAAGAGTCAAAGGTGGCCATTTCTAGCATTATCCCAGCCTTTTATTTCCAGGTTCTAAGGTCAAAAGGTGGGCTAAAGATTAGCCAAAAAGTCTTTGCTTAAGATATACTTATAGTGACCTAAGTGAGGGTTAAGGTTAAACTAATCAAGTCAAGTAAAATATCTTCATTTCTTGCCATTTCCTGCCCATTTTCGTCCCCCACTAGGAAAAACCTATTCCTTAGCTCCTCCATAAGCGTCCATAGCCACCATAGCTCAATCTCCCAAAAAATCACAAAGGAAGGCAATCGGATGCAACAAGAAAGAGAAAAACCCTAGTTTTCGGGTTGTTTACTGCCTTAAGATGATGATCAAGCATCCATGAAGCTATGACCATGCTTGGAAAAGAGCAAAAAGAACCAAGTATGGGTTAAGGGGGAGTGCATGAACAAGGTTCTAGCTTTACTGTTTTTCATGCACTAAGATGGCAGTGTTTACAAGGATTTCTAGAGCCCAATTAGTACTAACTGAGACCAATTAACCTCCTAAGACCAAGCATTAGCTTTAGGAGGGCTGCCATAGTGATTACATATTGTTTATTTGATTGTTTATGGACTAACCCTAATGATGTATTGCTGCCAGCTTTGCATTTGATTGTGTTCTGTTTGTTTGTGCATTTGGATGGCTATATTTTTGTATATGTTCTTTGTTTTTTTGTATTTATGTCTTTTTATTTCAGGTATGTTTCTGGGAATTCAAGTTTCTAATGATAAGCCCTTACTAAGTTTCTTCAAAGAGACTTACCCCATTTCTGTCCATTTCAGGAGCACCTGAAAGAGAGCATTCAAAATAATAGTTTTCGTATGAATTTCTCTGTGAAATTTCAGGTATATTAACTCCCATATTTTTAGTTGTAAACTGGAAATTTTCATGATTTTTTGAGCACATTAGCTATTTTTAGTAATGGTACTTTCTGCCTTACGCAGCAGCTGGTCCCTTCAAGTTTTTGGAGTGCTTAGTGCTTTTGAAGTTCTC
This sequence comes from Aquilaria sinensis, assembly GCA_005392925.1. NCBI lineage: Eukaryota > Viridiplantae > Streptophyta > Magnoliopsida > Malvales > Thymelaeaceae > Aquilaria > Aquilaria sinensis. The sequence goes on from SMDT01002415.1 coordinate 233,960, forward strand.
CAAAAAGCTTAGTGTATGTATTAACTAAGTTATTGTCATGTATGTGGTGCATCAATACATGTAAATGATCTGGTATATTGTATGTGTAGTGTGAGAAGGATATATGGATCACTGGAGTGTGGTTTGAAGTGTGTATACAATGTTGTCCATATGGTGTTTATGGGCTGTTTTGATGGCATTTTTATGAATGATGGTTAGAAGGACTCTAAATTCAGTGGAATGGTTTTCCCATGTGTGTAAGACATATATGGACACTACCAAGTGGGTTTTGCACCTGGAAATGAAGTGTATGAATATTATGAACTTTTGTATGGGCACAATGGTCAATAGTGCCTAAAATTCGGTACCCTGTACTCCAGCAGCCATAACTTTCTGTACATAAAGAATTTGGCTATGAAATTTTGACCACACTTAGAAAACTTCAAGAGGAATAACTTGGATTTTGAATCACTGGATTTTTTTCCCTGTAGCTGGAGTCATGGGCTGTCAAAATTGGCTGATTTTGCTGAGCACTATTCATATGGTCATTTTTACCCGGTTAAGTGTAAGATCCATAATTGTAAACTTAGATGGATTTAATGTCTCAAACCTATTTCCCTATGAAGGTTTAAGGGTATTAAAGGGTTCAAAACCTTTAGGGCACAGGAGAACATGGGTAGAATTTGAGTTGGACATGGTGTGAGAGTTTGAAAAAAAAAAGATGCGCACCAATAGCATCATATGTGCATATGATGCTACATGCACTTGGGGATTTTACTCAAATTTCATATTGGCCATGAATAAAGAATTTCATTGTCATCATTACTTCTAAATGAAATTGTATGTGAATATGTGTGTGATGGTTGGACCAAAATACACATCTTTGCATAATGACCAAGAGGGCCACTTGGGTAAACATAGTGCACATGTTCTACTTGGCCTATAGGACATGGACTGCTTGGGGCTTGAGCTCACTAAAATTGATCACTGTATTTAAATACTCAGAGTGGTAGCAATCATTGCTTTTGATGAGGTTGGAGAGACTGGCACAGATCCCATGGCTGTGGAGTCAAGTACTGAAGTAGGGGTTATTGAGATTCCTGTTGCACCTACACAGATGATGATGGCTGCTTGCACTTCTACCAATCTTTCACCTATTAGGAATGTTTGAGGCTATGCTATCCAGGACATTCATTTTATTTTTATTTTTATTTCTTTATTATGGATATTATTACTATTATGTGTTAGCTTCGTTTTATTTCTGTTAGCTATATTTGACTTTGTTATTGGAGCATCAGTTGCTTGTTTTCTATTTCTATATTATTTCATTATAGTTTCTATATTTCCTATATCTTTTGTTATATTTTGTGACTGATCATCTTTTCTTTTTTCTTGGAAGCTTTTACATTTCAATTTGAAGCTCGATCAACACCTTTTTTATAAAACTTTTGGAATGCCAACTTGCATAACAAGCAACTGATTTTTCTTTTCAAAGGTGGTATCAGTATCTATTACCCTTTTTTTTTAGTTTGTTTTCTATGTTAGTACATTGAGGGAATTGTATAATTCAAGTGTGGGGAAGTGGGTATTATCTTTAGCTCTTATCTATTTTTCTTATTCTTGAATATATCTTCTTAGTGATTTTTTTGAAAAATTTTAACTTTTGGGAGCTTTTTCTTGTTTTGAATCATCCTATTGAGCATGTTCTTATTATTAGAGAGTGAATGTTAATTTAATGTGTTGAGTTCTTAGCTTGAAGACCAAGTAAGTGATTCTTGAAATTTGTTACTTTTATGCTAATTTTTTTTGAATTATTTCTGTGATTCATTGGCAAGCTAGTGGAAGATGGTCTCTAGAATCTATTTTTGCTTCAAGTTTTTGTGTATAACGCACTGTTCAAAGCATGCTAATTTTTTAGTCTCTATGTTGGATTAATGGTAAAATTAGTTCCTAGATTTATGGATAATTGTTGGATGATATAAGCAATAAACTGTGATATGGATATATGCTACTTTGTTGTTGTTAGTTTTGAAGTAGGTTGGGGTTTTCTCCTAAGGCGAGAGTCAATCACAACTGAAAAAGATGCTAAGAGCACGACTATGATCAAATTGGATTGTGTTAAGAATTAGCTTGGGTATAGACATGTTGGGTTTTGGGAGCCAAGCAAGCACAGCGGAATATAACCGAAACCCTCCAGGATCCAAGGGAACGGGGTAAACTCGGTGTTCAAAATTTTTCATACCTAATTCGGTTGAGATCTTTCACCCAATTGTTGGGTTGAATCAAAAAAATTGAATAGTTGACATGTTCAAGCTCTCTATGGTATCCACACGAGCCTCTCGGGATCACCATGCTTCCACCATTTCCTAGCAAATGTGTTCGTTTTGCGCTCGCAGTGCTATCTTGCGTCCTCCATGGAATGGAAAGAGAATAGTACAACTGGAACTTTCAAAACTCATCTAATTTCATCCTTTTTGAGAGGCTAGGGTAAGGGCTGTGAATTTCTTACTATATGTATTTATAGTGAGACTTAACTTCTAAGCCAAATAGGTTTCAAAGCCCTAATCCAATTAGGTTTAATTTCGGGCTTAATAATGGCTTAACTTTTGGGCCAATTATTAATATAAAATTATCATGAAACCATAACATAAGTAAATTAGCTCATGCACTCAAATAATCCAAATAGGCTTTATGTGTAGAACCCAATAGGCTCTTACCACGTTGGCAATGATCATAAATCACATTTATGATCATAAGCAATGAATAGCGTCTAGCAACACATCATTGCTACCCAAGTGACAAGATTGTCGATGATTCGACTAAACCTTTATCATCATTACCCATTTATGTCATTGTCCCTTTGTCCAAGATATCAAGAATAGGCACGAGACATGGAATGTGTCACTCTCGTATAGCCCAATTTTTGGTTTCTTGATTACCGAGTAGATTAACTTAAACTGATGACATTGATATTGTATATCAACTCATCCGAATATGGACATGTATGTTCTTAGTCTAACTCTATAAAGGGGCTCAAAGATATCACTCCCGTTACATAGGAGGGACAAATCCCATCTAGATAATACAAAACCTTACGCATGATATGTGACATACCCAATGACCTCGTTCAAGTTCACTTAGTTACGAGCAACAAAGGGAAGTATCAAAGTATGTGACTCACATGTAGGGAGCATTGATGACCTTAGGTAAAAGGACTACATATACGTGATCACTATGAGAATCACTTATGACACTCAGATAACAATCCATGTAGCATTCTCATGGTGGGTCAGTTCAGTACACAAGTTCTCTGACTTGTACCCATTTATAGACTACATATCTTATACTAGTCTCCACATATGTTAGTCTTTACATATTATTGCAACTCGCTCAACGATAATACTAGACCAGGGACATTTAAGAATATCATTATTCTAGGGTTATAATTATGTTTAATACATTACGCAAAAATAAAACAACAAACATAATTACTGGATTAATGCCTTAATAAAATAACATGACTCAATGTACAAAAATACAATAATCTCCTGATTGGCTACTGGGCACAACACTAACAATCTCCCACTTGCACTAAAGCCAATAATCCATGTATCTAATACTGATGGACCTAGAATGGCTATCATGCTTCTACTATGTAAGGGGTTTTGTCAGTGGATCAGCAATTTTACTGTTTGTCGAATTCCTACATATCCTCACATCGCCCCTTTCGATCATCTCCATGATGAGATAATAGTGCCAAAGTATGTGTTTGGATTACTGGTGAGATCGAGGTTCCTTAGCTTGTGTGATTACTCCACTATTGTTACAATAGAGTTCTATCGGGTCGATAATGCTTGGAACCACTCCAAGTTCCATGATGAACTTTTTCATCCAAACTGCCTCCTTCACAGCACTAGAGGCGGCAATGTGCTCAGATTTTATTGTAGAGTTAGCTATTGTCTCTTGCTTTGAGCTCTTCCAGCTCACAGCACCAACACCAATACAAAACATATAACTAGATTGTGACCTAAAATCATCCTTATCGGATTGAAAGGTAGCATTGGTGAATTCCTTTACAACAACCTCATCTTCATCCCTAAAGACCAAGAATGCATACTTAGTCCTTCATAAGTACTTAAGGATGTTTTTATGTTCTTAACAGTTGTCCATTGACTCTCACCAGGGTTCGATTGGTACCTGTTCATCATGCTCAAGGCATACGAGATACCAAGAAGAGTAAATATCATGACATACATGATAGATCCAATTACTGAGGCATATGGAATCTTACTTATGTGCTCTCTCTCCTTAGGTGTACTCGGACACTAAGATCTAGAAAGAGTTATACCATGTGGCATGTGCAAGAATCCTTTCTTGGAATCTTGTATGCTAAACCTCTTTAGCACTTTGTTAATGTATGTACTTTGTCTTAGGCTGAGCAATTTTCTAGATCTATCTCTATAGATCCTAATGCCTAACACATAGGCTGCTTTACCCAAGTCCTTCATAGAGAAACATTTCCCCAGGCAAGTCTTCACAGACTGTAGCTCGAGAACATCATTCCCAATGAGTAGTATGTCATTTACATACAACACCAAGAAAACAATAGCGTTCCTACAAACCTTCTTGTAGACACAAGGTTCATCTTCATTTTTGGTAAAACCAAACTCTTTGATTGCTTTATCAAAATGAAGATTCCAACTCTGAGAAGCTTGCTTTAGTCCATAAATTAACTTTTGCAACTTGCACACTTGATTGGCATTCTCTGGAGTGACAAAACCCACAGGCTATTTCATGTACACATCCTCAAGTAGCTTTCCATTGAGGAGCACAGTTTTGACATCTATTTTCCATATCTCATAATCATAATGTGTAGCAATAGCCAATAAGATTCGGATGGATTTAAGCATGGAAACTAGTGAAAAAGACTCATCATAGTCAATACCATGAATTTGCTTGAAACCTTTTGTAACCAATTGTCTCTTAAAGGTAATCACATTACCATCCATGTCAGTTTTCTTCTTGAAAACCCATTTGCACCCTATAGGTTTTACCCTTCAAGTGGGTTAACCAAAGTCCATACTTTGTTTTCATACATAGATTCCATCTCGGACTTCATGGCCTCTAGCCATTTCCCAGAGTCAGGCTCCAACATAGCTTGTTGGTAGGTTGTGGGCTCATCCTGATCCATGAGCATCACATCACCAGTGTGAGTCACAAGAAATCCATATCTCTTGGGCTTATGTAGAATCCTACCAGACCTACGTGGGCTCTTTGCTATAGGAACAGACTCTTGAACCACAACATCTTTTGGTGTCTGTTCAGGTTCCATTTTAGGTTTGATGTCCCCTTGTTGTTCTTGAATTTCTTCAAGTTCTACTTTCCTACCACTATTTTCTTTAGAGATAAACTCTTTCACTTGAAAGACACCAATTTGAGCAACAAACACTTTTTTCTCAGAAGGATTGTAGTAATAGTAACCCTTTATTTCTTTGGGATACCCAACAAAAAGGCATTTATGACATTTTGGCCCTAGCTTGTCAGAGGATTGACGCTTCACATAAGCATCACAACCCCAAATCTTCATAAAAGATAGGCTGGGATGCCTCCTACTCTATATCTCTTATAGTGTCTTTTGAACCATTTTAGATCGAGCTTGGTTTAGTATAAAAGCACCTGTCTCTAGAGTATGTCCCCAAAAGGAGTTTGGAAGGTCAGCTTGACTCATCATAGATCAAACCATGTCTAATAGAGTTCAATTTCTCCTTTTAGATACACCTTTCCATTAAGGTGTACTAGGTGGAGAGAGTTGTGATACTACACCACACTTCTTTAGATAGTCAACGAATTCTTGATCCAAGTATTCTCTATTTTGATTTGATTGAAGTACTTTGATACTCTTCCCGAGTTAATTCTCTACTTCATTATTGAATTCTTTGAACTTTTCAAAGGAATCTGACTTGTGTCTCATAAAATGCACATAGCCATAGCTGCTGAAGTCATCAGTAAAGGTAATGAAGTATTGGAAGCCTCCTCTAGCATGTGTAGACATAGGGCCACATACATCACTATGTATGAGTCTTAGTAAGTCATTAGCCCTTTCACTTTGTCCTGTGAATGGGGCTTTGGTCATCTTGCCGATTAAACATGACTCACATGTCTCATATTATTCAAAATCAAATGAGTCCAAGAGTCTATCCTTATGGAGCTTTGATATGTGAGTATTATTTATATGGCCCAAACGATAGTGCCAGAGATAGGTCAGGTTCAAATCTTTCAATCTGACCTTCTTGATATTCACATTATAGATTGGGTTTTTGAGTTCTAGAACATACAACCCATTGCTAAGTTGAGCACTACCATAAAAGATTTCATTCAAATAAATAGAATAACATTAGTCCTTTATTATAAATGAAAAACCTTTCTTGTCCAAACAAGAAACAGAAATCAAATTTCTACTAATAGTAGGCACAAAGTAGCAGTTGTCTAATTCTAAAACTAATGCACTAGGTAAAGTGAGAACATAAGTCCCTACGGCTAAGGCAGCAACTCTTGCTCCATTTCCAACACGTAGGTCCACTTCACCTCGGCCGAATCTTTTGCTCCTACTTAGATCCTACACATTTGCACAAATGTGAGATCCATGTCCGGTATCCAATACCCAAGATGAGGAAGTAGAAAAGTTAGGCTCTATAAAAAAAATTCCTAAAGTGGAAGTTTTACTTCCCCTCTCCTTAGCAAGTTCTTTAAGATAGAGCTTGCAGTTGTGGTTCCAGTATCCAAGTTGCTTACAATAGAAGCACTCCCCTTCCTTAGCCACACCACCAGATGGTTTCAGTGTAGCTGAAGAAGAATTAGCATTGGACTTTCCTTTAGCTTTATCCTTCTTCTTGTTGGCTTTTCCTTTTCCTTTTTCATTTTGATCATCAAAATGGGTTTAGCCTTCTTAAGGTTTTGCTCAGCATTCTTAAAATGTTGAGCAATTCAGGCAGGGACTTGTCAAGATCGTTGATGTTATAGTTCATGATGAACTGATTGTAGCTTTCTGGCAACGATTGCAAGACTACATCAACAGCCAACTCTTTCTGAAGGGCAAATCCCAAGCTCTGAAGATTCTCAATATACCCAATCATCTTGAGCACATGAGTACCCATGGGACTTTCCTTTGACATTTTGCACTGAAACAATGCCTTTGAGGTCTCAAACCTCTCATGCCTAGCTTGCTCTTGGAAGAGCATTTTAAGATGTTCGATCATATCGAATGCCCCCATGTTTTCATGTTGCTTCTAAAGCTCAAATTCCATGGTTATCAACATTAGGAAAGCAATATCCAAAGCATCATTAGAATACCTCTTGTGAGCATCCCTTCAACTCTTAGAGCAGTGGCAGCATGCTCATTTGGAATGGGCTACTTTAGGACATTAGCTTTTCTCTCTTGCTTGAGGACTATCCTCAAATTTTGGTACCATTTGAGAAAGTTGGTCCCATTTAGTTTTTCCTTCTCAAGGATCGATCGCAACAAATGTGTTGATGTGTTTTGTGCCACGGTTATCTACAAAAGTAAATATGCAGTGTAAGAGTCATGCATTTTAATTCATTTAATAAGGGCTTTTATTAAATGGTACTCCCATTATTTTACTCAAAATGATAACCCTCAATATTATTTTGGAACACCTTGGCGCTAAGGTATTCTAGTGGGCCAAGATCCATATTTCACCACAACTTAAGTTTGCTTTGGCTTTTCTCTCTAATTACAGTTATTTAGGTAGCCAACTCTTTGTCAATTGCATCTCATGCAACTCTTGGATAATTGGGTGAACAACACTTGTCCGAGCTCATCTCATGAACTTAATCCCAAACCTATGCCTTTAAGTCCCTAATCCTATTGGGATAAATTAGTTAAGTTAGACCCAAATTTAGCAATTTGGATATCACTATTATCACTTTGCGCCTTACCAAGATGAACATTGGTGCTTTGCTTTGGCAAACCCACCCAATGTTGATCAAAGTCTTAAGGAGTGCCAACATTTGGAAGGCATCACATTTAATGACTTAATATTTTGTTTGAGGGATTTTCCCTTTTGATCTCACCAATTATTATCTCTGGTGGTCTTATACATGCATCACATATAAATATAAAACATACATCTCATGCTAACAACAAAGTAAACATGACATAGTTATAGACCAAACTATGCGATATTCTCAAGCCAATGAGAATATCATAAAAACCTAAGAAAAAAGAGGGTCTTTACAAGATCCTTCTCCTCCTTGCTTGGTTGCCCTTTTGTTGTCACCTCATTGGACACATGACCTTGGACGATCCTATAATGTACAATTACATCAATAATAGAAACCTCTAGTTACATTCGAGGGGAGTAAGGTGAGAAGAAAATGTACAATGAGAATAATAAGAATAAGGCACAACTCGCAGGCCGTATTTACAAGTACAACCAACAAGGGCTATAACCATGTAGCATGCTTCAACCACCAATCAACATAACATGTCAAATCTCATTCAAAAAAAATACGTGCCAACTAATGTGCATTGATTAACCAGTTTTTATTAATATGGCGCTTCGCATATGGTGGCCCGTTGGCTGGTTAACGGGCAAGGTCAAGGCGACCTGCCCTTTTGGGGTTGCTGGGGGCCAGTGTCCCCCGGCACAAAAAATTGTCTTACAATTATGTTGCACAAGACCTTTTATTTCTAGCAACTTGGCACCTGATACCGCCTCCATTCGAGCCACCAAGAATACTATACTCTCAGTGCCCAAACTGTTACCACCTCACAAAATGGGAGAATTTACAAGTGTGTCATAATGGCTAAAAACCATTGTATTGTGTAATTCTCACTATAGTGATTGAAGTGTGGGCAATTAAAGGCATGATCAACACCTCCTTAAAAGTGTTCCAAGTTGGTACCTTGGCTCCTAAGAAAAGCCTTAAGGATTGCTTGTTTGTCAAGGAACCTATGGACTTTTTTGTAAGGTTTTGGAAATTCGGGTACTCAATTGCAAAACTCTCAAGAAAGAGACTTAGAGAGTTATGGGAAGGATATAAATGGTATGAAACTGCTATTGGAGGACCAAATTACTCATGGAGGACAAGTTTGGACAAAGGAAACACTAAAGGCAATAAGGACCTAAATGTCCTAGTGTAAACCTTAAGGTGTTCAAGTTTTTGACTTAAGTCTAAGGGTGGAATTATGGGGTTATCCCACCATGGGGGAGGCAGCCATGACTTGAAAATTAGTCAAAAATGTTGGGCACATGTGTACCAATGAGTTTAAGACAAAGAAACCATAATTAGTGAGAAAGAAAATGACATAAAGTAAGGTTAAGCTTGTTAAGTGTGTTTTGTGATCTTAAGCTCATTTAAGGCCATTTAAGTGGCCAAATTACTTATCCCTCTCTCATTTTTGTCCTCCCCCAGCCCAAGAACATAGCCACACTTCCTCTATAGCCACCATACCTACAAGATTGAAATTGAAGGCAAAAGAAAGCAAGAAAGGGCAATTGGTAGCAATGTTGTGCTAAGACTTGAGTGCCTTGGGATCAAGCTCCAATTTCAGCATACCCATCAAATTAAGGGTTCTCTTGCTCTCATGGACTATTTTATGCAATTTTCAAACATCCATGGAGCTAGGGCTAAGCTTGGAAGAGAGCCATGAGCTTGATGAACCAAGCTTAGTGAGGGGAGTGCACTTATTGAACGTTTTGTGAGCTAGTGTGAAGTGCACAATGATGGCAGTGAAGTAAGGGTTCTCTTGCTCTCATGGACTGTTTTATGCAATTTTCAAACATCCATGGAGCTAGGGCTAAGCTTGCAAGAGAGCCATGAGCTTGATGAACCAAGCTTAGTGAGGGGAGTGCACTTATTGAAGGTTTTGTGACCTAGTGTGAAGTGCACAAAGATGGAAGTAAAATGAGGGTTTCTAGAGCCCAAAGTTAGTAATAACTAGTGTTAAAATCCCTCCTAAGACCAAGCATTAGCTTGAGGAGGGCTGCCATAGTGATTTGGTTATGTTTATTATGTGTTTTATGGACTAACCTATGGTATGTGTTGCTGCCACATTTCATGTGTTTGTTGGTTGTGATTGGTTGCTGCATTTGGTTGCTATATCTTGTATATATGAATTTTGGTTTTTGTGTTTTAGTGTCTTTGGATGCAGTTTTTAATGATGGTCACATTGCCTACTGAATCCAACCGTTACCCTTACTAAGTTTCTCAATGAAACTTACTCCCCCCAATTCTGTCATTTCAGGTCCAGTTGAAAGATAACCTTCAAAATAACCTTTGTGGTTTGATTTTTAATCTGAAATTTCAGGTACATGAACTTCCATATGTCTAGTTATGATCTGAAAATTTTAGTGATTTTAGGAGCACATTTGGTATTTTTAATGGTGGTACTTACTGTGTTATGCAGCAGCTGTCCAGCATCCTGTTCTGGAGTCCATTGTGTGTCAGGCACTCCTGTAACTTAGGGTGTGTATTTAGATGAGTTAAGACCATTATGTAGTGCATGTATGCATGTACATGTAGTGTATGTAAAATGAGACAATTATGTGAACATTTGAGTAATGTTTTGGCCATGTAAGTGATGTGGTGCAAAGCTGCCTAAGTGTGAATGATGGGCTGCTTACTTGTAAATTCTGTTTTGGCCACATAAAGTTATTAAAAGAAAGGGAATGTAATTCATATGTGTAATGGACATATATGGGATAGCCTTGGAGGGCTTTCCCCTTGTGAATGAAGTGCTTGCATGGTTTGGAAAAATTGTATGGGCAAAATGGTGCAAAAGTTGCCAGAATTTTGACTCTAGACCTAAAGTTGAATATCTCCCGGTGTAGAATGAATATTGGTATGAAATTTTGACCACACCTAGAGGACATCTAGAGGGTTAATTGGGCCTTGGAATTTCTGAATTTAGAGCCCTTTAGCCAAATATATGACATTACAAATTTGGCTGAGTTACTGTTCATTTGGTCAGAATTTTGTAACCAACTTAAAAAGTCCATAACTTGGTCCATAGGTGGGCTATTGATGTAAAAAAAATTCATTGGTTTTCTCTAAGTCTCTACCTGATAATGGAGCAAAGGAAAAAGGGGGTCTTTGTAGCTAGAATCATACAGTTTATTAGTGGAAGTTACAGGTGCAGTAGCTGGCCTGACACGACCGCCCGTGTCCCTGCCCAGGAAGCCCTGTGAGAGCTGGTCTCACGGTGGATTAAAGTTGGCTAGTTGTGTATGTGATACTAGTTGATTATCCTAGAATATGCAATATGCGTGCTCTTCATGCTTTGACTTGGTTTATTAAAACCATAAAATATTAACTCGGCCGAGTAATTTCTACGGGAAATAAATACAAATAGCCAAAGCATATAAAATTAACATTTGTATGAGTTTACTACACATAACAACTCGTGAGAACATTCATACATAAAGTAGACTAATGCCCTCACCCAAGAGCAATCCTAGAGTCGAGGACTCCTCATAACATAGACTATGGAGGCAACTAAAATACTGTATAACTACAAGCCTCTACTGAGATCTCTTTGACTTAACTCCCACCTTGGATACACGTCCCAGTGGTGAGTCTCAAAAGTCCTTTGCCAAGTGCTACTAGGCTCTGCAGCCAAAGGAAGATACTAGTTAGTACTGTTACTTGACCAACAAGCCAATTAAATACACCATGTAGACTAGAATAACAAGGATTCTCAAATGCCATACCTGTACACACAAAAGAACACTACCGCGATAATCCTCAACGATTACCCTGTCTAGCAACTTTAGGCTCTGCATAACATAACTAGGGAGTGAGAATTCGACAATTCTCAGTAAGGGGTTTTCAGTGTACCTGCAAGAAAATTACTAGGACTGGACATATGATGAACATATGTAACCTTGCTGTGAGCTCACACAGCATGAGGGTCTGATATATGCACATATAACTAGGCCTTTGAGACCTCTCCTCAAACTAGTCCTCATCACGGTGCATCACTCTATGCCTAGCGAGTTCTGATCATTAACCCGCTCTTAGCAAGCCGAAGCTTACTGGATGCAATTATGTAGCCTTCCCATAGTCGTTATGTAGGGGGATTATGGTGGAACTTTGTAGACTAGGCTGCAGGGCCTCGTTGTTATAGACTAGATGAACAAGGTTTCACCTTGCAACCTCATGGCTATGGCACGGCTAGGTTTCCAAGGGTTCTAAACCTCTCACCTGGGCTAGTAATACCTTGTTCTGAACATTGCAGCAGAGTTTCCTTTAAAACTTGCCTTCACTTTGAGTTAATATAAATCTAAAAATGGAGCATTTTAAGTGTTTTTAAAACATGGAGGTGATAGTACTCCCTCTTAGCTTCGCGTGGAATCTTGAATCACTTCAATCGGACACCCGAGTGAAAAGTTATGCTGAAAACAAAATCGGGTGTCAAATGCTGTCTTGGCGATGCGTTGCCACAGTTGTCGACGTTCTGCCAATTTTCTGAGGTCTTGGCGACGTGTCGTGGGAACTCGTGGGGATTGGCGACGCGTTGCCGAACCTGCAAAATGCCCAAAAAACCCCCAGTTTTACTGCTATGAACTTTGGACACTTCCTACACATATCAAACATGCTTGGAATGCCTCCAAATTTCATATACACATAGAACATGTTGCATAGATCACAACCAAGTATCACAAGCCAATCTATGATGTCTTGTAACATCAATCCAATCCTCCCAATTCCTCTAGTCCACCACAATTCAACCAAAACGTTTACTTAATGCCATAGCTAAAACTACTCGAATTCTCCAAGCAAACTCAAGCTAATGGCATTCCATGAACTTAAAAACATATCTCCCTTACCTCAACTCCAAGTAACAAGAAAGAATTAATCCCCTTTTCATTCAACCAAGCTCCCAAAGTTCTACACAAGTTTCAATCCAAAAACAAAGCACAAACCATCAAAACTTCACTTTCTAACCAAAACCCAAGCTTCAAACTAACTAATAAACATGAATTCAATCAAGAACACATTTCTTACCTCGTTCAAAAACAGGAGAAGTAGGAAAATGCCCTTCCAAGCTTCAAAAACATGGTTTTAAGCTTGAAATGCACTCCTCCAAGCTTATATACTTTGAATTACTCCTCTTGGCACCAAAAACTCTTGATTCCAAGCTTAAATTGAGAGCAAAATGAGGGTGAGAAGGCTGGAAACGGGATGATGGCAGCCATAGTCCACTTTCCCCTTCTTAAACCCTCACTTAACCCAAAAGTCCTCAAAGTATTAAGCTTGTTACAATTAAGTCCCCCATCTTTGTAACTTAGTAATTCTTGATTAAATTCTTGTCTATTTTTCAAGTTTGAGTTAAGGTTGAAAGTTAAGTTATAAAAATTCATTTTAAAACACTCGGGACTCATCCTGGCTATTCAGGATGCAAAATTACCATTTTTCCCCTGAACTTCATTCAGTGCTTTATTCTTCTTGGAACTTAGTGAACTTTGCTAAACTTCTCTATTCTTGCTATGTAAACTTGAATTAAGGTTCTAAACTTAACTTAAAACACTTTACCTTCCTCAATTGCGCTTCCCACTAGGAGGGTTATAACATGGCCATTAGAACATAACAAGATTGCCTAATGTGTGGAAGCCAAAACTAAGACTTGTGCTAGTGTTTTCCTTCTTTGCTGCCATGGTGTGCATGAAATGTGAATATGTGTGTGATGGTTGGACCAATATGCATGTATTTACATAGTGCCCAAGAGGGTGACTTGGGTATGCACACTAAGGGTAGTGTTTTGATGGCCTACAGAACATTACCAATCCTGGGAGTCTAAATGCACAGTTTTGGCACCATAACTGGACTACCCCGGAGTGGGTAACACAAACAGCCCTAATCCTATCCATGCTAGGGTTTTGCAACTATTACAAGAATACTAATCCTTACAGGTGTCTCATACCAATCAATCTAGGGTTAATCTTATTAACCAATTTGTTTCGTTTCTTCATATATCTCATATATTCATTACAAGTTGCGATTTCATGCATCATGAATCAATTCAATCAATCATGATTAAAAGCAACCGAGCACACAATATATCATGCAATTTGACATTCAATCCTGATTTAGAGTTTTACTAGTAGCTCTGATACCACTATTGGGTTTTGGGAGCAAAGTAAGTGCAGCAAAATATAGCCGAAACTCTCCAGGATCCAAGTGAAATGGTGTAAACCGGGTGTTCAAAATTTTTCATACCTAATTTGGTTGAGATCTGTCACCCAACTGTTTAGTTGAATAAAAAAACTTGAATAGTTGACATGTTCAAGCTTTCTATGGTATCCACACGAGCCTCTCAGGATCACCATGCCTCCACCACGTCCCGGCAGATGTGTTCCTCTTGCACTCGTAGTGCTAGCTTGCATATTCCAAGGAATGGCAAGAGAAGAGTACGGCTGGAACTTTCAAAACTCTTCTAATTTCATCCTTTTTGGTAGGCTAGGGTAAGGGCTATGAATTTCTCACTATATGATGTATTTATAGTGAGACTCAACTTCCAAGCCTAATGGGTTTCAAAGCCCTAATCCAATTAGGTTTAATTTTAGGCTTAATAATGGCTGAACTTTTAGGCCAATTATTAATAAAAAATTATCATGAAACCATAACCCAAATAAGTTAGCTCATGCACTCAAAAGACTGAATTCTTGTAGTGTACACTTGCTATAAAATTTTTTGGCACATGAAGAGAATTGGTCAAAAAAGAAATAAAAAAGAAAGAAAAGAATTGAAAAGTTCAATTAATTGCCCCATCCATGGTTTTGTGGTTTGAATGGTGGTGCACAGTGAGCTTGAGCTTAGTGTTGTTCATGCTTTTTACTTTGCATGAAATTGATGTTCTTTGCTTTAGCTTCAAAAGATATGGGTTGCTAGCTCGAGAATAAATTGTTCCCATTAATCATTTTGTTTTGAAAAGTGCTAGATTAAAAGTGTGGCATGCTTGGTGGTCATGTTAACTTCCCAAGACCCTTAAAGTCTCAATCCTTTCTATATCTTTTTTGCTCAAGGGTATGATTTAATGATTTTTGCAATTTGATGGTTTTAAAGTTTTGATTTTTATTGTTCAAATTCTTCTCTTGAGTTTTTGCTTGTAGGCAAGCATAAGTTCAAGTGAGGGGGAAAAAATATGAATAGCTCATATTTAGTTATGTCTTATACATATTTTTCCATTGTGTTTGCTTGAATTTTGAAAATTTTATGTTGGGATTTGGTGCTTAATTGCTTCATATCTTATTTTCAAGTTCTAATTCAGCTTTATTTGGGTTAGGAATGATTTCTATAAGGTTTTGGAGTTGAATTGTATGTTTTGAAAAGTTTGGAGTAGACACACCATGTAATACATGCATGTAATGCCTTACACGCCCTATTACATATTACCCACTCCGGGTTAGTCTAGTTATGGTGCCAAAACTGTGCATTTTGACTCCCAGGATTGGTAATGTTCTGTAGGCCATCAGAACACTACCCTTAGTGTGCATACCCAAGTGGCCCTCTTGGGCACTATGTAAATACATGCATATTGGTTCAACCATCACACACATAATCACATTTCATGCACACCATGGCAGCAAAGAAGGAAAACACTAGCACAAGTCTTAGTTTTGGCTTCCACACATTAGGCAATCTTGTTAAGTTCTAGTGACCAGCTACTGCACCTGTAACTTCCACTAATAAACTGTATCATTCTAGCCACATACCCCCATGTTTTCTTTGCTCCATTATCAAGTATAGACTTAGATCAAATCAAAGAATTTTTTTTTACATCAATAGCCCACCTATGGACCAAGTTATGGATTTTTGAAGTTGGTTACAAAATTCTGACCAAATGAACAGTAACTCAGCCAACTTTGCAATGTCAAATCTTTGGATACAGGGCTCTAAATCCAGAAATTCAAAATCCCAGTTAACCCTCTAGATTTCCTCTAGGTGTGATAAAAATTTCATATCAAGATTCATTCTACAAAGGTAGATATTAAACTTTAGGTCCAGAGTCAAAATTCTGGCAACTTTTGGACCATTTTGCCCATACAATTTTTCCAAACCATGCAAACACTTCATTCACAAGGGGAAATCCCTCCAAGGCTATACCATATATGTCCATTGTGCATATAAATTACATTTCATTTCGTTTAACAACTTTATGTGGTCAAAACAGAATTTACAAGTAAGCAGCCCATCATTCACACTTAGGCAGCTTTGCACCACATCACTTACATAGACAAAACATGACTCAAATGTTCACATACTTGTCTCATTTTACATACACTACATGTAAATGAATACATGCACTAAAATATGGTCTTAACTCAGATGAATATGCACCTTAGGTTACAGGAGGTCCTGAGACACAATGGACTCCAAAAACAGTATGCTGGACAGCTGCTGCACAACACAATAAGTACCACCATTAAAAATACCAAATGTGCACCTAAAATCACCAAACTCTCCAGATCATAACTAGACATATGGAAGTTTTTGTACCTGAAAGTTCAGATTAAAACTCAAACCACAAAGGTTAGTTTGAAGGTGATCTTTCTGCTGGACCTGAAATGACAGAATTAAGGGGAGTAAGTTTCATTGAGAAACTTAGTAAGGGTAACACAGGGTTTCTTAAGGTAATGTGATCCTCATTAAAACCTGTATCCAAAGACACTAAAACAATAAAAACACAATACATATATACAAGATATAGCAACCAAATGCAGCAGCAATTCACAACAAACAAACACATGAAATGTGGCAGCAGCATATACCATAGGTTAGTCCATAAAACATGTAATAAACTTAAGTAAATCACTATGGAAGCCCTCCTCAAGCTAATGCTTGGTCTTAGGAGGATTTTAATAGTAGTTAGTACCAACTTTGGGCTCTAGAAACCCTCACTTTACTGCCATCATTGTGCACTTCACACTAGGTCACAAAACCTTCAATAAGTGCACTCCCCTCACTAAGCTTGGTTCATCAAGCTCATGGCTCTCTTCCAAGCTTAGCCCTAGCTCCATGGATGTTTGAAAATTTCAGGAAACAGTCCATGAGAGCAATAGAACCCTTACCAAAGTGGGTAGGCCAAAAATCAAGCTTGATCCTTGAAGTATGCAAGAAATAGCTCCAGTTTGCTTCCAATTGCTTCCTTTTGCCTTCAATTTCAATCAATTGCAAGTTTGAAGGTGTGGTGGCTATGGAGGAAGTATGGCTGTGTTCTTGGGCTGGGGGAGGACGAAAATGAAAGAGGGATAAGTGATTTGGCAACTTAAATGGCCTTAAATGAGCTTAAGGGCACAAAACACACTTAACAAGCTTAACCTTGCTTTATGTCATTTTCCTTCTCACTAATTATGGTTTCTTTGTCTTAAACTCATTGGTACACATGTGCCCAACATTTTTGACTAATTATCAAGTCATGGCTGCCTCCCCCATTGTGGGATAATTCCACAATTCCACCCTTAGACTTAAGTCAAAAGCTTGAACACCTTAAGGTTTACACTAAGACATTTATGCCCTTATTGCCTTTAGTGTTTCCTTTTCCCGAACTTGTGTATTCCATGAGTAATTTGGTCCTCTAATAGCACTTTCATACCATTTATATCCTTCCCATAACTCTCCAAGTCTCTTTCTTGAGAGTTTTGCAATTGAGTACCCGAATTTCCAAAACCTTACAAAAAAGTCCATAGGTTGCTTGACAAACAAGCAATCCTTTAGGCTTTTCTTGGGGGCCAAGTTACCAACTTGGAACACTTTTAAGGAGGTGTTGATCATGCCTTTTACCCCCCACACTTCAATCACTATGGTGAGAATTACACAGTATAATGGTTTTTAGCCATTATGACACACTTGTAATTCTCCCATTTTGTGAGGTGGTAACATTACATGCTCGTGTTTAAGTTACATGCCTATGAGTTGAACCATGTCATTAATTGATGAGATTTTAAGGTCCAAAAGAGTTACATGACATTGAACATGGTAGTGTACTAAATAGTGTTTGACTGCTGATTACGATTTTTTGGGTTATTTACTGAAAATAAAATAGAGAGTTGAAAGAGGTGGAGAAATAGAGAAAAATAAGAGTTTTCAAGGAGAAATCCTGTTGGAGGTTGTTCTAATTATCAACACCATTTAATGAATGCCAGATAAAAAATTCCTTACAGGAGAAGCAATTTAGAGATGGAGACTCCTTTTCTTAGTTTTTCTTTGATTCTATTGTGTTTATTTTGTGGCACTATAAGCTAAATTTTCCTACTCATGCCTAAAGTAGATTAAACCGTAAGATGATTTTGTGATTGTGATTACTTTCTAGTTTAATATGATTATGCTTTTCAAGTGATCTATCTAATGTTCTTTGATGGATTGATTAATAGTGGCTAGCCTGTTAATTCAATGTGGGATGATGAACTTGTGCCAGGTAGTATCCTGTGTATTTGTTATGGATCATTATTGGATAGAAAGGATATTATTGTAACTAGGAGAAATAGGTGTGATATAATACTTCTAGGCTAGGGTGAATCCTAGTAGTAGGTCGTAAGACTAGTAATGCTTTTTTAGGAAGTGCAGTAGGCCTAGACACCCTATTGATGACTTTAGGATAATGATTAGTGTAATGGGAATAGTAGGGAGCTAATATAATTTAGGTAGTACTCCATGGTCCAAGTTAATCACAATCTTGTTAAACCGAAGTTAAAATGACACAAGGGATTTATAGGGGTAATCAATTCTAAGTATGAGATATCATATTGTTGATTGTCTATATTGTTTTCTATTACCGGCAGTTAGTTGTTAATTATTTTTACTGCATTAGCTAGTTTAGTTAACTCATAGTAGTTAGTTAAACAACCATCTTTAATTGTCAAGTAGATAATAGAGAAAGGTTGAGTATGGTAAACAAGGTTCATTCTTTAGGAAAAATGACCTTGATACTTGCTACAACTATACTTTGATGATAGCTATACTTGCCAGTGAGTTCACATATTTATGAGTATAGAAACATTTGACACATCCACATTTATTATAGTGTATTGGGAAAGGCCTGTGTCAACTTTGAACACACTACCAAGCATATATTGCCCCAGCAACCATCAAACATAACTTAGGCTAGGGTTACCGGCTAAGTTAGAGACCTTTATGAGACATAGTGAGCTACAAAAGCTTCCCATGTGTCTGCAATGCTTGCTATCATAGATGCTAGCTAACACACCTTTCAACCTTATAGAGATGCCCTTAGCATCAATGCTTATTGCTCTTAAAACCCAATATAAAGGTTCCTTTGGGTCAAAGCCATCACCTTGAAGCTCTGTCCTTTTTTACAAGCAACCAAATGCTTAGTAGCCTAATTACAAAAATGGAGTAGTTCAAAGCTTTGCTTTTACCTTTTAACCTTTTCTCTAACCTCTGATCACCATCCCAAGCAGTGCTTTGGCTCCACATTGAATCAACAACTCATCTACACCTAGTTTGATTTGGTTGCAATATCTTTCCATGTGAGTTAAATTGTGTTTTTGACCTTTTAGTAAAGCAATTAAAGGCAAGCCACAGTGGTTTTGTATGCACTTAGCCTGGGAAGGATATATGGTTTACTTTGGCTTTGAATGCCAAGATTAGTACTTAATCTTTAATGCATAGTGCATTTAAGTCCTTTTGTATTTAGATTCCCTACTTTTCCTGATATCTTATGAGTATAAAGCTTCTCAATAAGTTTCAATTCAGCCTCAATTTTAGCCTCTCGTTGGCTTGACTTGAGCAATTCAACCCTTCAAGCTTAAGTTTAACCCAATTAAGTCCCTAAGGCCAAATTTCACCAGGTTGAAAAGAACTATATGTTTTCCACTTGGTCATTGAATTTTACTTCACATATGCATCAAAGTCTTTATATGCCTTGATAAATTAAGTTATGACTCAATATCAAATTAAGGATAACCTATTTAAGGGGTAGGGGTGACAATTCTCCCCATCTTAAGAAATTTGGTCCTCCAGGTTTCTCATTAGTTTAGGGAACAAGTCAAGATACTTTTTTCTCAAATCAGTCTCACTTTCCCACATGGCTTTTTGTTTGTCATGATTTGTCCATTGGACTTTCAACTTAGGAATCATTCTATTCCTATGCTTCCTTGCATCTTTGGCCATTAACTTCAAAGTTTGCTCTTAATACTTCAAATTAGATGGCAACTTCACCTTAGTGATAGGTATCACATGAGTTTCACCCAAATGATATTGTTTTAGAACACTTATATGAAATACATTTTGAATGTGACTTAGTGTTTTGCGCAACTTTAATCTGTATGCCACAGGGTTAATTCATTCTAATATTTCAAAAAGACTTGTATACTAAGGGGACAACATTCCTTTCTTTCCAAAGATTATTACCCCTTTCATAGGGGACAATTTAAGCCATACACAATCACCAACTTGGAACTCCACATTTCTTCTTTTCTTTGAATTGGCATAAGATCCATTTATTTGGTTAGCTGCTTTGATCCTTTTGTGAATTACCTTGATTTTCTTAGTAGTCTCTTGGACTTTTTTTGGCCCTAATCTTACATTGTTGTTGGAATCATACCAACAATTTGGAGTTAAAAACATTTGTCATACAAGGTTTCATAAGGGGATTATTGTAGGCAAACTCCACTAAAGGTAAGTGTTTATCATAGTCACCTTCGAAATTCATAACACAACTCCCAAGCATATCTTCCAAAACTTGAATTACACTTTTTGTTCACACATTTGTTTGGAGTTGGTAAGCTGTGCTTCACTTCAGTTGAGAACCCATGACATATTGGAAGGATTTCCAAAACCTAGAGACAAACCTTAGGTCTGTATCTGAGATAATGTCCTTAGTTATTCCATGTAACCTTACAATTTACTGGATATAAAGCTTAGCTAGCTTATCTGAGGAGTCTGTGAGTTTGGTAGGTAGAAAGTGGGCAGACTTAGTTAACCTATCAACTATTACCCAAATGGCATCACGATGATTCCTTGTTAAGGGTAATCTAGTTAGAAAGTCCATGGATATTGAACTACATTTCCTTTTTAGAATTGGTAAACTAAGCAAATACCCTCAAGCCTTTGATGTTCAACCTTGATTCTTTGGAAAGTCAAACACCTTGCCACACAAGTTTCAAGGTCTTTATTCATTCAAGGCCATGAGAGGTAAGGTTTTAAGCTCTTGTACATCTCATTTTCCCCTATATGTACATTCCACTTACTTGAGTGAACTTCACCTAGAATTTGATCTCTTAACCCTTCCCTTTTAGGTATATATAACCTATTCTGGTAATATAACAATCCTTGCCTAAATTCAAAGCACTTGTGACATTGACCATGAATCTCCCTAGAAATTTTGCCTAAGTTTGGATTTTTTTTTGGGCTCTCCTTACCTCTTTTAGTGTTGCAGACTTAACTGTTAAGACCATTACTTGTTGTTGCTCTCAACAAATCCATTTTTCTACCAGCATAGTTATTGTATTGTTTTCTTTCCTTGGAGTTTCATCTCCATCCTTAAGTACCCAGTGTACTTTCTATTGAGTGCATCAGCAATAACATTTCATTTTCTAAAAGTGTATTCAGTTACATAATGAAAATCTTTCATATATTCCAATCACATCATTTGACTAATATTGAATTCTTTTAAGGTGAACAAGCATTTTAAACTTTTATGATTAGTAAACCTTCAAAACTTGTTCCCCAGCAAATATTGCCTCAACTATTTTAACACAAAGATGACTAAAGCTAATTCTAGTCATGCATTGGATAGTTTCTTTCATGTGCTCTCAATTGCCTTAAGCCATAGGCTATCATATGCCTACCTTGCATAAGCACACACCCCAACCCTAACATAGAAGTGTCTATGTAAATGATGAATGATTTGTAAGGGTAAGGCAACATCAAGATAGGTGCTGTGGTTAGCTTGGTTTTCAAGTCTTGAAAACTTGCCACACAAGCTTTAGTCCACTTAAACCTTTGGTTCTTTTTTTTTTTTAACTGAGTTAAGGGAGTGGCTTTCATAGAAAATCTAGGTATACACATTCTATAGTACAAGGCAATCCTAGAAAGCTTTCGATTTCCTTCACATTTTTTGGTCTTTTACACTCCATTACTACCTTGATCTTTTTAGGGTTTACTGCCAATCATTGACCATTTATGACATTTCCCAAAAATGATATCTTTCTAGTCTAAAAGTGGCATTTACTCAACTTTCCAAAGAGATGATATTCTCTCAAGAGATTCAACACCATTCTCAAGTGTTGTTGATGTTCTTCCTTACTTCTGGCATAGACAGTATATCATTTATAACCATAACTACAAATTGGTCAATATATAGCCTAAACACCCTTTGCATTAAATCCATAAAGAACGCAGGTGCATTGGTAAGCGTAAAAGGCATTATTGTATATTCATAGTGGCCATGTCAGGTTCTGAAAGCTATTTCTAAACTGTCATCCTCTTGCACCCTCAATTGGAAGTACCCTAATCTTAAGTCTATTTTTAAAAAGTCTCTAGCCCCTTAAGTTGATCAAACAGATCATCAATTCTAGGTAAAGGGTACTTGTTCTTCATAGTTATTGCATTGAGTTTCCAATAGTCAATGCATAACCTAAGGGTTCCATCTTTTTTCCTCATAAACAATACTAGTGCTCCCTAAGGAGGCACATTAGTCTTTATAAAACAGTTTTTAAGAAGCTCATTTAATTGCTTCTTAAGTTCTGTCATTTGTGAGATGGTATCCTATGGGGAAATTAAAATAGGACATCCTATATGCCCTTGCAATCTACTTGCACATTATTCTTAGTTAGCAAATTCATCCCTAAGATCAAGTCGTACTTAGTTTTCAACACTATCAAATCAGTTAAAGCTTCTATTTCACCTATCTTGATTTTACAATTTCTGATTGGTGTCCTAAGCTCTCATCAATATCTTAAGAAGGCATGCTTGCTAGTAGGATCTCTGATCAACAACATATGCCTTAAAAACTAGAAGAAATGGAGTAAGGGTAATCCTCATAATATATCTAAGGAGGGATTGTTTGACGCTCAAGTCAGGATAAGGAGGTGCTTTGTGTAAGGAAAGGATGGCTTAGCTTGGTTATGTAGGGTTTGCCATTTATATAGGACCTTAGAGCAAGAAGGTATGGAGGGGATACCCCCGAATAGCTAACCATGTGTCTGGTCAGGATCTGGCTAGGGGCTTGCTAGCCTCAATAAACCTCTGTAGCTAGCTATTCTCATAGGTGCAGGGTGGGCACCCTCTGTGGTACAGTCATAATGGTTTTTTCAGAGGCTTTGGTGATCCTTGGTGCCTCCTAGTCAATGTGCTTTTGTCACCCGAATGCTATATATCGGCTATTCTGGGGGACCTTAGTAAAGGATACTTGCCAAGGTCCTTTTGCCTCTAGTTGATGTCTCATCGTTGGTTGGGTAGTACTTCAGCATTTAGCGTGCTCTTCTATTGGCAAGTTTCATTGGATTCTTGTAATGGTTTTAGGGGCTTGGAGCCCTTTGGCCATCATATGCCCTTCCAAAGCCGATGACAAGTAAGTTCATCGACTAAAGGTTTTACAAGCACTTGATTTATTTTGCTACTTTGGTTCCCTAGCTGGATCTGTTTCTTTCCTATATTCATAATTCTTGGGCTTCCTTGAAGTGACCATTACACTAGTCTAGTCTGACAAGGTTATATGAAGTTTCATCTTCCCAAGGTGTCTGTTACATCTTTTCTTTTAGTTGGAATGACATTACTTTGTCAGTCATTTTGGTCGATCCTTATGAGGTGAATAAGACCTAGATTCGGGTTTCTAGGCACACGTGTCATGCTAGGATAGGCTCTACTTTTCCAGGCATGTTCTTTCTGGTTCAGAAGGGAATTTTTGACATTTCACCTATTGCCTTCATTGTGTTTCCCGGGTTTCATAATTTGGTTGTATGTATACTATTAGTGATGTGGCCAAAAGCCAATCATGAGATGATTGTATTATACACATTGAGTCATGATATTTTATTGATGTTACCACCTCACAAAAATGAGAGAATTACAAGTGTGTCATAATGGCTAGAAACCATTATATTGTGTAATTCTCATCATAGTGATTAAAGTGTGGGGGTTAAAAGGCATGATCAGCACCTTCTTAAAGTGTTCCATGTTAGTAACTTGGCCTCCAAGAAAAGCCTTAAGGGTTGCTTGTTTGTCAACCAACCTATGGACTTTTTTATAAGGTTTTGGAAATTCGGGTACTCAATTGCAAAACTTTCAACAAAGAGACTTGGACAGTTATGGGAAGGACATGAATGTATGAAATTTCTATTGGAGGACCAAATTGCTCATGGAAGACAAGTTTGGACAAAGGAAACAATAAAGGCATTAAGGACCTAAATGTCCTAGTGTAAACCTTAAGGTGTTCAAGCTTTTGACTTAAGTCAAAGTGTTAGATTGTGAAATTATCCCACCATGGGGGAGGCAGCCAAGACTTGATAAATAGTAAAAAATGTTGGGCACATGTGTACCAATGAGTTTAAGACAAAGAAACCATAATTAGTGAGAAGGAAAATGACATAAAGTAAGGTTAAGCTTGTTAATGTGTTTTGTGCCCTTAAGCTCATTTAAGGCCTTTTAAGTGGCCAAATCACTTATCTCGCTCTCATTTTTCTCCTCTTCCAGGCCAAGAACACTGTTAGTATTGTGCCCAAAAAGCCAATCATGAGATGATTGTATTTTTGCACATTGAGTCATGATATTTTATTGAGGCATTAATCCAGCAATTATGTTTGTTGTTTTGTTTCTGCGTAACGTAATAAGCATAATTGTAACCCTAGAATAATGATATTCTTAAACGTCCCTAGTCTAGTATTATTGTGGAGCGGGTTGCAATAATACATAATGACTAGCATATGTGGAGACTAATATGAGATATCTAGTCTACATATGGGTACAAGTTGGAGAACTTGTGTACTGGACCGACCCACCATGAGAACACTACATGGATCGTTATATGAGTGTCATAAGTGATTCTCATAGTGATCATGGTATATGTAGTCCTTCGACCTAAGATCATCAAGGTTCCCTACATGTGAGTCACATACTTTGATACTTTCCTTTGTTGCTCGTAACTGAGTGAACTTGAAGGAGGTCATTGGGTATGTCACATATCATGCGGAGGGATTTGTATGATCAAGATGGGATTTGTCCCTCCTATGTAACAGGAGTGATATCTTTGGGACCCTTGATAGAGTGAGACTTAGAAAATGCATGGCCATGCTTGGATGAGTTGATATACGATATCAATGTCATCAGTTTAAGTTGGTCTACTCGGTAATCAAGAAACCAAAGATTGGGCTATACGAGAGTGACACATTCCATGTCTCGTGCTTAGTCTTGATATCTTGGACAAAGGGACAATGGCATATATCGGTGATGATCATAAAGGTTTAGTCGATTCACCGACAATCTTGTCACTTGGGTAGCAATGATGTGTTGCTAGACACCGCTCATTGCTTATGATCATAAATGTGATTTATGATCATTGCCAACATGGCAAGAGCCTATTGGGTCGCACACATAGAGCTATTTGGATCATTAGAGTGCATGGGCTAATTATTTGGGTTATAGTTTCACTTTAATTTCATATTAATAATGGGCCCAAGAGTTGAGCCATTATTAAGCCCGAAATTAAATCCTAATTGGATTAGGGCTTTGAAACCCATTAGGCCTGGAAGTTGAGTCTCACTATAAATACAACTTTTAAGTGAGAAATTTGCAGGTCTCCTTGCCCTAGCCTCCAAAAAGGACAGCCACACTCTTCTCTTGCAATTCCTTGGAGGACGCAAGCTAGCACTGCGAGCGCAAGAGAAACGCATCTGCCGGGACGTGGTGGAAGCGTGGTGATCCCGAGAGGCTCGTGTTGATACCATAGAGAGCCTGAACACGTCAACTGTTCAGGTTTTGTGATTCGACTCTACAGTTGAGTGAGAGATCTCAACCAAAAATTAGGTATGAAAATTTTTGAACACCCGGTTTACCCCGTTTCACTTGGATCCTGGAGGGTTTCGGTTAAATTCCACTGCGCTGTTTGGCTCCCGAAACCCAACAGTGGTATCAGAGCTACTGGTGAAACCCTAAATCAGGATTGAGTGTTGAATCGCATGATGCTATGTGTTCGGTTGCTTTTCGGCCATGATTAATTAGATTGATTCAAGATGCATGAAACTGGAATTCGTAATGAACATATGAGATATATGAAGAAACGACACAAATTGGTTAATGAGATTAATCTCAAATTGAATGGTATGAGATACCTATATGGATTAGGATTCTTGCAATAGTTGCAGAAACCCTAGCTTGGTTCGGATTCAGCCTGTTCAGGCACTGAAAGTAAGGTATTTTTGGTGGCTCGAATAGAGGAGTCTCGGGTGCCTACTTTCTCAAAATACAAGATTTCGGGCTAAGCAATTGTAAGAAAATTTTTTGCGCAGGGGGGCGCTGCCCCCCACGCCCCCCGCAAGGGCGGCTCCCCTTGACCTCGTCCGCTGACCGGTCAGCGGAACCACCGCCCACTGACAGGCCAGCGGGACCGCCGTATGCGAAGCGCCACATAAATAAAAACTTGTTAATCAACACGCGAAAATTGGCATGCATCTTTGTTGAATGAGATATTTGACATGATATGCTAATTGGTGTTTGAAGCATGGTGCATGGTTATAGCCCTTGATTGGTTGTACTTGTAAATACGACCTGCGAGTCGTGCCTTTTCTTATCACTCTCATTGTACATGCTCTTCTCACCTTACTCCCCTTGAATGTAACTCTAGGTTTCTATTATTGATGTAATGGTGCATTATGGGATCTTCCAAGGTTGTATGTCTAAGGATCATCCAAGGAGGCATGTCCAAGGAGATGACAACAAAAGGGCAGCCAAGAAAGGAAGATAAGAAGGAGCTTGTGAAGACTCTTTTCTTTTCTTAGGCTTTTATGATATTCTCATTGCCAATGAAAATATTCGCATAGTTTGGGCTATAACCATGTCACATTTATTTTCTTGTAAGCATGAGATGCATGTTTTATATTTGTATGTGATGCATGTATAAGACAACCGGAGATAACAAATTGGTGAGATCAAAATGAAAAAAATCCCTCAAACAAATATTAAGTCATTAAATGTGATGCCTTCCAAATGTTGGCACTCGTCAAGACTTTGATCAACATTAGGTGGGTTTGCCAAAGCAAAGCACCTATGTTCATCTTGGTAAGGCGCGATGGGATAATAGTGATATCCAAATTGCTAACTTTGGGTCTGACTTAACTAAGTCATCCTAATAGGATTAAGGACTTAGAGGCATAGAGTTGGCCTTAAGCTCATGAGATGAGCTTGGACAAGTGTTGTTCACCCAACTATCCAAGAGTTGCATAAGATGCAATTGGCAAGGAGTTGCCTACCTAAATAGCTGTAACTTGAGAGAAAAGCCAAAGCTGACTCAAGTTGTGGTCAAATATGGATCTTGGCCCACTAGAATAGCTTATAGCCGAGGTGTTCCGAAATAATATCCAGGCTTATTATTTTGAGAAAAATAGTGGGAGTATCGTTTAATAAAAGTCCTTATTAAATGAATTAAAATACATGACTCTTACACTGCATATTTACTGTTGTAGATAACCATGGCACAAAACACATCGACACTTTCGTTGCGATCGATCCTTGAGAAGGAAAAACTTAATGGGACCAACTTTCTCAAATGGTACCGAAACTTGAGGATAGTCCTCAAACAAGAGAGAAAGGCTTATGTCCTAGAGCAGCCCATTCCGAATGAGCCTGCTGCCACTGCTCTAAGAGCTGAAAGGGATGCTCACAAGAGGCATTCTGATGATGCTTTGGATGTTGCATGCCTCATGCTTATTACCATGGAATCTGAGCTTCAGAAGCAACATGAGAACATGGGGGCGTTCGATATGATCGAACATCTCAAAATGCTTTTCCAAGAACAAGCTAGGCATGAGAGGTTTGAGACCTCTAAGGCATTGTTTCAGTGCAAAATGTCTGAGGGAAGTCCCGTGGGTCCTCATGTGCTCAAGATGATTGGGTACATTGAGAATCTTGAGAATTTGGGATTTGCTCTTCAAAAAGAGTTGGCTATCGATGTAGTCTTGCAATCGTTGCCTGAAAGCTACAGTCAGTTCGTCATGAACTATAACATGAACGACCTTGACAAGTCCCTTCCTGAATTGCTCAACATGTTGAGAACTGCTGAGCAAAACCTTAAGAAGGCTAAGCCCATTTTGATGGTTCAAAAGGGCAAAGGGAAAGGGAAAAGCCAACAAGAAGAAGGATAAAGCTAATGGAAAGTCCACTGCTAATTCTTCTTCAGCTGCACTGAAACCAAAGGGTGGTGTGGCAAAGGAAGGGGAGTGCTTCCATTGTAAGCAACCTGGACATTGGAAGCGCAATTGCAAGCTCTATCTTGAAGAACTTGCTAAGGAAAAGGGAAGTAAGACTTCCACTTCAGGTATTTTTGTTATAGAGGCTAACTTTTCTACTTCCTCATCTTGGGTATTGGATACTGGATGTGGATCTCACATTTGTGCAAATGTGCAGGATCTAAGTAGAAGTAGAAGTTGAAGATTGGCCCGAGGTGAAGTGGACCTACGTGTTGGAAATGGAGCAAGGGTTGCTGCCTTAGCAGTAGGGACTTATGTTCTCACTTTACCTAGTGGATTAGTTTTAGAATTAGACAACTGCTACTTTGTGCCTATTATTAGTATAATTTTGATTTCCGTTTCTTGTTTGGACAAGAAAGGTTTTTCATTTATAATAAAGGACAAATGTTGTTCTATTTATTTGAATGAAATCTTTTATGGTAGTGCTCAACTTAGCAATGGGTTGTATGTTCTAGACCTTGAAGATCCAATCTATAATGTGAATACCAAGAAGGTCAGATTAAATGATTCAAACCTGACCTATCTCTGGCACTGTCGCTTGGGCCATATAAATGAGACCCGCATATCCAAACTCCATAAGGATGGACTCTTGGACTCATTTAATTTTGAATCATATGATACATGTGAGTCATGTTTGTTGGGCAAGATGACCAAAGTCCCATTCATAGGGCAAAGTGAAAGGGCTAATGACTTACTAGGACTCATACATAGTGATGTATGTGGCCCTATATGTACACAAGCTAGAAGAGGTTTCCAATACTTCATTTGTTTCACTGATGACTTCAGCAGATATGGCTATGTGTATCTTATGAGACACAAGTCAGAATCCTTTGAAAAGTTCAAAGAATTCAAGATTGAAGTAGAGAATCAACTCGGGAAGAGTATCAAATTGCTTTGATCAGATCGAGGTAGAGAGTACTTAGATCAAGAATTCCTTGACTATCTGAAACAGTGTGGTATAGTATCACAACTCACTCCAACAGGTACACCTCAATAGAATGGTGTTTCTGAAAGGAGAAATTGAACTCTGTTATACATGGTTCGCTCCATGATGAGTCAAGCTGACCTTCCAAACTCCTTTTGGTGACATGCTCTAGAGATAACCGCTTTTACACTAAACCGTGTTCCATCTAAATTGGTTCAAAAGACACCATATGAGATATGGAGTGGGAGGCGTCCCAATTTGTCTTTTATGAAGATTTGGGGCTGTGATACTTATGTGAAACGTCAATCCTCTGACAAACTAGTGCCCAAATCTGAAAAATGCCTTTTTGTTGGGTATCCCAAAAAAACAAAGGGTTACTATTTCTACAATCCTTCTGAGCAAAAAGTGTTTGTTGCTCGAACTGGTGTCTTTCCAGAGAAAAAGTTTATCTCTAAAGGAACTAGTGGGAGGAAAGTAAAACTTGAAGAAATTTAAGAACGACAAGGAGACATCGAACCTAAAATGGAACCTGAACAGCCACCACAAGATGTTGTGGTTCAAGAGTCTATTCCTGTAGCACAGAGCCCACGTAGGTCTGGTAGGATTCGGCATGAGCCCGAGAGATATGGATTTCTCGTGACTCACAATGGTGATGTGATGCTCATGGATCAGGATGAGCCCACAACCTACCAACAAGCTATGTCGGTGCCTGACTCTGAGAAGTGGCTAGTGGCCATAAAATCCGAGATGGAATCCATGTATAAAAACCAAGTATGGACTTTGGTTGACCCACCTGAAGGGGTAAAACCAATAGGTTGCAAATGGGTTTTCAAGAAGAAAACTGACATGGATGGTAATGTGATTACCTTTAAGGGATGATTGGTTGCAAAAGGTTTCAAGCAAATTCATGGTATTGACTATGATGAAACTTTTTCACCAGTTGCTATGCTTAAATGCATCCGAATTTTGTTTGCTATCGCTGCACACTATGATTATGAGATATGGCAAATGGATGTCAAAACTGCATTCCTAAATGGAAAGCTACTTGAGGATGTGTACATGACACAGCCTGAGGGTTTTGTCACTCCTGGGAATGCCAATAAAGTGTGCAAATTGCAAAGGTCCATTTATGGACTGAAGCAAGCTTCTCGAAGTTGGAATCTTCGTTTTGATGAAGCAATCAAAGAGTTTGGTTTTATCAAAAATTGAAGATGAACCTTGTGTCTACAAGAAGGTTATTAGGAGCGCTATTGTCTTCTTGGTGTTGTATGTAGATGACATACTACTCATCGGGAATAACATTCCTATGCTACAGTTTGTGAAGACTTGGCTAGGGAAATGTTTCTCTATGAAGGACTTGGGTGAAGCAGCCTATGTGTTAGGCATCAGGATCTATAGAGATAGATCTAGAAAGCTTCTTGGCCTAAGTCAAAGTACATATATTGACAAGGTGCTAAAGAGGTTTAGCATGCAAGATTCCAAGAAAGGATTCTTGCCCATGTCACATGGTATCACTCTTTCTAGATCTCAGTGTCTGAGTACAACCGAGGAGAGAGAGCACATGAGTAAGATTCCATATGCCTCAGCAATTGGATCTATCATGTATGCCATGATATGTACTCATCCCGATGTCTCATATGCTTTGAGCATGACAAGTAGGTACCAATCGAACCCTGGTGAGAGTCACTGGACAGCTGTTAAGAACATCCTTAAGTACTTACGAAGGACTAAGGATGCATTCTTGGTCTTTGGAGGTGAAGATGAGCTCGTTGTAAGGGGTTACACCGATGCAAGCTTCCAATCCGATAAGGATGATTTTAGATCGCAATCTGGTTATGTGTTTTGTATTGGTGGTGGTGCTGTAAGCTAGAAGAGTTCAAAGCAAGAGACAGTAGCTGACTCTACAACAGAATCTGAGTACATTGCCGCCTCTGATGCTGCGAAGGAGGCAGTTTGGATCAAGAAGTTCATCACTGAACTTGGAGTGGTTCCAAGCATTGCCGACCCGATAGAGCTCTATTGTGACAACAATAGAGCAATCACACAGGCTAAGGAACCTCGATCTCACCAGCGATCCAAACACATACTCCGACGTTATCATCTCATCAGGGAGATCATCGAGAGGGGTGATGTAAGGATATGCAGGACTTCGACAGATAGCAACATTCCTGATCCATTGACAAAGCCCCTTATGCAGCAAAAGCATGATAGCCATTCTAGGTCCATCGGTATTAGATACATGGATGATTGGCTTTAGTGCAAGTGGGAGATTGTTAGTGTTGTGCCCAAAAGCCAATCATGAGATGATTGTATTTTTGCACATTGAGTCATGATATTTTATTAAGGCATTAATCCAGCAATTATGTTTGTTGTTTTGTTTCCTTGTTTCTACGTAACTTAATAAACATAATTGTAACCCTAGAACAATGATATTCTCAAGCGTCCCTGGTCTAGTATTATTGTGGAGCAGGTTGCAATAATACATAACGACTAGCATATGTGGAGACTAATATGAGATATGTAGTCTACATATGGGTACAAGTTGGAGAACTTGTGTACTAGACCGACCCACCATGAGAACACTACATGGATCGTTATATGAGTGTCATAAGTGATTCTCATAGTGATCATGGTAGATGTAGTCCTTCGACCTAAGATCATCAAGGTTCCCTCCATGTGAGTCACATACTTTGATACTTTCCTTTGTTGCTCGTAACTGAGTGAACTTGAAGGAGGTCATTGGGTATGTCACATATCATGCGGAGGGATTTGTATGATCAAGATGGGATTTGTCCCTCCTATGTAACGGGAGTGATATCTTCGGGCCCCTTGATAGAGTAAGACTTAGAAAAATGCATGGCCATGCTCGGATGAGTTGATAAATGATATCAATGTCATCAATTTAAGTTGGTCTACTCGGTAATCAAGAAACCAAAAAATGGGCTATACGAGAGTGACACATTCCATGTCTCGTGCTTAGTCTTGATATCTTGGACAAAGGGACAATGGCATATATCGGTGATGATCATAAAGGTTTAGTCGAATCACCGACAATCTTGTCACTTGTGTAGCAATGATGTGTTGCTAGACACCGCTCATTGCTTATGATCATAAATGTGATTTATGGTCATTGTCAACATGGCGAGAGCCTATTGGGTCGCACACATAGAGGTATTTCAATCATTAGAGTGCATGGGCTAATTATTTGGGTTATGGTTTCACTTTAATTTCATATTAATAATGGGCCAAAAAGTTAAGCCATTGTTAAGCCCGAAATTAAATCCTAATTGGATTAGGGCTTTGAAACCCATTAGGCCTGGAAGTTGAGTCTCACTATAAATACAACTTCTAAGTGAGAAATTCGCAGGTCTCCTTGCCCTAGGCTCCCAAAAAGGACAGTCGCACTCTTCTCTTGCAATTCCTTGGAGGATGCAAGCTAGCACTGCGAGCGCAAGAGAAACGCATCTGCTGGGACACTGTGGAAGCGTGGTGATCCCGAGATGCTCGTGTGGATACCATAGAGAGCTTGAACACGTCAACTGTTCAGGTTTTGTGATTCGACTCTACAGTTGAGTGAGAGATCTCAACCGAAAATTAGGTATGAAATTTTCGAACACCCGGTTTACCACGTTTCACTTGGATCCTGGAGGGTTTCGGTTAAATTCCGCTGCGCTGTTTGGCTCCCGAAACCCAACAAACACAACCACACTTCCTCCATAGCGACCACACCTTCAACTTGCAATTGATTGGAATTGAAGGCAAAAGGAAGCAATTGGAAGCAAACTAGAGCTATTGATTGGATACTTCAAGGATCAAGTTTGATTTTCGCCTACCCACTTTGGTAAGGGTTCTCTTTCTCTAATGGGTTGTTTTCTATTTTTTTCAAGCAACCACGGAGCGAGGGCTAAGCTTGGAAGAGAGCCATGAGCTTGATGAACCAAGCTTAGTGAGGGGAGTGCATTTATTGAAGGTTTTGTGACCTAGTGTGAAGTGCACAAAGATGGCAGTGAAATGAGGGTTTATAGAGCCCAAAGTTAGTACTAACTACTATTAAAATCCTCCTAAGACCAAGCATTAGCTTGAGGAGGGCTGCCGTAGTGATTTGGTTATGTTTATTATGTGTTTTATGGACTAACCTATGGTTATTGTTGCTACTGCATTTCATATGTTTGTTGGTTGTGAATGGCTGCTGGATTCGGTTTTTATATCTTGTACATATGCATTGTGGTTTTTGTGTTTTAGTGTCTTTGGATCCAGTTTTTAATAATGGTTACATTGCCTATTGAATCCATCTGCTACCCTTACTAAGTTTCTCAATGAAACTTACTCTGCTCAATTCTGTCTTTTCAGGTTCAGTAGAAAGATCTGATTCAAATTGACGTTTTTGGTTTGAGTTTTGATCTAAAATTTCATTTACATGAACTTCCATATGTCTAGTTTTGATTTGGAAAGTTTGGTGATAGGAGCACATTTGGTATTTTTAATGGTGGTACTTAGTGTGGTATGTAGCAGCTGTCCAACATCCTGTTCTGGAGTCCATTGTGTGTCAGACACTCATGTAACTTAGGGTGTGTATTTAGCTGAGTTAAGCCCATTATGTTGTGCATGTATGCATGTACGTGTAGTGTATGTAAAATGAGACAAGTATGTGAACATTTGAGTAATGTTTTGGCTATGTAAGTGATGTGGTGCAAAGCTACCGAAGTGTGAATGATGGGCTGCTTACTTGTAAATTATGTTTTAGCCACATAAAGTTGCTAGATGCATGAGCTTGTAATTCCTATGTGTAATGGACATATATGGGGTAGCTTTGGAGGGCTTTCCCTTTGTGAATGAATTGTTTGTACACTTATGAAATTTGTATGGGCAAAATGGTCATAATGTGACCAGAATGTTGACCCCTACACTTAAAGTTCTATATCTCCTTGTGTAGAAGGAATATTTATATGAATTTTCACCACACCTAGAGAACATTTAGAGGTTGAACTAGAATTTGGAATTTGGAATTTCTTAATTTGGAGCCCTGTAGCCAAAGATATGTCCTTGCAAAGTTGGCCAAGTTACTCTTCATTTGGTCAGAATTTTGTAAGAAAATTAAAAAATCCAGAACTTGGTCCATAGGTGGGCTATTGATGTAAAACAAAATTCCTTGGTTTCCTCTAAGTCTCTACTTGATAATGGAGCAAAGAAAACATGGGGGTACCTGGCTAGAATGATATAGTTTATTAGTGGAAGTTACAGGTGTAGTGGCTGGTCACTAGAACTTAACAAGATTGCCTAATGTGTGGCGGTCATGATTAAGACTTGTACTAGTGTTTTCCTTCTTTACTGCCATTGTGTGCATGAAATGTGAATATGTGTGTGATGGTTGGACCAATATGCATGTGTTTACATAGTGCCCAAGAGGGCCACTTAGGTATGCATACTAAGGGTAGTGTTATGATGGCCTATAAAACATTACCAATCCTGGGAGTCTAAATGCACAATTTTGGCACCATAATTGGACTACCCTGGAGTAGATAACAATTGAGGCATCATTCTAATAATTATGTTTGTTGTTTGTTTTTGTGTATCATATTCAAACATAATTATAACCGTAGAATAATGGTATTCTTAAAAGTCCATGGTCTAGAATTATTGTGGAGTGGGTTGTAATAATATATAAAGAATAGCATATATGGAGACTAATATGAGATATATAGTTTACATGTGGGTACAAGTTGGAGAACTTGTGTATTGGACTGACTCACCATGAGAATGCTACATGGATTGTTATATGAGCATCATAAGTGATTCTCATAGTGATTATGGTATATGTAGTTTTTTGACCTGAGATCATCAAGGTTCCCTGTTATAGACATTAAGCTAAGAGGTAATTATGACTTATTTGCCTAATTTTTAAAATTAGATATTATGTTAAGAAAATACCCCTTATTGTTTAATTCATCTATTGGCATTGAATTGTGATTTAATTGGATGTTTTACCAGACAATCAGCTAGGGGCTGAATTGAATTAATTGGAAAACTTGGCTAGAGCTATATTTCAGGGAGAATCTGGTCAGATTAATAACCTATGGCTTGAATGAGAAACAAATGAAAAACTGAAGGAGTTAAGTGAGGGATTGAGCCCCACTCAATGCTAAAGCAAAACAAGTGCTCGGGCACTGGTTTGTTTAAAACAGAATAAGTCTGTTCTTCATCAAAAACTTATTCCAAGCTAGTTTTCACCTAGAAATAGATAGGAAGTGCCTAAATTGAAGGGAAAATGGGCTAAGTTGATCTTAAATGCTAGTCGGTTGCATTGGGCTAATAAAGGTTCAAGAATGTGTTCAGAATAGCCATGTAAGCTTGGAATTGGCTATTTACTTCTGGTTAACTTGAAGAATGGCTTGGGTTGCCCAAAGTGTACTGAATTGGAAAGGGTTATTGGATTGCTTATTGAACTTGAAATGGTTTATGGAATGTTTATTGAACCCAAAAGGGTTATTGGATTGAGTAGTTATTGTTTGCATCATTTCACATCATTTGCATCATATGCATAATGTAGATGATATTGTTATTGGATATATTTTGTTATTGTGCTTGCCTGTGTTTGTTTTTGGATTTTGGTTGTAGGTAATTAGTTACCACTAAGCTAGCAAGTTATTGTTATTCTAGACCAGATTGGGATATTAATGGTCATTGAGTGTTTTTTACTGAGTTGCCAAGGAAATTCACCTCTGTTGACTCTTTTTGTAGGAAATCATGAGAGGCAGACTAGCACTATAATTTGTTTGCTCTTACTATTTCAGTGATGCGGGTTAGAACTATTGAACAATCTTGGTTCAATAATTTTTTTTAATTCTAGAATTTACTAGCTGAACACTAATGAAATTGTGGTGGAGTTCCAGACTCTGAGCTGTGACAAGGTTGATGATGGTGATATTGACCTCTTTAAAGCATTTTTTTTTACTTAGGACAAGTCCTGGATAAGGTTTCTTAACCCTAGGTTCTGTTGTTATTGTATTTTAGGCGGTCGGTTAGGTTACAGCTTGAATTGTATTGTTTCCGCTGTATTTCAGCTGATTCTGTTAACTAGGCTGGAAAACAAATACAAAGGGTTGTTATTGTTTATGATAAATATGGAGCTTCTGAAATGATTTATTATGATTTTATATGGATTTACAATATAATTTCTAGCTTCTTAAGTTACTGAAATCGGTTTTCAGTTATTTCTGCAGAAATATGGCTTAAGAACTGAACTTGTTGACTAAAGTTTGACTTATTGCTTTCTAACTTAATTTGGGCACCAAACTTGGTATACAAGTCATCTACCATGTTTAAGACGTGTCTAAATTTTAAGAATTTTTTTTCCAAGTCAAACTGTGTGTTTTGTCGATGAATTGCATTCTTGCAGGCAAGCACTGAAATTTCAGGTGTTAGCTGTCAATGCTGATATTTTATCAAACTGTAACATTTTTCCTACCTAAACAAGTTAATTTTAGCTTAACAATCATGTATGTGGCTGTTTATGCGGAAATATCCTAAGGTTCCCTTATAAATAGTATGAGGTTCCTACTATTATATGTATTCTGTATGGAGCCGAGGGTTGAACCTGACTATTGTTGGTCTCAAATCTTATTTGAGTTATAATTGTGCATATACAGTGGTTGGAAGTGTCTGTAACATTCCCTACATGTGAGTCACATACTTTGATACTTCCCATTGTTGTTCATAACTGAGTGAACATGAAGGTGGTTATTGCGTATGTCACATATCACATGGAGGGAATTGCAAGATGGTATTTGTTCCTCCTATGTAATAGGAGTGATATCTTCAGGCCCCTTGGATGAGTGAGACTGAGAAAATGCATGGCTATGCTCGAATGAGTTGATATATGATATCATTGTCATCAGTTTAATTCAGTTTATTCAAAATCAAGAAACTAAAGATTGGGCTATGTGAGAGTGACACATTCTATGTCTCGTGCCCAATCTTGATATCCTTGGACAAAAGGCCGATAACATATTTGAATAATGATCATAAAGGTTCAGTTAAGACACTGACTATCATGTCACTTAGGTAGCAATGATGTGTTGTTAGACACTACTCATTGTTTATGATTAGAAACGTGATTTATGATCATTGCCAATGTGATAGGAGCCTGTAGGGTTGCACACTCAGAGCCAAATGGATTATTTTTGTGTATGGGCTACATTGTTTGGTTTTGGTTTCATGATAATTTTGAATTAATTGTTGGCCCAATAGCTGAGCCATTGTTAAGCCTGAAATTAGGCCTGATCAGAATAGGGTCATGAAACCTACTTGGCTTGGGAGTTATGCCTCACTATATGTATGTTATATAGTCTAATTTTTCATAAATGCCTCCCTTGGACAAAATTCAGAAAGGTTTTGAAAAGTTCTAGCTATACTATCATTTTGTCTTTCCTTTGATTACACAAGCCAGTGTTGCGGGCATATGACAAATGCTTTTGCCAGAACCTGGAGGAGGCATGGTGATCTAACTCCTCCTAATATGGATAGCTTGAACATGTTAACTATTCTGGTTTTGTGATTTGGCTCAATAGTTGGGTGGAAGATCTTAACTGACTAGGTATAAGATTTTCGAACACTTGATTTACTCTATTTTACTTGGATCCTGGAAGGTTTTGGTTAATCTCCACTATGCTTGTTTGGCTCCTGAAACCTTACAATGGTATCAAAGCTACTTGTGAGACCTTAAATTGGGATTATGTGTTGAATTGCATGATTTATTGTATGTTCTATTGTTTTCAATTATGACTAATATGATTCATTCATGATGCATGAACTAGAACTCACAGTATATTAGATATATTAAGATATGGTGCAAACTGGTTAATGATATTAATCCTAGATTGATGGATATGAGATATCTATCTAATTAAGGACTATTACAATAGTTGCCATGGTCAATGCAGGCATCAAATATGTGTTGTTCGGGCACCTTAGGTAGTGTACTTTTGGGTGATTGGATAGAGGTGGTCTCAGATGATTTGTTGCTGGGGTAGAGTGATCTCGGGCAACATATTTGGAACACGTTGATTAGGTTTGTGAAGCATGAAATTAGTAAACTGGTTAACAAACGCATGTTAATTAGAATGCATTATCTAGTTGAATGTGATGTGAGTTGATATGCTATTTGTTGATTGAAGGATAGCTCATGGTTATAGCCCTGATTGCTTGTACTTGTAAATATGGCCTATGTGCCATGCCTCTCTTTATTACTCTCATTGCACCTTCTCTTGTCACCTTACTTTCCTTGAATGTAACTTGAGGTTTCTATTATTAATGTAACTATACATTTTGGGAGTATTCGAGGTGGTGTGTCCAAGGAGGTGACCTTTTCTTTTATTAGGCCTTAATGGTATTCTCATTAGGTTAGGAATATTGATTAGTCTGGGCTACAACCATGTCACATTTAATTAGTTGTTGGCATGAGATGCATGTTTTATATTTGTATGTGATGCATGTATAAGACAACTGAAGATAATAATTGATGAGATCAAAGAAAAATCCCTCAAGAAAAATATTAAGTTATTAAATTTGATGCCTTCCAAATGTTGGCACTCATCAAGACTTTGATCAACATTGGGTGGCTTTGCCAAAGCAAAGTACCTATGTTCATATAGGTAAGATGAGATGGGATAAAAGTGATATCGAAGTTGCCAACTTTAGGTTCGCCTTAACTAAGTCGTCCTAATGGGATTGGAGACTTGGAGGCATAGAGTTAGGCTTAAGTTCATGAGATGAGCTTGGACAAGTTTTATTCACCTAACTATCCATGAGTTGCATGAGACATAATTGGTAAGGAATTGCCTACCTAAATGGCTATAACTTGAGAGAAAATCCAAAGCTGACTCAAGTTATGGTGAAATATGGATCTTGGCCTAATAGAATGCATTAGTGTTGAGGTGTTTTGAAATAATATCGAGCCTTATTATTTTGAGTAAAATAGTGGGAGCATCATCTAATAAAATGATTTATTGAATGAACCAAAATACATGAATTTTACATTGCATATTTATTGTTGTAGATTACCATGACACAAAACACATCAACACTTTCATTGCGGTTAATCACAGAGAAGGAAAAACTAAACGGGACCAACTTTCTCAAACGGTATTGAAATTTGAGAATAATCCTCAAGCAAAAAAGAAAGGTGTACGTGAGCAAAACCTTAAGAGGGCTAAGCCTACTATGATGGTTCAAAAAGGCAAGGGAAAGGTGTTACCACCTCACAAGATGGGAGAATTACAAGTGTGTCATAATGGCTAAAAATCATTATATTGTGTAATTCTCACCATAGTGATTGAAGTATGGGGGGTAAAAGGCATGATCAACACCTCCTTAAAAGTGTTCCAAGTTGGTAACTTGGTCCCCAAGAAAAGCCTTAAGGATTGCTTGTTTTTCAAGCAACCTATGGACTTTCTTGTAAGGTTTTGGAAATTCGGGTACTCAATTGCAAAACTCTCAAGAAAGAGACTTGGAGAGTTATGGGAAGGATATGAATGGTACGAAAGTGCTATTGGGCGACCAAATTGCTCATGGAAGACAGGTTTGGACAAAGGAAACACTAAAGACAATGAGGACCTAAATGTCCTAGTGTAAACCTTAAGGTGTTCAAGCTTTTGACTTAAGTCTAACGGTGCAATTTTGGGGTTATCCCACCATAGGGGAGGCAGCCATGACTTGATAATTAGTCAAAAATGTTGGGCACATGTGTACCAATGAGTTTAAGACAAAGAAACCATAATTAGTGAAAAGGAAAATGACATAAAGCAAGGTTAAGCTTGTTTAAGTTTGTTTTGGTGCCCTTAAGCTCATTTAGGGCCGTTTAAGTGGCCAAATCACCTATCCCTCTCTCATTTTCGTCCTCCCCAAGCTCAAGAACACAGCCATACTTCCTCCAAAGCCACCATTCCTTCAAAATTGCAATTGATTGAAATTGAAGGCAAAAGGAAGCAACTGGAAGCAAATTAGAGCTATTTCTTGCATACTTTAAAGATCAAGCTTGATTTTCGGCCTAACCACTTTGGTAAGGGTTCTCTTGCTCTCATGGGTTATTTTTTGTATTTTCAAACATCCATGGAGCTATGGCTGAGCTTGGAAGAGAGCCATCAGCTTGATGAACCAAGCTTATTGAGGGGAGTGCACTTATTGAAGGTTTTGTGACCTATTGTCAAGTGCACAATGATGGCAGTAAAGTGAGGGTTTCTAGAGCCCAAAATTAGTACTAACTGCTGTTAAAATCCTCCTAAGACCAAGCATTAGCTTGAGGAGGGCTGCCATAGTGATTTGATTATATTTATTATGTGTTTTATGGACTAATCTATGGTTATTGTTGCTGCTGCATTTCATGTGTTTGTTGGTTGTGAATGGCTGCTGCAATTGGTTGCTATATCTTGGATATATGCATTGTGGTTTTTGTGTTTTAGTGTCTTTGGATGCAGGTTTTAATGACGATAACATTATCTTAAGAAACCAAGTGTTACCCTTACTTAGTTTCTCAATAAAACTTACTCCCCTCAATTCTGTCATTTCAGGTCCAGCTGAAAGGTCACCTTCAAACTTACTGTGTTGTGCAGCAGCTGTCCAGCATTCTGTTTCTAGAGTCCATTGTGTCTCAGGCGCTCCTGTAACCTAGGTTGTGTATTTAGCTTAGTTAAGACCATTATGTAGTGCATGTATGCATGTACATGTAGTGTATGTAAGATGAGACAAGTATGTGAACATTTGTGTAATGTTTTGGTTATGTAAGTGATGTGGTGCAAAGCCGCCTAAGTGTGAATGATGGGCTGCTTACTTGTAAATTCTGTTTTGGCCACATAAAGTTGCTAGATGCAAGAGAATGTAATTAATGTGTGTATTGGACATGTATGGGATAGCCTTGGAGGGCTTTCACCTTGTGAATGAAGTGTTTGCCTGGTTTGGAAAAATTGTATGGGCAAAATGGTCCAAAAGTTGCCAGAATTTTGACCATGAACCTAAAGTTTAGTATCTCCCTGTGTAGAATGAATCTTGGTATGAAATTTTGACCACACCTATAGAACATCTAGAGGTTGAATTGGAATTTTGATTTTCTGGATTTGGATCCTTGTACCCAAAGATATGACATTGCAAAATTGGCTGAGCTACTGTTCATTTGGTCAGAATTTTGTAACCAACTTAAAAAATCCATAACTTGGTCCATAGGTGGGCTATTGATGTAAAAAAAAATTCCTTGGTTTCCTCGAAGTATCTACTTCATAATGGAGCAAGGAAAACAGTGGCATATGAGGCTATAATGATACAGTTTATTAGTGGAAGTTACAGGTGCAGTAGCTGGCCACTAGAACTTAACAAGATTGCCTAATGTGTGGAAGCCAAAACTATGACTTGTGCTAGTGTTTTCCTTCTTTGCTGCCATGGTGTGCATGAAATGTGAATATGTGTGTGATGGTTGGACCAATATGCATGTATTTACATAGTTCCCAAGAGGGCCACTTGGGTATGCACACTAAGGGCAGTGTTCTAATGGCCTACAGAACATTACCAGTCCTGGGAGTCTAAATGCACAGTTTTGGCACCATAACTGGACTACCCCGGAGTGGGTAACAAAAGGGAAAGCTGAACAAGAAGAAGAATAAATCTAAATGAAATTCCAACATTAATTCTTCTTTTAGTGCACTGAAATAGTTTGGCAATGTTGTGATAGAAGGGGAATGCTTTCATTGTAAGAAACCTGGATATTCGAAGAACAACTACGTGCTCTATCTTGAAGAACTCTAGAAGGAGAAATGATGTAAGACTTCAACTTCAGGTATTTTTGTTGTAGAGGCTAATTTTTCTACTTCCTCATCTTGGGTATTGGATACTTGATGTGGATCACACATTTGTGCAAAGGTGCGGGATGTAAATAGAAGTAGAAGATTGGCCCAAGGTAAAGAGTACCTATGCATGGGAAATGGAGCAAGAGTTGCTACATTAGCTATAGGGACCAAGGTTATGGCTTTGCCTAGTGTAGTGGTCGCAAAATTTGATCCAACTTGAAAACCTGGACTTACCCACCAGAACCCAAACCCAACATGACTCGATTTGACTAGAAAAGTCAATGACCCAAACCCGGTTCTACCCAACCTGACTTGAACCCAAACCCGATTAAAATGAAACCCAAAAAGGCCAAAACCTGTATGACCTAAACCCGAAATACCCAAACCTAAATTGGACTAATCCCGAATTGGCCCAAAACCGATAGAACCCAAACTTGAAATGACCTAAACCCAAGACTAACCTGACCCAAACCCAAAAAGAACCGAGTTTAAACCCGACAAGACCTGATTTCTTTGATTTGTTGAATTCGTCCATGACTTTATGAGATCATCATATTTTACCTCATAAAATTATCAGATTTACCTCAAACACTCCATAGTTGACAGATTTGCCTCAAAATTTTCAATTTTAGAGTTGACAAATTTGCACAAAATTTTCAATTTTGCCTAGAAACTTTCTAAAAACCTTCAATTCACACCCAAACTCTTTCATTTCACCTGCACTAACCTCAAGCGACCTTTAAGGCCCCAAATTAGCACCTAAACTAAATTAATTCGTATTTTGACTTTAAGTAATGATTCTAAATTCCTAAAAACTTATAACTCAAAGTGACAACATAATTTAAATTCATTTGTTCCTACCAACTTCTTAAGTTCTAAAATGACCTAGTTTATGGTTTCATGAATTGAATTCGTAAATTTATGAATTAGGTTTTTCTATTAAATTAATTGTATATCTAGTTAAATTAAATTTTTAGATTATTTTTTATGCCAAGTAATTTTTTAGTTACAAGGAACCTAAATTTTGAAATTTTCATTTTAGTCACGCATAAAAATTACAACATGGGTCTCTAAATTTTTCAAATATTTTGCATAAAAAATGAAATTATTTAATTTAAATTTTAACAAAATCTAAAAAAAAATTGAATTAATCTAGTTATTCTAGCTTATGCACCAATAACCTGATTAGACGTGAATGTCAAGTCGAATATGACCTGAAACCCAAACACCAGACCTCAAGTTACCAGAGACTGAAATTAACCCGACCTGAATTAAATGTGAAC
Source organism: Aquilaria sinensis (assembly GCA_005392925.1). Classification (NCBI taxonomy): domain Eukaryota; kingdom Viridiplantae; phylum Streptophyta; class Magnoliopsida; order Malvales; family Thymelaeaceae; genus Aquilaria; species Aquilaria sinensis. Next base: position 277,422 of record SMDT01002415.1, read on the forward strand.
ATGAATAAGACTGACCTGAACCCAAAAGCTGCTCAACCTAAAATCAACTTAACCCAAATAACCCGACCTGAACCTGAATTGATGCTAACCCAACTAAACCTGAACTTGAATGACTTGACCCAAACCTAACCCGACTAACCCAATTTCCATCCCTAGCTTAGTGGATTGGTTTTAGAATTAGACAATTGGTATTTTATGCCCACCATTAGTAGAAATTTGACTTTTGTTTCTTGCTTAGACAATAAAGGCTTTTCATTTATAATAAAAAGGACAAGTGTTGTACCATTTATTTGATTGAAATATTTTATGGTAGTGCTTAAGTTCGCATGGTTTATATGTTTTAGAACTTGAAAATTGAATCTATAATGTGAATACCAAGAAGGGCATTGTCATTTGGGCCATAAAAATAAGACCCATATATCCAAGCTTCAGAAAGATGGACTCTTGGACTTATTTGATTTTGAATCATATAAGACAAGTGAGTGATGTTTATTTGACAAAATGACCAAAACTCCTTTCACTGGGAAAAGTGAAAGAGCCAATGACTTACTAGGACTCATGCATAGTGATGTATGTCAGCCTATTGTCTACACATGCTAGAAGAGGCTTCTAGTACTTTATTGCTTTTACTGATGACTTTGGTAGATATGGCTATATGTATATCATAAAACACAAGCTAGAATCCTTTGAAAAGTTTAAAGAATTCAAGAATGAAGTACAAAATCAACTCAATAAGAGTATCCAAGTACTCTAATCATATTAGGGACTATCTAAAGGGGTGTGGTATAATGTCATAACTCACTACATCTAGTACACCTTAATGGAATAGTGTATTCAAAAGGAGAAATTGAACTCTATTAGACAGGGTTCAAACTATGATAAGCCAAGCTGACCGACCTTTCATACTCTTTTTGGGGACATATTCTAGAGCTGACTATTTTTACACTAAACTGAGTTCCATCTAAATTAGTTCACAAGATTCCAAATAAGATATGGAGGGGGAGGCATCCTAGTCTTTCTTTTATAAATATTTAGGGCTGTGAGTATTACATGAAATGTCAACCCTCTAATAAGCAAAGGCCCAAATCTCGTAAATATCTTTTTGTTGGATATCCTAAAGAAACAAAGGGTTCCTATTTATAGAATGGTTCTGAGTAGAAAGTGTTTATTGCTCGGATTGGTGTCTTTTTAGAGAAAGAAATTTGAGAACAACATGGGGACATTAAACTCATGATGGAACTTAAGTTGACACCACAAGATGTTGTTCAATAGTCTATTCTTGTAGCACAAAGCCAACGTAGATCTAGTAGGATTTGGGGTGGGCTCAAGAGATATGGATTTCTTGTGACTCATATTGGTGATGTGATGCTCATGGACTAGGATGAGCCAACAACCTACCAACAAGCTATGTCAGGAGTAGACTTTGAGAAGTGGCTAGAGGCCATGAAATATGAGATAAAATCCATGTATGAAAATAAAGTATAGACCTTGGTTGATCCACATGAAGGGGTAAAACCAATAAGGTGCAAAAGGTTTTTCGAGAAGAAACTAACATCGATGGTAATATGATTACCTTTAAGGGATGAATGGTTGTAAAAGGTTTCAAGCAAATTCATGGTATTGACTATGATTAAACTTTTTCACCAGTTTCCATGCTTAAATCCATCCAAATTTTATTGGCTATTACTACACACTATGATTATGAGATATGGTAAATGGATGTCAAAACCACTTTCCTTAATGGAAAGCTACTTGAGGATGTGTTACATGACACAACCTGGGGGTTTTGTCACTCTATAGAATGCCAATAAAGTGTGCTACAAATAGCAAAGGTCCATTTATGGACTGAAGCTTCAAAGCTAGAATCTTCATTTTAATAAAGAAATCAAAGAGTTTGGTTTTATAAAAAATGAAGATGAACCTTATGTCTACAATATGGTTAGTGGGAGCGCTATTGTCTTCCTGGTGTTGTATGTAGATGACATACTACTCATCAGGAATGACATTCCCAAGCTACATTCTTGAAGACTTGGATGGAGAAATGTTTCTTTATGAAGGACTTGGGTGAAGAAACGTATATGTTAGGCATTAGGATCTATAGAGATAGATCTAGAAAACTTCTAAGCCAAATTAAAAGTACATAGATTGACAAGGTGCTAAAGAGGTTTAGCATGCAAGACTCCAAGAAAGGATTCTTGCCCATGTCACATGGGATAACTCTCTCTAGATCTCAGTGCTTGAGGAAAAAAAGCACATGAGTAAAATTCCATATGCCTAAGCAATTCAATCTATCATGTATGCGATGTTATGTACTTGCCTCGATGTCTTGTATGCCTTGACCAGAATGAGTAGGTACCAAAAAAACCATGTTGATTGTCACTAGATAGATGTTAAAAATATCCTTAAGTACTTAAGAATGAATAAGATTGTATTCATGGTTTATGGAGGTGAAGATGAGCTCATTATAAGGGGGCTACACTATACTAGCTTCCAATCTGATCAAGATGATTTTAGATTTCAATTTAGTTATATGTTTTGCATTGGTGGTGGTGTTGTGAGCTAGAAGAGTTGAAAGTAAAAGATAGTAGCCAACTATGCAATAGGATTTGAGTACATTACTGCCTATGATGCTGTGAAAGGGGCAATTTGGATCAAGATGTTCGTCACAGAACTTGGAGTGGTTCCAAGCCTTGCCAACCCAATAGAGCTCTATTGTGACAACAATGGAGCAATTGTACAGGCTAAGAAGTTATAATCTCACCAGTGATCATTATCAATGTGAGAAGAGCCTATAGAGTCATACACGTAGAGCCAATTGGATTATTTGAGTGTATGGGCTAAATTGTTTAGTTTTCATTCTATGATAATTTTGAAATAATTATTGGCCCAATAGTTGAGCCATTATGAAGCCCGAAATTAGGTCTGACCAGATTATGACCTACTTTGCTTCGGAGTTATGCCTTACTATATATATGTTATGTAGTACAATTTTTCATAGTTGCCTCCTTTGGATGAAATTCATAAAGGTTCTAAAAAATTTTAGTAGCACTCTCCTTGACATGGCCCCTCTTGGCCTTGCCCAAGAAACCTATGAGAACGGATCTTACGGTGGTTATAATTGGCTAGTTATTTGTGTACGCTTGTTAAAACTTCATGTCACTAGTTAATTAACCTAGAAAATGCAAACACGCATGCAGTTTTAGCTTTGACTTGAGTAAATGAAAAACCATAAAACTTTTATATCACCTAGGCATATTTTATGGAAATCAAAGTTTAAATAGTCAAAGCATATAAAATCAACATTTGTATTGTCATAACTACACATAATAACCATGTGAGGGCATTCCAAAAAAGAAGACTAATGCTCTTAACCCAAGAGCAACCCTAGAGTCTTATGCTCTATCCATAAACATGGGAGGCAATTAGGCATAGTATGTATATATGCCTTCCTACTGAGATCCTTCAACTAATTCCTACCTTAGAGTTTATTCTTAGTGGTGAGCCCCAAAATGTCCTTCCACATGCTGCTAGCCTCTACAGCCAAGAAGACTGTAGTTGGTACCTTGAATTCACGAACAAGTAACTATGAAAACTAGAATCACACAAATTCTCATAACAAAGTACCTACAACAAAAGACTGTTGCATTTCGGGAGCCAAACAAATGCAGTGGAATATAACCGAAATCCTCCAAGATTTAAGTGAAATGGGGTAAATTGGGTGTTAAAAAATTTTATACGTAATTTAGTTGAGATCTTTCTCCCAACTATTGAGTCAAATAAAAAAACTTGAATAGTTGACATGTTCAAGCTCTTTATGGTATCTACATAAGCCTTTCAGGATCACCACGACCCCACCACATCCTGGCAGATGCATTCCTCTTGCGCTCATAGTGCTAGCTTGTGTCCTCCAAGGAATGGCAAGAGAAGAGTGTGGCTGGAATCTTCAGAGCCCTTCTAATTTCGTCCTTATAGAGGCTAAGGCAAGAGCTACAAATTCTCACTATATGATGTATTTATAGTGAAACTCAACTCCCAAGCCTAATGGATTTTAAAACCTTAATCCAATTAGGCTTAATTTCAGGCTTAATTAATGGCTCAACCTTTGGGCCAATTTTTAATCTAAAATTATTATGAAACCAAAACCCAAACAATTTGGTCCATGTACTCAAATAACCCAATTGGATCTATGTGTGTGACCCAATAGGCTCCTATCACATTGGCAATGATCATAAATCACATTTATGATCATAAACAATGAATGGTCTATAACAACACATCATTGCCACCCAAGTGACAAGATTGTCAGTGATTTGACTAAACCTCTATGATCATTATCCATATATGCCATTGTCCGTTTGTCCAAGATATCAAGACCAAGCATAAGACATGGAATGTATCATTCTCGTATAATCCAATCTATGGTTTCTTGATTACCGAGTAGACTAACTAAATCGATGATATTGATATCACATATTAACTCATTTGAGTATGGCCATGCATTTTCTTTGTGTCACTCTATCAAGGGGCCCAAACATATCACTCTCATTACATTGGAGGGGCAAATCACATCTTGATCATACAAAATCCTTCCCATGATATGTGACATACCTATGACCACCTTCATGTTCACTCAGTTATGAGCAACAAAAGGAAGTATCAAAGTATATGACTCACATGTAGAACCTTGATGATCTTAGGTCAAAGGACTACATACAGCATGATCATTATGAGACTCACTTATGACACTCATGTAATGATCCATATAGCATTCTCATGTGGGTTAGTCTAGTACACAAGTTCTCTAACTTGTACCCATATGTAGACTACATATATCATATTAGTCTCCACATGTGCTAGTCTTTATGTATTATTGTAACTCACTCCACAATAATACTAGACTAGGCACATTTAAGAATACTATTATTCTAGGGTTATAATTATGTTTGATTATGCTACATAGAAACAATTAACAAACACAATTATTGGAATGATGCCTCAATAAAATATCATGACTCAATGTGCAAAATTCAATCATTTCATGATTGGCTTTTGGTCACAACACTAACAAAGACTACCTCAACAACCCTAAGTGGTTATTGGGCTCAACAGTGTTAGCATCCACACAACATTAACTAAAGAAAGAGAATTCAAGAATTCTTAGTAAGGGGTCTTCACCCATGAGGAAATGTACTAAGGACAACACATATACAAATATGTAATCTCCTGTGAGCTCATACAACATAAGAATAAACCTAAGAGCATACGTTTCAGTCCCTTGGGACTTTTCCTCTTCCTAGTCCTCAAACTATAAGGCAAGGCTTTGTCTACTAGCAAAGGAAGCTTACTAGACTAACTAGTGAAGTTTTCACTAGTTGAAACTCGTTTATTTTGTGCAGGGGCACTATGGTTGGACTGATCTTAACTAGGTCTTGAAGACCCCACTAGGTGTATTAAGGTTACGACATAAAAAACTCATGCCCAATGGCATGGCTAGGTCTTCATTGGTACTTAACCTCACACCCAAGTTGATGATACTTCATTGTGGTTCTACTAGACCTAGTTTCCTTGCTTTTGGTATAAGTAACCACGAAACTCAAGAAAAATCCTAGGACTTGGAGTAGGTTTGGAAGTTTCATGGTAACATTGCCACACTTCAGCCCTTAGGTACCTTAAGCACCCTTTTAGGCCTCCCCTCAAACCCTCTAGCAAAAGTTGATTTTTCTGACTGACAAAACTGTTGCAACGTGTCACCACATTATACAACTTCCTAGAAGTTTCATGAGGATTTAGTGATGTGTCACCAACCCCTTCAAGCTTAGAACATCCCAGCTTTTGCCATATGCACCTTGGGAGGTTTCCCAAGCATGCCAAACATGCTTGGATGGCCTTCCAACCCTTCATACCTATAAAACATTTTGCAATGGCCATAATAAACTATGACAAATACAACTATGATGCATTAAAACATCATGCCAAGCTCAATTAATCACCTAGTCCACCATGAACAAACTTGCCCACTAACTAATGCTATTGCCAAAACTACTTGATTTCATCAAGCAACACCACTCTAATAGCATTAGTTAAGATCAAAACCATAAATGCCTTACCTTGATTTCAAGTCATAAGCAAGAATTAAGCAACCTTTCTATAAGAATAAAGTTCCATAAGGTTTTACCTAAGTTCCAAGCAAACCAAAGCAAATGACACCAAATTCACAATAACTAAGCAAAACCCAATCCTCAAAGCACAAAACAAACAAGAAAATCTCATGAAATACATGTTACCTCAGACCTAAAATAGGGTACCTATTGAAAAATGCAAAAAACACCTCAAAAACTATCAAATAACTTGAAATAAGTAGCCCAAAGCTTGTATATCCTTAAGGCCTTCCAATTATACTAAGAAACTTTGATTTTGGGCAAGAATTGAAGAAGAAATGGAGAGGGGCAGCTTAGACTCGGGTTTGAAGTAGAAAGGATAAAAAAAGGTAGCTATAAACAACTATACCATTAAACTACCAAGGCACCAAATTTTCTTCAAAATTGCAAAAAGCTACTTTCCCCAAATTGTAACTTAAGTCAAAATTTAGTCAAATCATACAATTAGGCAAAATTTTGGGTTTTAAAATAGGATTAAGTTTTTAAAACACAGTTTGTATCCCAGGATTTGGCCCAACACTTCAGGATACAAAATTATAATTTTGCCCTTGAACCTTCTTCGGTGTCATAAACTACTCAGAAGTTAGTAACTTACTTAATCTTGTTACATGAGCTTAAAATAAGGTTCCAAACTAGGAGTTAGTTTACTTTACCTCTTTCAGTTGAGCTTCCTACAAGGAAGGCCGTAACATTCTCCACTCTTTTTGAAATTTGGTCCTCCAAATTTTGTTGTAACTGAGGAAATTAACTCGGATACTTTTTCAGAATATCTTGTTCCATTTCTCGAGTACCTTCATCTTCACTATGGTTTGATGAAAGGATCTTAACCATTGGAATGCATTTGGTTTAGAGTTTCCTAACTTCCCTATCGAGGATCTTAATCGGCCGCTCCTCGTTGGTCATGTCCTCCTAGATGGGAATGATCGAAGGGTTGACTACCTGTCTTAAATCAATTATGCACTTCCTCAGAACACTAACATGAAACATGTTGTTCATTTGGGACAAGTTGGGTGGTAATGCCAGCTGATATGCAACTTTCCCTACATTCTCCAAGATCTCGTATGGTCTAATATACCTAAGGGCCAACTTACCTCTCTGACCAAGAGAGGTTACTCCCTTCATGAGAGGCACTTTGAGATGTACCTTGTCTCCAACATCAAAACTCAATTCTTGTCTCGTCAAATTCACATATTTGGTCTGACGGCCATTTGCTGCGTTAATATATTTTTGTACTATCTTAATCTTAGCTGTGGTGTTAGCTATAATCTCAGGACGAACGACTACCCTATCAATAATGGGGTGTCATGCATCCCCTGTCATTCAAAGCCTCATATGGTGCCATGCCTATAACGATTGTTTATTATTGTAAGCAAACTCGATGAGTGGTAAGTGTTGGTCTTAATCATTGTGGAAGCCTTTGGCGTACATATGTAACAAGTCCGCCAAAGTTTGTATCACTCTTTCAGAGTATCTATTAGTTTGAGGAAGAAAGGCAGTACTAAAACTAACCTTACTTCCTAATGCCTCTTGGAAAGCATTTCAAAACCTTGATACAAATTATGGATCCATATTAGATATGATCTGATCCGATATGCCATGCAACCTTACAATCTCATTGATATACAACTGAGCTAACCTCTCCAATGTATAAGTAATCCTTATAGGTGTGAAACATGCCGACTTAGTCAACCTATTGACCACTACCCATATTGGATCATGCTAAATCTAGGTATTTGGTAACCCTACTAGGAAGTCCATTGTAATGGATCCCTATTTCCTTTCTAAGATAGGTAAACTTTTAACTATGCTCATCAGTTTCTAGTGCTATACCTTAACCATTTGGCATGTTAAACACTTAGCCACATGTCCAACTACATCCCTCTTGAGTCTCGGCCACCAAAAGTGCGTCTTTCGATCATGATACATTTTACCCACACCAAGACGAATAATTAGCCTCCTATTATGTGCCCTTTACAAGACTTGTTGCATAAGTTTATCTACATTCGACATATAGAGTTGATCCCCATGGTGTAGTATCCCATCCTTGTACCAAAACTCTTTCCTTATGGCCCTAAGTGTTTCCTCTCCTGAAATCTTTCTCAACAATGGATCTACGCTTCGAGCCTCATTGACCTTAGCCAACTAAGCTGATTGAATTTCTAAAGTGTAGATTGGGGACTTTTCATGGTCTTGCCAAAACTCATGCAAAGTCAAGAAACAATCCCCAAATGTTCCACCCAAGGAACTTGTAGCTCGATCCCTTGACGAGACCACTCCTGTGTATTTCTGACTAAGAGCATCTGCCACCACATTTCCCTTAGCAGCGTAGCAGTCAATCAAGCAATCAAAGTCTTTTTTGTACTCAATCTACCATAAGTGCCTTATGTTTAACTCCTTCTAAGTGAATAAGTATTTTAAACTCTTATGGTTAGTGAAAATCATGAACAATCTCCCTATCAAATAGTGCCTCAAAATTTTGAGTGTAAAGACTACTACTGCTAGCTTAAGGTCATGAACCAGGTAGTTTAACTTGTTAGGCCTCAACTGCCTTGAGCCATAGGTGATCACCTAATTCTCCTGCATCAATACACACCCTAGACCAATACTTGATACATCTGTGTACATTGTGAAAGCTTTGTTGGGGTATGGTAGAATAAGTATCGGTGCATTCATCAAACTCTTATTCATCTCCGAGTAAGCCTCCTCACACTTCAGTGTCCAATCAAATTTTTTAGGTTTCTTGGTCAAGGCTGTCAATGGTGCTACCATCATAAAGAATTTCTCTATGAACCTCTTATAGTACCCTACCAAGCTTAAGAGGTTTTAAACTTCTGTGACCGTGGTTAGTCTCTTCAACCCTACCACTGCCTGAACCTTCTCATGGTTGATAGAACCCTTGAGAACTAATGATGTGTCTAAGAAACTATATCCTTTCAGACAAAGACTCACACTTAAACAATTTTGCATAGTACTGATTGTCCCTCAGCACTTGCAAAGCTGTTCTTAGGTGCTCATGCTCATTGGTAGATTACGAGTATATGAAGATGTCATCAAGGAAGACTTTAACAAATCAATCCAAGAATGGTTTGAAGATCCAGTGCATGACTTCCATGGATATTGTTAGGGTGTTGATCAAACTGAATGACATAACTATATGCTCATAGTGCTCGTATCTTGTCTTGAATGCTATTTTTGGGATATCTTTGTGCTTAACTCTAAGCTAAAATTATTTAGACCAGAGGTTCATCCTAGAAAACACCTTTGCTCCCCTCAACCTACCAAACAAGTGATTGATCCTAGGAAACAGATACTTATTCTTAAGCATTACTACATTCAACTTTTTATGGTTGATGCATAATCTCAAAGGTTTATCATTCTTCTTACAAACAACATCGGGGCTCCTCACGGTGATACACTAAGCCTTCTAAAGCCTTTCTCTAGTATCACTTACAATTCTTTCTTTAGCTCATCCATTTTAGGAGCTAGCATTTGGTAAAGAGGTATCAAAATTGGTTTCGCTTCATGCTAGATGTGAATGGAAAACTTAGTGGCTCTCTTGGGTGGTAACCCATGCAAATGCATTGTGAACACCTCAAGAAACTGATTGGATATAGGAATTTCCTTGAGTTCCTCTTTTATGGCCACCCCATTCAAAGCATAATATTCCTCCTCATCAACTATGGGGATGGAATCTATAAGTCTAAGGTGCAAACTTTTAGCGCTCGTTGCTAACCCTCCTATGCAGGTCACTCTAGCTCTTGAACATCAGTAATGTTGACTGAGTAACCAGCATAGTCAATTTACACTTTATGCTTACTTAGCCAATCCATTACCAACAATAGGTCATAAGACCTCAAGTCTATAACCCATAACTCATAAGAGTAGTCGTGGTTACCTAATTGCAAGGGATACTTAGCAACCAACTCATTGGTCACAATAAAACTCCTCTATGCAGTTCTAATGAGTTTTAACTCATTGGAGATTTCACGCTAAAGTTTTAGTCTATCTATAAAGGCTGACAATATCACAGAAAGAATAGCAGCACATGTATTGAATAGTACTTGAACACTACCATTTAGAAATGTAAAGTTACCTCAAATGGTGACTGACTCTCTGGTCATTTGACTAGCTAAGGTGAAGACCCTTGGCTCAACTGCTATTGCGGCCACACCAGGTCAATTTCCCATGGCAAGGGGTATAGGGGGTGGATTCCTAAGTGGACCCAGCAAAGGTTGAGCTAGTGGGCATTCCTTTACCCAGTGGCCTATAAAGTTTTAGGAGCCAAACAAGCGTAGTAGAATTTAACCAAAACCCTTTAAGATCCAAGTGAAATGGGGTAAACCAGGTGTTCAAAAATTTGCATACCTAATTTGGTTGAGATATTTTTCCCAACTGTAGAGTCGAATCACAAAAACCCGAACAGTTGACATGTTCAAGCTCTCTATGGTATCTACACGAGCTTCTTGGGATCATCACACTTCCACCACATCCCTGCAGATGCGTTTCTTTTGCGCTCGCAGTGCTAGCTTGCATCCTCCAAGGAATTGCAAGAGAAGAGTATGGCTATCCTTTTTGGGAGGCTAGGGTAAGAGGTTATGAATTTCTCACTAAAATTTTTATTTATAGTGAGACTCAACTTTTAGGCCTAATGGGTTTCAAAGCCCTAATCCAATTGGACTTTAATTTTGGGCTTAATAATGGCTCAAATTTTGGGCCCATTATTAACACGAAATTATTATGAAGCCATAAACCAAATAATTAGCCCACACACTCTAATAATCCAAATATCTCTACGTGTGCGACCCAATAGAGCAATGAGCGGTGTCTAGCAACACATCATTGCTACCCAAGTGACAAGATTGTCGATGATTCAACTAAACCTTTATAATCATTACCCATATATGCCATTGTACCTTTATCCAATATATCAAGAACAGGCATGAGACATTGTATGTGTCACTATTGTATAGCCCAATCTTTTGTTTCATGATTACCAAGTAGACTAACTTAAACTGATGACATTGATATCGTATATCAACTCATCCGAGCATGGCCTTGCATTTTCTAAGTCTCACTCTATCAAGGGGCCCGAAGATATCACTCCCATTACATAGGAGGGACAAATCCCATCTTGATCATACAAATCCATCTGCATGATATGTGACACACCCAATGACCTCATTCAAGTTCACTCAATTATGAGCAACAAAGGGAAGTATCAAAGTATGTGACTCACATGTAGGGAACCTTGATGACCTTAGGTCAAAGGACTACATATAGCATGATCACTATGAGAATCACTTATGACACTCATATAACAATCCATGTAGCATTCTCATGGTGTGTCAGTCCAGTACACAAGTTCTCCAACTTGTACCCATATGTAGACTACATATCTAATATTAGTCTCCACATATGCTAGTCGTTATGTATTATTGTAACCTGCTCCATAATAATACTAGACCGAGGACATTTTGAATATCATTATTCTAGGGTTACAATTATGTTTATTATGTTACACAGGAACAAAACAACAAACATAATTGCTGGATTAATACCTTAATAAAATATCATGACTCAATGTGCAAAAATACAATCATCTCATGATTGGATTTTGGGCACAACACTAACATTACCACTCTAGCCACAATTGTTACACATGTTCATGCCCTAAGTACATGGCTTTGTGCCATAGAACCTCCTACACCTAGGGCACATGCCCCATTCTTTCTTTTAACTGAACTTTCATTCTTGGCTACCTTTCCTACCATTGGACACTTCCCAGCACTCTTTCCTAGTTTGGATGGTCCAACCTCCTTCTCCTTGGTCCAAATTTTTTAGTCCTCAATCTCCTTTTCTAAGGTTAATGCATTTTGAACCACTTGATGGTAGCTCCGAATATTCACCATTGCCATATACCTTTGAAGCATGGGCTTAAGACCTTGAAAGAACTTCTTGGCCTTTAATTCATCATTTTTGGCCATATATGGAGAATATTGAATGAGCAAGTTTTAGCACTACTCATACTATGTTATAGGTATCTCTTATTAAGTGGAGTTCTCAAACTGAATCATTCTCTAGTCTTGGGCAACCTCATTAATGTACCATTATTAGAACTTCCTCTCATAGTTTGTCCACTTAAGCACTTTCTTCTTATGGTCTGCTCGATTTTTATTGTTCTCCTTCAACATCTACAGTACGCCATCGCACCATAAACTAGCCCTTCCTCTAAAAAAGAAAGGTATAGAGGCCATCCTCTACTCTTACTCATAACCTCCACATGTGAAAAGTCGATTCATCCAAGTTAGTCAGTCTTCCACCTTATTGGGGTCACCTAACCCATCAAAACTTGGTGGGTTAACTACCTTGAATTTCTCAAGCAACTTCATTTGATGTGGAGTCTTTCCCAGCCTTGGAACATCCATGGCTTCCCACTCTTTCTCATGCTCATAAACAAGATCCTATCTTTTCTGAACCCTAGGAAATTGTTGGTAGTCAACATGCATCTCTTGACCTTGGGGTGGATCATTCCCCTGGTTATTTTCTTCTTGAGCAACTATTTTGTCTACTTTGTCTTGAAACAATTCATTCAAAATGGTGGTTACTCCTTGTGCCACTTGCATCAAAGTCTCAATTATCCCTTGAAGCACCCTGGATATCTCATCCAACCTTGCCACAATTGGATCACTAGAACGTTCCCTAGGTTCCCTAGCTCCCCTTCAAGCTCTTGACCTAGTGTCATCCATAGCAACCTATAACCAAAGCCAAATGACATTCCACAGGTGTTGGTTAGTATTAAATATTGCAACATATGGACTTTAAACTAGATCTTGGTCCAAGCCTCCAATGTTTATGAACTGGGCTTTGGTACCAAAACTGGCATGGCTCCTCTTGGCCTTGCTCAGGAAACCTATGAGAATGAATCTCATGGTGGTTGTAATTGGCTAGTTATTTATGTGTGGTCATTAAAACTTCTTGTCACTAGTTAATTAACCTACAAAATGCAACTATGCGTGCACTTTTAACTTTGAGTTGAGTAAATGGAAAATCATAAAACATTCATATTGCCTAGGCATGTTCCATGGAAATCAACGTTTAAGTATTCAAAGTGTATAAAACCAACATTTGTATCATCATAACTATACATAATAACATATGAAGGCATTCCACAAAAAAAAGTAATGCTCCTTACCCAAGAGCGACCCTAGAGTCCTATGCTTTTTCCATAAACATGGGAGGTAACTAGGCATACTATGAACATACACCTTCCTACTGAGATCCCTCAATTAACTCCTACCTTAGAGTTAATTCTTGGTGGGAAGTCTCAAAATGTCCTTCCATGTGCTGGTAGCCTCTGTGGCCAAGAATACTATAGTTAGTACCTTGACTTCACCAATAAGTGACTATGAAAACTAGAATCATATAAATTCTCATAATAAAGTACTTGCAACAAAAGACTACCTTTAGCGGTTATTAGGCTGAACAGGATAAGAATCTGTACAACATAAACTAGGGTGAGAGAATTTGTGAATTCTCAATAAGGTGTATTCACTTGCAAGGAAAAATACCAAGGACAACACACATACAAAAATATGTAATCTACTGTGAGCTCATATAGTGTGAGGCAAAACCTATGCACATATGTTTTAGTCCCTTGGGACTTATCCTATTCAGAGGGTTAAACTACAAGGTAAAGTGTTGCCTACTAGCAAGCGTAGCTTACTAGCCTAACTAGTGAAGTTTTCACTAGTTGAAACTCTCTTATGTTGTAAGGGGCATTATGGTTAGACTGTCACACCCCACACAGGCCCCGGGCCATGCACACTTTGTAACACTCACCCATTCTTGTTCAAAAGTTGCCAAACTAAGAAGTTTCAAATGTTCTTACCAAACTTTTCAATTCGGCCAACCTTTGTTATTGGGCTTTAAGTATTATTTTCTTAAGTTAATGGGCCTGGGAGGTGGCCTATGAGGCTTTTAAGAGTATTAGAACAAATACTTGAGCAAGGCCCACTACCACTAACTTGCAGTACAAGCAAGGCTGTAGTTGATAACTTGCATAACAAGCAAGGCCATAAAAGATATCTTGCAATGCAAGCAAGGCACACACTCATGTAATAAGTGTCTAAATTGTGTTATCTTTTCAAGTGTACGACCATGCATGGCAACAAAGAACCCCACCTAAGTCTTTAAGGTTTGAAAACCAACTTTTATATGCATATGAACATTCGGCCAAGCTAGAACACAAGAGGTTTTCCATTCAAACACATCAATCAGTCATATATATACAAGTCTTACTTGGCTCATAAGCATCCATCATTTACATGTCCAAAACCATCACCCACCAAGCATAATTTGGTATACAAAAGTACTCCAAGTACCACAAAACCTAGGTACACCTGAGACTACACATATGTACAACAAAAGTTAGCCTATAGAGTACACATAACTTGGCCACATGCCAAGGTTCACCAAAGTTCAAAGTTTACCAAATTATGCTTACAACCAGAGAACTTCACTCTCAAAAAAGAACCTTTAGTGTGCCATAGAGGACCACACACTGCAACATTAGGCCTATTGCCATGTTCATGGTCATAAATGTGAAGACCACAATCAAAGCAATCGTCCTGACATCCATCCTGCTCACATAGACAGTCCCACAACTACTCAAGCCTGAAAAACTTAAAGTATAAGTTTTAGCCAAAACTATAACTCAAGACTTGTACATACATAACCATAGCCATAAGCCAAGCAATCATTGACACTTACCTTGAACTCCAAGGTACACTAGCACACTAGCAAAATCCACATAACCGCAACTACTCAAGCTGAATATCTTTTCTCGAAACACAAATGTATGGGCATGAATACAAAACTCAGTAGGTTCACAACTCATAATGACCATACATGGTTTATTTAGTTAGGTCCGAAACTTAACCTCCTTAGTGCTAAGTTTTCCTGCAACGAAAGACATAAAGACAAGAAAAACAATACATATACATGTATAACATGGATCATCCGAGACACTATATAATCATTAACACTACCTACACAAGTTAGCACACACAAACAACTCAATCAAGCACACAACTCACACACACATTCCCAACTTGTCTCTCAGCCGAAGCCACTAGTATGTGCTCATGTGTATCTTTGTACACCAATCTTCGCCATTCCAATCCTCTTTCCACTAGAGCTCTGAAATCATTAGTAAGTTGGCCTCACTCACTAAGATTTTTAACACTTACCATTAACCTGACTAGCTAGCCAAAAACAACAAGAACCCAAAAGTTCTCCAATATGCCCATCATGCAACTAAGATCATTTAGCACAATTAACCATCACTTAGTCACTCTAACTACTTGAATCATGGAAAATTAGCAAGCAAACAAGTAGACATGAATCCTACCTCCACAAAATAAAGCTTGAGTTATCGGTTAAGCTTGTGTGTCTAAGGCCGAGATCAAACTTCCAAATCAAGGTTGCCTCAAAATTGAGCTTGAGCAACTCTCAGCCAAACCTTGTTTCTGTTGGGTTTCGGGAGCCAAACAGCGTAGCGGAATTTAACCGAAACCCTCCAGGATCCAAGTGAAACGGGGTAAACCGGGTGTTCAAAAATTTTCATACCTAATTTTTGATTGAGATCTCTCACTCAACTATAGAGTCGAATCACAAAACCTGAACAGTTGATGTGTTCAAGCTCTCTATGGTATCCACACGAGCTTCTCGGGATCACCACGCTTCCACCACGTCCCGGTAGATGCGTTTCTCTTGCGCTCGCAGTGCTAGCTTGCGTCCTCCAAGGAATTGCAAGAGAAGAGTGCGACTGTCCTTTTGGGAGGCTAGGGTAAGGAGACCTGCGAATTTCTCACTTAAAAGTTGTATTTATAGTGAGACTCAACTTCCAGGCCTAATGGGTTTCAAAGCCCTAATCCAATTAGGATTTAATTTCGGGCTTAATAATGGCTCAACTCTTGGGCCCATTATTAATACGAAATTAAAGTGAAACCATAACCCAAATAATTAGCCCATGCACTCTAATGATCCAAATTGCTCTATGTGTGCGACCCAATAGGCTCTTATCACGTTGGCAATGATCATAAATCACATTTATGATCATAAGCAATGAGCGGTGTCTAGCAACACATCATTGCTACCCAAGTGACAAGATTGTCGATGATTCGACTAAACCTTTATGATCATCACCGATATATGCCATTGTCCCTTTGTCCAAGATATCAAGACTAAGCACGAGACATGGAATGTGTCACTCTCGTATAGCCCAATCTTTGGTTTCTTGATTACTGAGTAGACCAACTTAAACTGATGACATTGGTATCGCATATCAACTCATCCGAGCATGGCCATGCATTTTTCTAAGTCTAACTTTATCAAGGGGCCCGAAGATATCACTCCCGTTACATAGGAGGGACAAATCCCATCTTGATCATACAAATCCCTCCGCATGATATGTGACATACCCAATGACCTCCTTCAAGTTCACTCAGTTACGAGCAACAAAGGAAAGTATCAAAGTATGTGACTCACATGTAGGGAACCTTGATGATCTTAGGTCGAAGGACTACATATACCCTGATCACTATGAGAATCACTTATGACACTCATATAACGATCCATGTAGTGTTCTCATGGTGGGTCGGTCCAGTACACAAGTTCTCCAACTTGTACCCATATGTAGACTACATATCTCATATTAGTCTCCACATATGCTAGTCGTTATGTATTATTGCAACCCGCTCCACAATAATACTAGACCAGGGACTTTTAAGAATATCATTATTCTAGGGTTACAATTATGTTTGTTAAGTTATGCAGGAACAAAACAACAAACATAATTGCTGGATTAATGCCTTAATAAAATATCATGACTCAATGTGCAAAAATACAATCATCTCATGATTGGCTTTTGGCACAACACTAACAGTTTCTTCAATTCCAAGTTCCAAACCTAAAACTCAAGGTCGCCTACCACCGAAATTGATGAATCCAAGCTTGATTTCATTTTCCAAGCTTCAATTCATCAACAATCCGGCATGAATTCAGCAGCAACACGTTATGAGCTCTCAAGAACACACCAAACTCGATTAAATCGAGACTAAGAATGACAATGAGTACTAAGTCTTGAGTGGAAGCATGCATTAGCCGGGTACATGCCAAATGGCACCAAAAATGGTCTAATACTCACTCTCGGTCTCACAAACTTTGCATGGTGCTATTAAACCATGAAGACGTCATAGTCTCACTTAAATCACTTGGTTAAAAGTTCATAATGGCCACTTAACTTTATTTCTCACCATTGACAACATAGTCATTATTTCATGTGCACATTGAACCTGAGACTTCTCGATTTTGCACACACATCACTAATCACATTTTCATTTAAGTCCTTCAAGTTTTGTTTTACATTTTCCTTTCATTCTTGGCCTAAGCCAAGCACTGAGGAATGGTCCTGACAACTCCTCCCTCCTTAAAGAATTTGGTCCTCCAAATTCTTCACCAAACTAGGATATAGCTGAGGGTACTTGTTGGCAATTTCCTGTTCCACTTCCCAAGTTGCCTCTTCAGGAGTGTGGTTACTCCACTGGACTTTAATCATAGAGATCCACCTGCTTCTCAGTTTCCTAATATCTCTAGCTAGGAGCTAGGAATTGAGCAGGAACTTCCTTATAAGAAAGGTTTGGTGCCACAGATACACTAGCAGGTATCTCTATTTGCTTAGAAGTTGGAACATATTTCTTGAGTAGGCTTGCAGGGAATACATCATGTATGTTACCAAGCTCTGGTGGCAAATCCAACTGATAAGCCACATTTCCAACTTTGGCCAGCATTTGATATAGCCCAATATATCTAGGTGCCAGCTTTCCCTTCTTCCCAAATCTTATAACTTCTTTCATAGGAGAAACCTTAATCCACACCTAATCTCCTTCTTGGAATTCTAGGACTCTTCTCCTTTTCAGGTTGGCATAGGACTGCTACTTGTCATTTGTAGCCTTGATTCTTGTTTGAATCAATTTTATCTTTTCAGTGGTCTCCTTTATAATGTCTGGTCCCAATTCCAATTTGTCTTCTGGCTGATGCCAACAATGAGGAGTAATACATCTCCTACCATATAAGGCTTCATATGGAGCCATACCTATCACTGAATGATGGCCATTGTTATAGGAAAATTCTATTAGTGGAAGATGTACATCCCACTCGCCCTGGAAGTCTATTACACAACATCTCAGCATATCTTCTAGAGTTTGTATTATTTTTTCTGTCTGTCCATCCATCTATGGATGGTAAGCAGAACTAAACTTGAGCTTAGTGCCCAATGCCTAATGTAGGGACTTCTAAAACCTAGAAACAAATTTAGAATCCTTATCTGACACTATGTCATCAGGCACTCCATGCAATCTCACTATTTCTCTTATATAGAGTTGTGCTAGTTTGTCTAAAGAATCAGTGAGATTCATGGGAAGGAAGTGAGCTGCCTTGGTCAATCTATCTACAATGACCCATATGGCATTATGCTTCCTTTTAGGTAGTGGCATTCCCACCACAAAATCCATTGATATGGATCCCCATTTTCTCTCAGGTATGGGCAAGCTTTGCAGCTTCCCTCTTGGTTTCTAGTGCTCAACCTTTACTTGTTGGCATACTTCACAACTAGCCACATGGGTACTAATATCTTTCTTCATGTATGGCCACCAAAAATATACATCTAAGAGTGTAATACATCTTTGTGGCCCCCAGATGCATGCTCAACATACTAGAGTGAGCCTCTTCCAAAATTTGAATCCTCAGGTTATCCTTTTCAGTCACATATATCCTATTCTAGAAGTATAGCATCCCTTGTTTAAAGGAAAAACCTTGGTACAGTTCTCCTTTTCTCTATTACCCACTCCAGGGTAGTCCGATTATGGTGCCAAAACTATGCATTTAAACTCCCAAGTTTGGTGTGTCCTGTAGGTCATCAGAACAACACCCCTAGTGTATATACTCAAGTGACCCTCTTGAGCACTATGTAAATACATGCATGTTGGTCTAACCATAACACACATATTTACATTTTTGCACACTATGGCAGCTAAGAAGGAAAAATACTAGCATAAGTCTTAGTTTTTGCTTCCACACATTAGGCAATCTTGTTAAGTTCAAGTGGCCAGCTAGTGCACCTGTAACCTCCACTAACAAACTGTATCATTCTAGCCACATACCCCCATGTTTTATTTGCCCCATTATCAAGTAGAGACTTAGAGAAAACCAGGAAATTTTGTTTTACATCAATAGCCCACCTATGGACCAAGTTATGGATTTTTTAAAGTTGGTTACAAAATTCTGACCAAATGAACAGTAACTCAGCCAAATTTACAACGTCATATCTTTGGCTACAGGGCTCTAAATCCCAAAATTCCAAATCCCAGTTAAGCGTCCAGATGTTCTCTAGGTGTGGTCAAAATTTCATACCAAGATTCATTCTACACAGGGAGATATTAAACTTTAGGTCCAGAGTCAAAATTCTGGCAACTTTTGGACCATTTTGCCCATACAATTTTTCCAAACCATGCAAACACTTCATTCACAAGGGGAAAGCCCTCCAAGGCTATCCCATATATGTCCATTACACATAGGAATT
Organism: Aquilaria sinensis; assembly: GCA_005392925.1. Taxonomy (NCBI): domain Eukaryota; kingdom Viridiplantae; phylum Streptophyta; class Magnoliopsida; order Malvales; family Thymelaeaceae; genus Aquilaria; species Aquilaria sinensis. Next base: position 297,219 of record SMDT01002415.1, read on the forward strand.
ACATTCCCTTTCTTTTAACAACTTTATGTGGTCAAAACAGAATTTACAAGTAAGCAGCCCATCATTCACACTTAGGCAGCTTTGCACCACATCACTTACATAGCCAAAACATTACTCAAATGTTCACATACTTGTCTCATTTTACATACACTACATGTACATGCATACATTCACTACAATATGGTCTTAACTCAGTTAAATACACACCCTAGGTTACGGGAGGTCCTGAGACACAATGGACTCCAAAAACAGGATGCTGGACAGCTGCTGCACAACACAATAAGTACCACCATTAAAATTACCAAATGTGCTCCTAAAATCACCAAAATTTCCAGATCATAACTAGACACATGGAAGTTCATGTACCTGAAGTTTCACAGAGAAATTCAAACGAAAACTATTAATATGAATGTTCTCTTTCAGGTGCTCCTGAAATTGACAGAAAGGGGTTAAGTTTCTTGAATGAAACTTAGTAAGGGCATATCAATAAAATCTTCAAACTTCAGCTGTATACATGAAATTGAAAGAAACTAAAACAAAAAAAAAAAAATACAGTACAAACACACAAATATACACATCCAAATGCACAAACAAACATAGCATCAAACATATGAAATGCTGGCAGCAATAACACATTAAGGTTAGTCCATAATCATTCAATTAAAACAAGAATATATCACTTTAGAAACACTATGGCAGCCCTCCTCAAGCTATTGCTTGGCCTTAGGAGTCTTTTAGGTCTTAGTTAGTACTAACTTGATCTCTAGAAACCCTTCTTTCTTGCTGCCATCTTTAGCATGGTAACACTAAGGCCGAAACCTTGCCATGCTTCTTTCCCCTTAACCCATACTTGGTTCCTTGAGCTTTTTGCTCTCTTTCAAGCATGGTCTTAGCTTCATGGATGTTTTAAAATACAGTAAACAATCCAAGAAAATTTAGAAAACCCTTAATTGCACTGCAATAATAGAGCACCAAAGCTGTAGGGCTGAAACCCTTGGTGTGATTTCCCCCTTGACCTAAACTTGATTCATCAAGCTCTTGGCTCTCTTCCAAGCTTAGGGTCTTAGCTTCATGGATGTTTGGGCATCATTATTGAACAGTAAACAGCCATGAAACCTAGATAAAACCCTTACATTTTGCTGGAAATCCAATAAACCTTTTGTAAACCCGAAAACTAGGGGTTTTTCTTGTTCTTGGTGCTTCCGGTTGCTTTCCTTTGTGATTTCTTGAGAGCTTGAGCTATGGTGGCTATGGAAGCTTGTGGAGGAGATAAGAAACAGGTTGTGCCTAGTGGGGGACAAAAATGGCCAAGAAATGGCACGAAATCAAGATATTTCACTTACCTTGATTAGTTTAACCTTAATCCTCACTTAGGTCACTATAAGTATGTCTTAAGCAAAGACTTTTTGGCTAATCGTTAGCCCACCATTTTGACCTTAGAACTTGGAAATAAAAGGCTGGGATAATGGTAGAAATGGCCACCGTTGACTCTTGTAAAAAATCATCTCATCCTTAAGTTATTTTTGTGAACAATTGTACACTTAGTTGTCCTAGGTTCTTGAATAATAGCTTTTGTTTCCTTTATGTAATTCAGCCTCCAAAATTTGTTTCCATACCGATCATGTCCTTCCCATAACTCTCCAAACCTCTTTTGTGAAAGTTTTGCAATTGAGTACCCAAATTTCCAAAACCATACAAAAATGTCCATAGGTTTCTTGACAAACAAGCAATCCTTTTGGCTTTTCTTTGAGGCCAAGTTACTAACTTGGAACACTTTCAAGGAGGTGTTGATCATGCCTTTTAGCCCCTACACTTCAATCACTGTGGTGAGAATTACACAATATAATGGTTTTTAGGCATTATGACACACTTGTAATTCTCCCATTTTTGTGTGGTGGTAACAATCCTCCCCCCCTTAAAAATTTTGGTCCTCCAAAATAGCCTTTAGCTTTGGGTATTCCTCAAGATACCTTTTCGTAAGGTCTTTTTCAATTTCCCAGGTTGCTTCTCTTTCGGAGTGTTGCGACCACTGAACTTTAACCATGGGAATAAGTTTGTTTCTTAACCTTCTGGTATCCTTGGGTAAGATAGCTATAGGTTTCTCTTCATATGTCATATTAGGTTCCAACTATATGTCTTCCACTACATTAGCATGCTTTGTGTCCAACAGACACTCCTTAAGCATACTGATGTGAAAAACATTACGAACACTTGACATGCTTGGCAATAGAGCTAACTTGTATGCTACCTTGCTAACTTTGTCCAAGATTTCATAAGGACCTATGTATCTTGCAGCTAACTTGGTCTTTTAGGCACATAGATTCGGTCCTTGAAGTACAGTAATCCTTGCTTGTAGGCGTAGGATTAATACAAGGAACCTTTTTCTCTCCTGATATCTTTTTAAGATCAGGATCTGTCTCCTGTGCCTTTCTAGCTTCTTCAATCCATCCAGACTGAAATGTCAATGTGTAAATTTGGGCTTTCTTCCACTTATTCCATTTATGCCATAGGCATAGCAGACTATTTTGCTCATCATGATTAGCTATGGATCCTCATTTCAAACGTCCTGTGTACTTCCTACTCAAGGCATCTGCTACTAGATTGCCTTTGCCCTCTGTGTACTATATATTGCAGTCATAGTCCTTGATGTACTCTAACCATCTCCTTTGCCTCATGTTCAACTCTTTATGAGTGAACAAGTACTTTAGGCTCTTATGGTCAGTGTAGATCACAAAAGAACTACCCATCACGTAATGTCTCCATTGCTTCAGAGCAAAAATCACTGTTGCCAGTTCTAGGTCATGGGTAGGATAATTTTTGCTCATGGGGTCTTAACTACCTTGACCCATAAGCAATGACATTTTTGTCTTGCATAAGCACACAACCTAACCCAGATCTAGATGCATCTGTATATCTGATGTAGGGCTTAGTTGGATCAGGAAGAATCAACACTGGAGCTTCAATCAACCTCTGCTTGAGCTCCTGGAAACTCTTTTCACACTTCTCAGTCCACTCAAATCTTTGACCCTTCTTGGTCAAATGAGTAAGAACTGAGGTAATCATGAAAAAGCTTGATACAAATTTCCTGTAGTATCCAGCTAATCCTAGGAAACTTCTAATTTCCTTCATAATCTTTGGTCTTTCCCACTCTTGCACTGCCTTAACCTTTTCATGGTTTACATTAAGGCCTTGTGCATCTACGATGTGTCCTAGGAAAGACACTTCCCTTATCCAGAATTCACACTTGGATAACTTGGCATAAAGCTGAAGTTCCAATAGAGTCTTTAAGACAATCTTCAGATGATGTTCATGTTCATTTTCATCCTTGGAATACACTAGGATGTCATTAATGAACACAACCACAAATTGGTCTAGATGTGGTCTAAACACCCTATTCATCAGGTCCATGAAAGTAGCTGGGGCATTAGTTAAACCGAATGGCATGACTGTATTCTCATAATGCCTATATCTAGTCCTGAATGCAGTCTTAGGAATATATTATTCCTTTACTCTCAATTGGAAGTATCTAGACTCAAATCTATCTTAGAGAAGATCTTAGCTCTCTTGAGTTGATAAAAAAAGATCCTCTAGCCTAGGGAGTGGATACTTGTTCTTGATAGTCACTGCATTGAGCTTACTATAGTTAATGCATAGTCTCAAAGATCCATTCTTCTTTTTCACAAGGAGAGCAGGAGCTCCCTATGGTGAAACACTTGGCCTTATGAACCCTTTTTCAAGAAGTTCATCAAGTTGTTTCTTGAGCTCATTTATCTCTGTGATTGGCATTCTGTAAGGAGGTATAGACATTGGACTAGCTTCTGGTTGCAGCTTGATTTCAAACTCAATTTCCCTTTGTGGAGGAATACCTGGCAGTTCTTTAGGAAAGACTTGTGGAAAGTCTCTCACTATAGGTATTCTATCCACTTCTTCTTTACAGTGCAATTGATTCAATGCATAACAGTAATCATGCTCAGAAATCACAGGTATCTCATCTAGTACCTCTAGCTCCGTGCCATACATTTCATACACTAATTCCTTAGAATTCACTAATGCATGCACTTTACCATCAGGCAGTGTGATTTCCATCTTAGCACAATCAATTCTTATGTTATGCATAGCAAGCCAATTCATACCCAGCACTAAATCATACTTAGGAATATCCAAGACTTGCAGATTAGTCATAGCCTTAGTCTTTCCATGAAACTTCTTGCATTCAGGGCACCTTAGGCCGGGGAACTTCCCCTTAACCTTGCCCTCACCACCAAAATAGGAACTCTTGGCAATTCCTTTGCCATGTGGTGACTTCTTCTGCTTGCCTCCTGCCTGACTACTTTCCCCTGGTCCACTAGGAAAGTGCTTAGTCTCATATTCCTCTTGCTCTACTAATAGAGCTTTCTACACTGCTTCATAGTATGTAACTACTCCAAAAGGTATAACAGCCTTTCTAATGTTTGACCTTAGGCCTCTAACAAATCTTTTGGCCTTCAACTCCTCTAGTCCATGATACTGAGGAGCATACCTCACCAACTGGTTGAATTTGTGCTCATACTGTAGGAGATTGAGGTTGTCCTGCCTTAGAGCATCAAATTCAGCTTGCTTCATATCCTTGACGGCATCACTGATGAACTGTTCCTGGAATAGCTGTGTGAACTCTGGCCAGCTCATCTCAATATCTCTTCCTGGCATTTTGCCCTTTTGGAAACCATACCTGTCTCTGGTGTTTCTCCACCACATCTCTGCACTGTCATAGATTGAGGGATTGGTCTTGGACACCTGACCAATCTCAGATCTTACTTTTCTACCTCTCGGATTTCTCCTATCCTCTTCTTCCTCCTCAATGGTCTCATCATTTGTATCTTCTAAGCTTCCAAAAGGAACATATTTAAATATGTTCCTAATATCCACTTCTAGTTGTTGCTATGCATCCTGAACTGGTTCTGCTGGAGCTTCTTGGACTCCTTGCTATTGTGCTTGAATAAGCCTTTCTAAGTTCTCATTGATTAGAGCTAAGTTCCTTTGAAGCTCTAACCAAACCTGAGGCACCTTAGGGTTTGGTACCCCCTATTGCAACTGATTCCCTCTATTCTGTTTATTTCTTTGTTGCCAAGAGTCAGTAAGAGGCCTTCGGGGTGGTTCCCCTCTCCCTGTGGCAACCATGTTTACTTCCTGAATTGATGATGAATCATAGAGCACATATAAAAATCATAGGTATTTCAATGGTACTTGACATTAGCAGCTGACCAAACTAAGTTCATATATGTAAATGCATGCAATGCAACTATATGCCATGTACATGTATAAACCATGCTCTGATACCAACTTCTGCTGCCCACTCCGGTGTAGTCCAGTTATGGTGCCAAAACTGTGCATTTAGACTCCCAGGATTGGTAATGTTCCGTAGGTCATCAGAACAACACCCCTAGTGTACATACTCAAGTGACCCTCTTGAGCACTATGTAAATACATGCATGTTGGTCTAACCATAACACACATATTTACATTTATGCACACTATGGCAGCTAAGAAGGAAAACACTAGCATAAGTCTTAGTTTTGGCTTCCACACATTAGGCAATCTTGTTAAGTTCAAGTGGCCAGCTAGTGCACCCGTAACCACCACTAATAAACTGTATCATTCTAGCCACATACCCCTCCCCCCAATTTTATTTGCTCCATTATCAAGTAGAGACTTAGAGCAAACCAAGGAATTTTTTTTTACATCAATAGCCCACCTATGGACCAAGTTATGGATTTTTTAAAGCTGGTTACAAAATTCTGACTAAATAAACAGTAACTCAGCCAACTTTGCAACGTCATATATTTGGCTACAGGGCTCTAAATCCAAAAATTCCAAATCCCAGTTAACCCTCTAGATTTTATATAGGTGTGGTCAAAATTTCATACTAAGATTCATTCTACACAGGGAGATATTAAACTTTAGGTCCAGAGTCAAAATTCTGGTGACTTTTGGACCATTTTGCCCATACAAGTTTTCCAAATAATGCTAACACTTCATTCACAAGGGGAAAGCCCTCCAAGGCTATCCCATATATGTCCATTACACATAGGAATTAAATTCCCTTTATTTTAACAACTTTATGTGGTCAAAACAGAATTTACAAGTAAGCAGCCCATCATTCACACTTAGGCAGCTTTGCACCACATCACTTACATAGCCAAAACATTACTCAAATGTTCACATAATTGTCTCATTTTACATGTACTACATGTACATGAATATGTGCACTACAATATGGTATTAACTCAGCTAAATAAACACCCTAGGTTACAGGAGGTCCTGAGACACAATGGACTCCAAAAACAGGATGCTGGACAGCTGCTGCACAACACAATAAGTACCACTATTAAAATTACCAAATGTGCTCCTAAAATCACCAAAATTTCAAGATCATAACTAGACACATGGACGTTCATGTACCTGAAGTTTCAGAGAGAAATTCAAACGAAAACTATTAATCTGAATGTTCTCTTTCAGGTGCTCCTGAAATTGACAGAAAGGGGGTAAGTTTCTTGAATGAAACTTAGTAAGGGCTTATCATTAAAATCTTCAAAATTCAGCTGTATACCTGAAATCCAAAGACACTAAAACAAAGAAATACAGTACAAACACACAAATATACACATCCAAATGTACAAACAAACATAGCATCAAACATATGAAATGCTGGCAGCAATAACACATTAAGGTTAGTCCATAATCATTCAATTAAAACAAGAATATATCACTTTAGAAACACTATGGCAGGCCTCCTCAAGATTTTTATTGGCCTTAGGAGTCTTTTAGGTCTTAGTTAGTACTAACTTGGGCTCTAGAAACCCTTCTTTCTTGCTGCCATCTTTAGCATGGTAACACTAAGGCCAAAACCTTGCCATGCTTCTTTCCCCTTAACGCATACTTGGTTCATTGAGCTTTTTGCTCTCTTTCAAGCATGGTCTTAGGTTCATGGATATTTGAAAATAAAGTAAACAATCCATGAAGCTTTAGGAAACCCTTAATTGCACTGCCATAACAGAGCACCAATGCTGTAGGGCCGAAACCCTTGGTGTGATTTCCCCCTTAACCTAAACTTGGTTCATCAAGCTCTTGGCTCTCTTCCAAGATTAGGGCCTTAGCTTCATGGATGTTTGGGCATCATTATTGAACAATAAACAACCATGAAACCGAGATAAAACCCTTACATTTTTCTGGAAATCCAATAAATCTTTTGTAAACCCGAAAACTAGGGGTTTTTCTTGTTCTTGGTGCATCCGGTTGCTTTCCTTTGTGATTTCTTGAGAGCTTGAGCTATAGTGGCTATGGAAGCTTATGGAGGAGATGAGAAACAGGTTGTGGCTGGTGGGGGACAAAAATGGCGAAGAAATGGCAAGAAATCAAGATATTTTACTTACCTTGATTAGTTTAACCTTAATCCTCACTTTGGTCACTATAAGTATGTCTTAAGCAAAGACTTTTTAGCTAATCTTTAGCCCACCTTTTTGGCTAATCTTTAGCCCACCTTTTTTTAATTTTTTCCCCACCTTTTTGATTTGAGAACCTAGAAATAAAAGGCTTGGATAATGGTAGAAATGGTGACCTTTGACTCTTGTAAAAAATCATCCCATCCTTAAGTTATTTTTGTGAACAATTGTACACCTAGTTGTCCTAGGTTCTTGAGTAATAGCTTTTGTTTCCTTTATGCAATTCAGCCTCCAAAATTTGTTTCCATACCAATCATATCCTTCCCATAACTTTCCAAAGCTCTTTTGTGAAAGTTTTGCAATTGAGTACCCAAATTTCCAAAACCTTACAAAAAAGTCCATAGGTTGCTTGACAAATAAGCAATCTTTACGGCTTTTCTTTGGGGCCAAGTTACTAACTTGGAACACTTTTAAGGAGGTGTTGATCATGCCTTTTAGCCCCCACACTTCAATCACTATGGTGAGAATTGCACAATATGATGGTTTTTAGCCATTATGACACACTTGTAATTCTCCCATTTTTGTGTGGTGGTAACAATTTCTGCTAGATATTAGTCCCATATTCTCATCACCAACTTGAGCTTCCCTGATAAGCTCTTTCCATTTTCGGTGTAATGGTGAGTACACTCAGCTGCTCACTTTCCTTAGTTAGCCATTGACTTGCCAAGTAGGTAAGGCTCAGGCTCTCGGCCTTATGCTCATTTTCACCACCCTTGAGCATTCCAGTATAGTTCCTGCTCAGGGCATCTGCCACTACATTGGGTTTCCCAGCTGTGTATTCAATCACATCGTCAGAATCTTTCAGGTATTCCAACCACCTCCTTTGTCTCATATTCAAATCCTTCTGAGCGAATAAGTACTTGAGACTTTTGTGGTCTGTAAAAACTTGGAATTTATTACCAAGCAGATAGTGTCTCCACTGCTTAAGGGCAAAGTCCATTGTTGCTAATTCTAGGTCATGTACTGCATACTTCTTCTCATGTAGTCTTAGTTGTCTGGACCCAAAAGCAATAGCCTGTTTCTCCTGCATCAGGACACATCCTAGTCCTATATGAGATGCATCAGTGTACACTTTATAAGCCTTTTCAGGATCTGGTAAAATTAGTATAGGAGTTGTTGTCAGTCTCCTTTTAAGCTTTTGGAAACTCTCCTTACATTTAGTTTCCAAGACAAATTTCTGGTTCTTTCTAATCAATTGGGTCATGGGTACTGCTATAATAGAAAATTTGGGTACAAATCTTTTGTAGTAGCCAGCTAACCCCAGGAAACTCCGTACTTCCCTCACATTCTGGGGCTGTTTCCAATCTAGGATTGACCTTACCTTTTCAGGATCTACAACCAACCCTTGATCATTTATTATTTGACCCAAGAACCCAATTTCATGAGTCCAAAATTTGCACTTACTTAGCTTTCCATAAAGCTTATGTTCCTGGAGCAGGCCAAGCACTATCTTCAGGTGTTCTTTATGAGTTGCCTCATCCTTGGAATATACCAAGATATCATCAATAAACACCACCACAAAGTGGTCTAGGTGTGCTCTGAACACCCTTTGCATTAAATCCATAAAGAATGCAGGTGCATTAGTAAGCCCAAATGGCACTACTGTATACTCAAAATGTCCATACCTAGTTCTGAAAGTAGTCTTAGGTATGTCTTCCTCCCTTACTCTTAACTGGAAATATCCAAATCTCAGATCTATTTTGGAGAGCACCTTTGCTCATTTTAGCTGATGAAATAGATCTTCTATTCTTAGGTGGTGCTATTTGTTCTTTATGGTCAATGCATTTAGTTTTCTGTAATCAATACAGAGTCTAATGGTTCCTTCTTTCTTCTTTACAAATAATGTAGGGGTTCCCCATGGAGACACACTGGGTCTGATAAACCTTTCTCAAACACAGCATCTAATTGCTTCTTTAGCTCTACCATTTCAGGTAGTGCCATCCTATATGAAGCAGTAAACACTGGTGCTTCTCTTAGTACCAGTTTAATCTCAAACTCAACCTCCCTCATGGGTGGTAATCCAGGTAGGTCTGTAGGAAAGACCTCTAGATAATCCTGAACTATAGGTATCTGCCTAAGTTCATTTGCTGCTTCCTGGTCATTAAGTTCCAGGGATTCATGTTCATTTCTAGAGTTAATAGTTTTAACACTTCCAGTTGATAATCCATAGCTAACTTAAGTGACTTATCTAAGTCATATGGTATACAACTAGGCATTATCAATTGTCTAGCATGACAATCAATAACTACTTTATTCTCTCCTTATCAGTTCATGCCTAGAATCACTTCATAATCATATGTGTCTAGCACTATGAGATCTATTCTCAGTTTCAGCTGTCTATTTTGATTTCACAATTTTCAACCATGTGATATGTGAATAAAACTTCATTGCCAGCTGTCTTAACCAAGTACATGGTTGTCATATATTTTACTTCTAGATTCATGGCCTTAACCAAGCTATTAGAAATCACAGACAATGAAGCTCTAGTATCAAATAATGCAGATACTAAATGGCCATTAAGGTAGATAGTACCTTTTAGGGCCCTTCAACTAGTCCTATGTTGACTAGCCTCCTTGTCTACAGCCTCAGCTTCAGGTGTCTCCTGCACCTTTCTGGAATTGTCCAGCTGAAACACCCTACTAGGGGGTGCATTGGGTCTCCATTGGTCCTAAGGTGTTCTCTGTGCCTGTCTCCTTTCTGGATAGGGCATATTGGTCCTCATTTGGGGCATAGGAATCTGCCTTCCTGGTCCTCTAGGATTGAACCTTCCCAGCAATTTTCTATCATCTCCCCTCTTAGGACAGTCTCTGACCTAATGGTCTGGTGCTCCACACTTGTGACACCCAGTGGAAGCCTTAAAACATGGCTGACTGCCATGGAACTTCCCACAAGTATGGCATTCAGGACCATACTACTGTGGTCCTCTTTCTTTCTTATTTCCCTTTCTTCCTCCACTTGGGTCCCCTTTCTTTCTCAGCCTCTTTTGATGTTGGCCTCTTTGGGTTCCACTTCCACTTCCGGGGGCACTCCTGGATTGTTCTTTAAACTCCTGCTCCAGTGCAATGGCACTTTGCATTACAGAGTAGTAGTCTCTTGCTCCTACTGCTCTGAGAATTTGTCTCAACTCAGGCCTCAAGCCTCTTATAAATCTCTTGGATCTTAATTCTTCCTACCCATCATACTGTGGGGCATATCTGATCAGACTATTGAATCTTTGTTCATACTCCAGAACACTAAGATCCCTCTACTCCAATTGATCAAATTCTACCTACTTTTGATTCTTTTGAGCTTCACTGACATATTGTTGGTGGAAGACCTGAAGAAAGTCTGCCCATCTCATGGACCTTCTCCTGGCTAGGGGTCTCCTCTGATTCCTCTCTTGGTAGTTTCTTTGTACTGCCCTCCACCAAAGTTCAGCATTCCCTTCTAGCCTGAAGGTGGCTAGCAGTACTTTTTGAGTGGATGTGACCTCCATTCTTTGAAAAATTTTCTCAACTTTATATACCCAGAACTCAACCTCATCTAGGTCACATCCTCCTCTAAAGACTGGAGGTTTTAATGCCAGGAATCCCTCTAGCTGGCCTTCCTTGAGCCCCCCTCTCCTGGGTCTCTCTTTTCTCACTTCTAGTCCTCTAGGTCTATCCCTAGATGACCTGTCCCTTGTAGTGGTCTACTCAGTAGAAGGTTCAGTCCTTCTAGAGTATATATATGCATGCACCTCTTCCAAGTCTGGACTCTCCTCCTCCTCTTCTTCCATTCTTTGCTCTTGCCTGATCTCTGATCTTAATTTCTTGGCCCTGGGATTTCTTTTCTCCTCATCATCTTTTTCTTCTTCCTAATTGCCTCCATTATTACTATGCTAATCATGTTCCACTGGCTCTTTGTCAGGCCTTCTCCTTCCTCTTCTGCCTTCCACTTCAAAGTTCTCCCCTACTCCCATCTGTTCTCGATTTTCCTGTATTAGAGGTTGGCCTTTAGCCAAGAATTTCATTCCGTCTACAATCTGTGCCATAGTTGCCTGTAGGGTTTCCATCATTATTTCCACCCTGTGTTGCCTTTCTCTGCTGGGTCGAGGTACTTGTAACCTGGCATTTGGGTCTTGGGCCAAACTAGGCTCATTGGCCTCTACCTGTATCTCAGGCACCTCTGTATGCATGCCATTTCTAGGATGGGCTGTTATATCCTCTGTTTGCCTCAAGCATTCTCTTTCCCTGCCTTTTGTTCTCATCCTGCACTTTAAATGCAGATATTCACATATGCTCAATAATAGAAGTCTTATATAAGCTAATCCTATGTGGGACACTGTCTAGATTAAGCACTCTTCTAATTCAGAAGCTATCAAAACCTCAGGCTCTGATACCAAACAAAGCCTGTCATACCCCACATAGGCCCCGACCCATGCGCACTTTGTAACACTCACTCATTCTTGTTCAAAAGTTGCCAAACTAATAAGTTTCAAATGTTATTACCAAACTTTTCAATTCGGCCAACCTTTGTTATTGGGCTTTAAGTCTTATTTTCTTAAGTTAATAGGCCTAGGAGGTGGCCTAGGAGGCTTTTAAGAGTATTAGAACAAATACTTGCAACAGAAGCAAGGCCCACTACCATTAACTTATAATACAAGCAAGGCTGTAATTGATAACTTGCATAACAAGCAAGGCCATAAAACATATCTTGTAATGCAAGCAAGGCATACACTCATGTAATAAGTGTCTAAGTTGTGTGACCTTTTCAAGTGTACTACCATGCATGGCAACAAAGAAGCCCACCTAAGTCTTTAAGGTTTGAAAACCAACTTTCATATGCATATGAACATTCGGCCAAGCTAGAACATAATAGGTTTTCCATTCAAACACATCCATCAGTCATATATATACAAGTCTTACTTGGCTCATAAGCATCCATCGTTTACATGTCCAAAACCATCATCCACCAAGCATAATTTGGCATACAAAAGTACTCCAAGTACCATAAAACCTAGGTGATCCCGAGACTACACATATGTACAACAAAAGTTAGCCTATAGAGTACACATAACCTGGCCACATGCCAAGGTTCACCAAAGTTCAAAGTTTACCAAATTATGCTTACAACCCAAGAACTTCACTCTCCAAAACGAACCTTAAGTGTGCCATAGAGGAGCACACACTACAACACTAGGCCTATTGCCATGTTCATGGTCATAAACGTGAAGACCACAATCAAAGCAATCATCTAGACATCCATCCTGCTCACCTAGACAGTCCCATAACTACTCAAGCCTACAAAACTTAAAGTATAAGTTTTGGCCAAAACTACAACTCAAGACTTGTACATACATAACCATAGCCATAAGCCAAGAAATCATTGGCACTTACCTTGAACTCCAAGGTACATTAGCACACTAGCAAAATCCACACAACCACAACTACTCAAGCTGAATATCTTTTCCTAAAACACAAATGTATGGGCATGAGTACAAAACTCAGTAGGATTCACAACTCATAACGACCATACATGGTCTATTTAGTTATGCCCTAAACTTAACCTCCTTAGTGCTAAGTTATCCTACAACAAAAGACATAAAGACAAGAAAAACAATACATATACATGTATAACATGGATCATCCGAGACACTATATAATCATTAACACTACCTACACAGGTTAGCACACACAAACAACTCAATCAAGCACACAACTCACACACACATTCCCAACTTGTCTTTCAGCCGAAGCCACTAGTATGTGCTCATGTGTATCTTTGTACACCAATCTTCACCATTCCAATCCTCCTTCCACTAGACCTCCGAAATCATTAGTAAGTTGGCCTCACTCACTAAGATTTCTATCACATATCATTAACCTGACTAGCTAGCCAAAAACAACAAGAACCTGAAAGTTCTCCAATATGCCCATCAAGCAACTAAGATCATTTAGCACAATTAACCATCACTTAGTCACTCTAACAACTTGAATCATGAAAAATTACCAAGCAAACAAGTATACATGAATCCTACCACCACAAAACAAAGCTTGAGTTCTCGGTTGAGCTTGTGTGTCTAAGGCCGAGATCAAACTTCGAAATCAAGGTTGCCTCAAAATTAAGCTTGAGCAACTCGCAGTCGAACCTTGTTTCTTCAATTCCAAGCTCCAAAGTTGAAACTCAAGGTTGCCTACCACCAAAATTGAGGAATCCAAGCTTGATTTCATTTTCCAAGCTTTAATTCATCAACAATTCGGCATGAATTCGGCAGCAACACGTTATGAGCTCTCAAAAACACACCAAACTCAGTTAGATCGAGACTAAGAATGGGAATAAGTACTACATCTTGAGTGGAAGCATGCATTAGCCGGGTACATGAAAAATGGCACAAAAAATGGTCTAATACTCACTCTCGGCCTTACAAACTTTGCATGGTGCTATTAAACCATGAAGACATCGTAGTCTCATTTAAATCACTAGGTTAGAAGTTCATAATGGCCACTTAAGTTTATTTCTCACCATTGACAACATAGTCATTATTTCATGTGCACATTGAACCCAAGACTTCTCAGTTTTGCACAGACATCGTTAATCACATTTTCATTCAAGTCCTTCAAGTTTTGTTTTACATTTTCCTTGCATTCTTAGCCTAGGCCAACCACTGAGGAATGGTCCTAACATAGACTGATGTTAGCTAGGTCTCGAAGACCCACTAGATGTACTAAGGTTCCCATATTGAAACATTATATTCGATGGCACAGCTAGTTCCTCAATGGTACTAAACCTCACACCCAAAATAATGATACTTCATTGTGGCCTTACTTAACCTACTTTCCCTGCTTATGGTGTAAGTAACCTCAAAATTCAAGAAAACTCTTGAGACTCAAAGGTGTTTTTGAAGTCTCAGGGTACCATCGCAACACCTCAACTTTTATGTACCCTAAGCACCCTATTGGGCCTCCCTTCGAACCTCTTAGCAAAAGTTGATTTTTTGGCCAACATAACTGTGGTGATGCATTGCCACAATATACAACTTCATGGAAGTTTCAGAAGGATTTGGTGGCGTGTCTTTAACCTTGGTGATGTGTTGCCAACCCCTTTGTGCCTAAAAACTCACAACTTTTGTCATATACACCTTGTGAAGCTTCCTAAGCATGTGAAACATACTTGGATGGCCTTCTAATTGCTCATACCTATAAAACATGTTGGAAACGCCACAATAAACTACCACAAACACAACTATGATGCATTAAACCATTATGTCAAGCTTAAGCAATCACATAGTCCACCATGACAAACCTGCCCACTAACGAATGCTATTGCCAATATTACTTGATTTCATCAAGCAACACCACTCCAATAGCATCAATGAAGAACAAAACCATAAATCCCTTACCTTGATTTGAAATCATAAGAATTAAGCAACTGATGCGAACCCTGATGGTATAAAGACCATGAAACGTGCCAAAGATGTGATTCAAGCTTCACAAGACATAAAAGAGACTAGGTTTGAAACCCCCACCCCTAATCAATCTGTGATTAGAAACAAGAAGTATAGAACTCCAAGAACACAAGCACACTTGTGCACCAAGGCAGTCCACAAAGAACCAAAGAGAAAACCTCTCCAAAGAGCAATATTACTTCGGCATCAATCTATTTTTTACAACCAGAATATGTGCCTATTTATAGGCCTAAACTAGGGTAAAAGACTCAGCAAAATTCACAGCCCAAGTCACCTAGGAAACCTAGTTACAAAGGACTCAAGAAAACCTAGTCAAACTAGGATTCCTACAGCCTTTTAACACATGTTTAAGGTGTGCAGCGAATTCCATTTATCCTAAGTGACCTGAATCACTTTCATGGCCTAAATAACATCCTAAATAATGTAAATAAATAGGAAAATAAAATAAAATACGTTACAAAACAAGATTGGCTACAAAAACTCCAAAATAGTCTTCTCGGGTGGTTCTGGCTTGTGTCTTCAACTTCAATCTGAAATTCGAGCTTGATGCAGCCATGATTTCTCAAAATGAAAAACATAAAAGTTGTAGATCTATTTCTTAGCTTCAAAACGGCACCTGAATCACACAAAATGGATGTCTAAACCCAAAGATATACCAAAAATACTACAACTGCTTCTGAACCAGCGATAACTCATAAATCGCGAATTTGAAGCTAAATTGGCCCTTCTTAACTTGAAAAATGGGCTTCATGATATTGAGATGATTTGTAGATCCAGATGTTAGCTTTCTAATGAATCAATAATCACTCAATTCTCATCTATTTACCTCAAGATATGAATTTTCTACCAGAACATCGCTAATCTATCAACATCCAAGCTTGGCCATCATCTCCATATGATTCGTTGCATGTTCCAGCTGCTCCTTGTGAAATTCCAAGACCATTCTCCATGAAAAATCTTGTGACAAAAGCTTGAAGTGTACTAATGAGCTTCTTAGCCTTCTTCCTTGTCAATGGTCCAATAGTTATCTTTAATGGATCCTTGCCATCCTTGGTTGTGCCTTCTTTGATCATATCAGCTCCCCCCTCCTTAGAAGGATTCATCCTCGAATCAAAACCTGCATTAGAAAAGGAAATTGAATCAATAACAATGAAATAATCAGCACATAAGGACTTACCATTCACATAAGCACCAATAGCATTGAATGCTTGTGTATGGAGCTTTAATCTTGTGAAAAACCTGAACCAATATCCAAATGAAATGTTAATTTTCATACCTTCAGGTTCAAAAACAAAGTTAGAAGCAATTAGCACAAAAAATCTGAAAGTTAGCACAATTTTCATCTTAACTCTAGGCATCACTTTCATTGCCTTTGCCATCTCAAAAACATTATTCTCACAACAAGAAAATGTGTTGGAAGAATTTACCTCAAGGATGCTGTATGCATTCAAAACAAATGGACTTAAACTCACACAAGTGTTATGGTTATTAAAAACACAAGTTATGTATGTCAAGACAATAGTTTGCATAGGCCATTCGACCAAACAAGAATTGAACACAATGTGACCTATAAAAATAATAAAACTAGGATGCACCAATTCCACAAAAATCCTAAGCATTTTAAATGAAACAAGATTGGAGTAGATAGGATTAAGTGAAACCAATTCAGTAGCAAACTTATTTTTGCATGTAAATGCACAACAATGCATGAAATTTGTGAATGGGATGTGACACAAAAAAAAGGACTCAACATACCTCCTTAAAGGCTGAATTTAAAACCAGAATTTTCACTCAAAATAAAAACTTTCAGGTTTGGACATAAAGCAAAAAGATCAATGCTCAAAAGTTTGTGTAATGCACGTGTCAAGGTAAAGAAATGCTTGCTGGAAATTAAAGATTGACTCACAAAAATGGGCTGAACATGAATGGCAATCAAAGAAGTATGTGATGCATGTGTATGAGCCAATTTATGCATGAAAAATTCCAAAGAAGTAGATTTAACTGGAGGCAAAACAAAATAATGTGAGATGGATGCAGAACAAACAAAATAAAAAACAAAAGACTCCAAAACAGATTTTACTCTAGAGAAACTCATGGAATTCAAAAGATGATTTGACAAAACCAAAGAATTAGAAGGCTTAAAACCATATTTTGTCAAAGTTTCATGCTTACTTCCTTCTCTTAATCTAGCTTCATGAAAACCATTCTTCAAAATAACATTGCAAGCAAACACACATTCTTTGAGATTTTCATGCAAAACTACATCAAATCTAGGTGTTAGGAAGAAATACATTACAGTGGTTGGACTTAGTCTCCAAGTATCTTCCTTTGGTGTTGGAACCACAAAATTTTCACCTTTACACTCAATGGCTTCGGTTGGAGTTGCATTAATTTCATCCCCATGAAACATAGGATAAGAAACAATGTTAGGCAAACTTTTGCATATGAAATCACTTGGACTCACCTCAAATTGTTCCTTTTCAACCTCCTTCATTGGTTTGATGCATGGGACATGGCTTAGAATATTAGGAACACCAACTTCTTTGATGGGCAGCAACTCACTTGATTCTTGTAGTTCCACTTAAGTCCTGAAAAGAAGAACTTATCTCCACTTAAGTCCTGAAAAGAAGACAACACAACACTAGAAGAAGACTCCATTATGTTAGATGAAAGTATGGCTTCTCTGTAGGTCTTTCTCTCTTCACTCGGCTTGGGTTCATTGCACTCTTGTCTTCTCTCAACTTCACACTCAATTTCTTCTCTCGGGAACTCTCCACTCTTCTTCCCCTCATGTTCACTCTTCTCACTTAATCTCTCGGTTGTTCTCTCAACTTTCCCCTCATCACTCTTGCCCTCAACTTTCCCCTCTTTTTCTTTTCTCTCAACCTCACTTTGAAGTTTTCTTTGATCCTCCAAGACTTGTTGTGGTGAAAGTGGTACAAGCATGATTGACTTTTCTTGTTGAGGCCGAGACAAGTCTCCTTTTATGGCCTCCACTTTTGGCTTGGGTACTTCTCTCACATCCTTGCTCCATGCTCCTCTCCATGTGGAAATTCCTCCTTGAGACATCTTGGATGCCTTTGCTCTCTTGATGATCCTCTCAGCCTTAATGGCATGATGAAGTAAATCCTCCATGTTGACATAAGGCACCATCTCCACTTTGTTGGCAATCTCAGGATTGAGACCATTAATGAATCTAGCAATGGTGGTCTCTTCATCCTCCATGATGTTGGCTCGGGTCAAGGTCATCTCCAAGTCTTTGTGGTAGTCCTCCACACTCCTTTGGCCTTGCACTAGCCTTTGAAGCTTGAGGCGTTGATCTTTAGTGTAGTAGCTAGGAACAAATCTCCTCCTCATCAAGGCTTTAAGGGCTCTCCATGTGTGTATGGGCTCCTCCTCATTCCTTCTCCTAGAAGTAACATCCTGATTCCACCATACAAGAGCATAATTAGTGAACTTTATGGTAGCCAATTTAACCTTCTTTTCCTCGGAGTAATGATGGCAATCAAACACCATCTCAATCTTTTGCTCCCATTCCCAATATGCATCGGGATCACTCCTCCCTTGGAAAGATGGAATGGTAAGTTTGATGGAGTTTAGATTGTTGTCCTCCCTTGGCTCCCCCCTCCTTGGAAGCCCATGGTCATGCCAATGTCCTTCTTCCTCCTCGGGTTCTTCTCTCCTTGGACCTCTCCTTGGTTGCAAGATAGGATTTGGTCTCCTTGGCAACCTCAAGTCAATGTCCTCAATCCTCCCCACAAGTCTATTGAGAGTTTCTTGAAATTCTCTCATGGTAGGCTCCTCATTGTGTCTCACTTCCATTCTCCTATCCTCCTGGCCCTCCATACTCCTGAAAACAAAGATCCTCACAAACACTCACCTCACGTGTTTCACTCAAAAGATGAACACTCAAACACTCAATTTGTTAGTGAGATATTGCTATTCAAAGAGTTCTCAAAAGTTCTAAGAAAACTGTCCTCAAAGCACACAAGAAAACTTGAATTCTTGAAGAACTATTTTGACTCCAAAAGAGGTGGGCTAAACAAGCTTTAAAAGACTCTAGGAAGCTCTTGCAATTGATGATCACAAGAACCACAAAGAAAGCTTTTTGGCTAAAAAACAATGGGATAGGTTTTGGGGCGCAAAACTTTCAACACTTTGTGAAAACTTCTTTTTTGCAAGCTCTTTCCTTTGTTCTTTTCTTTTCTTTTCTTTTCCTCCCTTTCCTTTTTCTTTTTGCTTGCTGTTTTGATGCTAAACAAACATTCTCCTTGAAATTTCTTGCTGCCAAAGATAAAAAGTCAGTTTTCTATTCGGTCAAAACAAGAAACTATTGAAACTTGCACAATTTGAAACAACTTTTGTTGTATCGAAACTTCCTCAATTTGAATCCTTTTTTTTTTTTGGTGTTTTCTTTACTCTAGGATGCTGGAAACAATGAAAACAAGAGAGATTAATAGGGCTGGACACAAAATAGAAAGAGAAGAAATAATTAGGAACAAACAATTTGAAACCGAGAAAACTAGACAACACGGATTGACTTTTTTTTGTTGTTTTTGTGATTTTTGGACTTGAACAAGGATGGAATAAAATGGACAGACCTGAAACAAGAAGGACAAGGATTAAAACAGAGAATTAAGACATGAAATTACTGGAAACAAATTGAAAGAAAACTGAAGATAAACAAGAACACAATATATGTCCTTCAATGGAACTTGTGGCTTTGATATCAACTGATGCGAACTCCGATGGTATAAAGACCATGAGACACGCCCAAGATGTGATTCAAGCTCCACAAAACATCAAAAAGACTAGGTTTGAAACCCCCACCCCTAATCAACCTGTGATTAGAAACAAGAAGTATAGAACTCTAAGAACACAAGCACACTTGTGCACCAAGGCAGTCCACAAAGAACCAAAGAGAAAACCTCTCCAAAGAGCAATATTATTTCAGCATCAATCTGTTTTTTACAACCAGAATATGCGCCTATTTATAGGCCTAAACTAGGGTAAAATACTCAGCAAAATTCGCAGCCCAAGTCACTTAGGAAACCTAGTTACAAAGGACTCAAGAAAACCTAGTCAAACTAGGATTCCTGCACCCTTTTAACACATGTTTAAGGTGTGCAGCGAATTCCATTTATCCTAAGTGACCTGAATCACTTCCATGGCCTAAATAACATCCTAAATAATATAAATAAACAGGAAAATAAAATAAAATACATTACAAAACAAGATTGGCCACAAAAACCCCAAAATAGTCTTCTCGGGTGGTTCTGGCTTGTGTCTTCAACTTCAATCTGAAATTCGAGCTTGATACAGCCATAATTTCTCAAAATTAAAAACATGAAAGTTGTATATATATTTCTTAGCTTCAAAACAGAACCTGAATCACACAAAACGGATGTCTAAATACAAAGATATGCCAAAAATACTGCAATTGCTTCTGAACCAGTGATAACTCGTAAATCATGATTTTGAAGCCAAATTGGCCCTTCTTAACGTGAAAAATGGGTTTCATTTTATATGATTTGTAGCTCCAGATGTTAGCTTTCCAATGAATCAAGAATCACTCAATTCTCATATTTTTACCTCAAGATATGAATTTTCTACCAGAACATCGCTAATCTATCAACATCCAAGCTTGGCCATCATCTCCATATGATTCCTTGCATGTTCCAGCAGCTTCTTGTGAAATTCCAAGACCATTCTCCATGAAAAATCTTGTGAAAAAAGCTTGAAGTGTACTAATGAGCTCCTTAGCGTTGTCAATGATCCAATAGTTATCTTCAATGGATCCTTGCCATCCTTGGTTGTGCCTTCTTTGATCGTATCAGCAACCCTTCTCCAAGAATAAAGTTCCACAAGGTTCTACCTAAGTTCTAAGTGAACCAAAGAAAATGAAACAAAGTTAACAACAACTAAGTAAAACCCAAGCCTCAAAACACCAAACAAATAAGAAAATCCCATGAAATTCATGTTACCTCATGGAAAAAATAGGGCATCTGCTAGAAAATGTAAATAACACCTGCAAAACCAATAAATAAGTGTGAAATAAGTACCCCAAAGAATATATATCCTCAAGGCCTTCCAATTCCACTGTGACACTTTGATTTTGGGAAAGAGTTGAATAAGAAATAGATAAGGATAGCTTAGACTTAGATTTGAAGTAGAAAGGATAATAAATGGCAGCCACAAACAATTAAACTACCAAGCCACCAAATTTTCTTCAAATTGGAAAAAAAACTCCTTCCACAAATACTAACTCAAGCCAAAACTTAGTAAAGTCATATACTTTAGCAAAATTTTGGGTTTTGAACTAGGATTAAGTTTTTAAAACACATTTTGACTCCTAGGATTTGGCCTGACACTTCTTAGAACTCAGTAAACCTTGTTGAACTCACTTAATCTTGCTATGTGAGCTTAAAATAAGGTTTCAAAATAGGATTTAGTTTATTTTACCTTTGTTAGTTGAGCTTCCCGCTAGAAGGGCCGTAAAACTCTTATTGTCTTTCCTTCGAGGACACAAGCTAGCACTGTGGGCATAATAGGAGCACTTTTGTCAGAACCTGAAGGAGTTTGGTGATTTGAGATGTTGATGTAGCAACCATAAAGAGCTTGAACGTGTCAACTCTTTGAGTTTTGTGATTTAGCTCAATAGTTGGGTGAAAGCTACAACCGACTAAGTATAAAATTTTTGAATGCTCAATTTACTTCATTTCATTTAGATCCTGGAGGGCTTTGGTTAATCTCGACTACACTTGTTTGGCTCCTGAAACCCTACATATACCCTCATTTAGAGAGTTCCTCACTTTCGCATTTTGCTCTTTCTTGCTCTTTTGCTCTTGAGCTCTCTCATTCCATTTTCTTTTTTTGGTGAGTTGTGTGGAAAATTTCTTCTTTGTTCCTTTATTTTCATGGTGTTTCTGGCATATTCAACAAATTTTTCCAAAGTAAGGTAGGTTATTTGTTTTCCTTAGTTAGCTTTTATTTGAATTTTTCTCATGGTTGAAGTAGCTTTAGTGAGAAAGGGTATTTGGGAATCCCTTAACTCCCACCCAAGTTATGCTTTTCTAAACAAGATAAATAAGTGGAAGAAGAAGTATTTCTTGCCCAAAGTTGCCTCAGCTTAGCTGCAGAAAAAAGGGTAAAAGAGATACCAAGCTTAGCCAAAGAGATTATGGTATTCAAGACATAGTTGATGGTAGAGCTCTGATATTCCCCCAGTGGCATTATCAAGGACTTCTGTGAATTCCACGAGATAGCGGTGAACCACCTACTGCTGAACTCATACGTTTACTTCAACACTTTCCTTTGTGGAGCGATACTTCCTCATTTTTAGGCAATACTACATGCTTCAAGCTCTGTCGAAAGGGTCCTTCCACTTAATGCTTCTTTAAGGTACAGAGAGCAAGAAGTATAATTTTTTTCTTTGCCATCAGAGATGGATGGCACAATTAGCAATAGAAATACCTTTTCATGATGGTGCCAGAGTCATGAGGAATATCAGGTAGTTGATGGTTAATGCCCTTGGAAGTTCATGTAGAAGAACTTCATTCCTACTTAATGTTAAACTGAGAAGGCACTTCTAGGAGTTTGATGCCAAGATTTGAGTAGTGGCGAATAGGGGCAAGCCGAATGAAAAGGATGAGCCTTACCCTTTTCCAATCAAGTGGTATTTGATGACTAAAGAGGTCTTCTAGGAACTTGGGGTTTGCTTCACTCATCAACCAAACTTGAACTTACCTCCTCTTTAGGCTAAGAAACAAAAGGCCTTTTTGGTCCAACTATTTTGGTAGGACATCAAATATTTGGCTTTTATTTCTTGTAAGCTTCTTCCATAATTTTTTCTTCTTCCTTTTGAGCACTTATAGTGATACTCTTTTTCTTGCTGAAATGATTAATACTTTTTTATTGAGTTCTTTAGGATTAGCTTTTCCTGTTAAGGTTTAGTAGGGAAAAAGAAGAAGGTAATAAGCCTTTGAAAAGGAAGCGAAAGAAGGAAGGCTTTGAGGGGCCCTAACCAAAGAAATCTCATGTTAGGCCCATAGAGCTCATTAAGGAGATTGGGATCTATCATTGGCTTTGGAAAAGCAGCTAGCCATTGGCACAGTCCAAAAAGAGTTGGACAATGAGGTACCTATTCTTTTTCCCTTTTCTGAGCCCTTGGATTACTGTAGCCCATCTGGATATGATAGTTGAGGATGCTGTCATGGATTTCTTGGCTGGTCAGAGGAAAGACAAAAAAGAAGAGGAAGAAGAAGAGCGAAAAAAAAAGAAGAGAAAAAAAAAGAAGCATTCTTTAGGCCTACATGTTTCTCAAAATTTGTGTGACAAACACTTTATCCATGAAGTGCAAGTACATAGCTCCTACATTCTTTAGGCCAAAGGGAATCCTTATATAGTAGAAGGTGCTTTCATCAGTAATGAATGAGGCTTTTTCTTTATTCACAGGTTTCATTTGAATTTGGTGATATTCGTTGAAGGCATCAAGAAAGCTGAAGACTTTATATTTCAAAGTTGATTCTACTAGTTGATCCATCGAGGGCAGAAGATATGATTCTTTCAGACATGCATCATTGACTCTGGTGAAATCTATACACCTTTGTAACTTGTCAATGTCTCTTATTGTGATAATTACCATGTTACATAACCAGTCTGAGTATTTGACTTCTCTTATTACTCTTGCTTCTAAGAGCAATTGGACATTTTGCTTAAGAATGGCCTTATTTGTTGGTGGAATGTTTTATTTGTTTTGTCTAATTTGCCATGCCTAAGACATGTATAGGCCATGGGCTATACATGAAATAACTTACAAGTGAATGAAAATAAGAGTAAAAGGTTAAGGGAGACATGGTAAAATAAGATGATTTAATTGAGTGTCAGGAAAATTGGTACTGGTGGTGCTAGTGTGTACATGTGTGTGCATTGGCATATGGGAGGTTTAAGGTAGTATTACCTTTCTGATAAATTGATGGGCTTAAATGCCTATACTAAAAATGTGGCCTAGGGCTAGGAAACTGAGCAAAATGGGCAAGGAAGGCAAATAAAATCAAAGTACACTGTCGGGGTGCACAAGGGTACATAAGGATGGCCTCAGGAGCACTTAAGGTGCCTATATGTTTGTGTTAAAATTAAAGGACTTAATTGTCAAAATTTGAACCCAAAGTGGGTGCTATAAATGGACTAAAAATTGGGAAAAGCTAGTTAATTAGGCAAGCCATAATTTAAACACCTCAATTAAGAGATTAAGACCAAAACTCATACACTTGCCATAGTCAGATTTGATCCCTTCCACTGCTTTGACCTTTTGGCTAGGCATGAGCTACTTTCTATGTATTTTTAGTGGCTATTAAACAAAGAAAAACATGAACTAGGCATTCATGGTGGTGGCCTAGGAGTTTTAGAGAGAGAGACAGGTGCAATTCCAAGTGAAAATTTGTGGAGGCTTATTTAGGCTATAAGGTGTTGAAGGCTTGTCAAAACCAAGAAAAGATTGCATGTCTACTGCCAAATTTTTGGGTAAAGGTGCAACTATGTTCTTCCCTTGAACTTCAAGTTGAATTCTGGGTTTTCTTAAGGAAGAAGGTCCCTAGGTGATGGCTTGGAGACAAGGGAACCTAGGTGCTAGGAAGGGGCTAAGGCTCCAAGAGCACTATGTTAAGGTGCTAGCTAGATTATGGTTGAGGAAAGTGTTGGCGCCTTCTTCAAGGTTTGGGCAATCTTGTTTAAGGTATGGAGCTCTAAGTTTACAAGTTAAATAACCTAAATTAAGCAATAAAATGAATGAGAATGCCATGAAATTCTTACGATGCCCTTGGCTTGTTAGCCGAGTGTGTGGTCTGTGTGTCTTGTGTGTTTTGTTGCTTGGATATGTGTGCTAACCCATATTATGTATTTATCACATTGCCCTATATCTGATTTGTGTCTACTTTATCTTACACTGTAGCTTTTAGCTTGGGAAACAATTGATTTTATGTGTTATGTATAATGTCCTACAGATTATGGGCACTAGGTGCCATTTTCGGCTCTTACTGTGTACAATGCAGTAATGCTTTTTTTCCTTATGTTGTAGTGAAAAAGTTGGTTAATTAAGTGTGTTCTAAACTATTTTTGTTAATGTGTGGACATTCATGTATGTCTTGGACACCTGAAGCTAATGGTAAACTACTAATGCTTAATATGTTAATCAAGGTCCTTATGTTGTAGGCACTCGTGGCTGTTGTGGGACCAGCTAGATTATGGTATATTTTTAGTGCCTATCATGCTAGCAAACTTGTGGCTATGTGTTGAGAATGCAGTGTGTAAATGTGGATGTGTGTTGGTGTATGTGCCTTTATATGTGTATAGGAGGCCATAAGGTAGGCCTACTGAGACCCTTGTGTATGTTCACATGAACCCACCATTATACAGTGTGTTTGTTGCACTATAAATGATGTAATATTCATTTTGGCATGCAAATAAAGTGGCTATGTGTGCATCAAAATGTGAGCCCTAGTATTTGCTTCGTACGCCTGAGGATAGACCTACCAGGATAGATGTGCATGTGCCTTACCCACAATGGCTGAAGTTTTGGGTATAATATGTTTTGGCTATGCTTGTGGATGGGTGTTTCTTATTTTTACATTCAAGATCCATTTAAAACTAGGTTAACCCAAATTTCTAGCACAAAACAGACATCAAGTAATGGCCTAATTGAATTTTGCTATTTCTCAACTAAAAACAAGAAACTAAGTGCAAACTTCGCTGAGTGTCCTTGTTGTTGTGCACTAAGGCACCCAATAAACCTAAATGGGCATCTAAGTTTATAAAAAATCATAAATGGCATAAAAATGTGTTGGGTGAGGGTGGTTTAGGGCTTGACAACATTGGTATCAAAGTTCTGGTCGATAAGGCAATAAAGGTTTGTTTAAGCTAACCCTACTAGAGTCTTAAAGACTTGAATTTTAAGCATTGTTTACCATTGTGTGTAAATTTTTGGATGATGACTCAGGGTAAAGAAAGAGAGACAGAAGAGTAAGTAAAAATTTGGTCTGATCAAATAAATGATCAATAGCCTAAAAATGGCGAACAAAGAATGGAACATATGGTTAGGGTAATGGAAGCTACCTTTGCTCAGTTGGTAGTAGGCATGTCAGGCATAACTAGGGGTCAAGCCCAAGCACTTGTGGGGTGTAATGGTTATGGAAGAACAAAAAAAGAGATGAAGAGAAACGAGACCTGACAAGGAGCTTATGAGAAAAGAGCATGGAAGTAGAAATGAAGGAGATTGTAGGGAGGATCAAGATGATAAGAGGAAGAACCCAAGAGGTAGAAAGGTGAGGTCAAAAATAAGGTGAGAGGACAGGTGTGATGTGGAGGTTAGTAGAGACATAGTGGAGAAGAAAGGCTTAGGCATATCTATTGGAAGGCTGAAGCAAGCCTCAGAAAGCACTAGAAGGCTAGTTTTGAGGGGAGAAGGATGAAACAGTCATAAAAAGAGGGATCAAAGGCCAAAAGGAGATGGATTAAGAAAAGGTTAGCTGAAGGGTTTCTTAGCATTTAAATTCCTATATTCAAGGGTAGTATAAATCCAGATGAGGTAGAATTCTAGATTTGCCAAATTGAGAAAGTGTTTGAAAGGATGAAGGTTACATCTAGTCAAAAAGTGTTACTAGCTACATTCAAGCCAGAACGAAGTATTGAACTCTAGTGACGGACAGTGTGAAGAGCTCATTTAAGCAGAAGTGAGAGGAAGCCTATCGATAAAAAATGCCTATGAGGTGGGTAGAGTTCCTACGAATGTTGCAACAACAATATGCGAGTGAGGCCTTGAATGAAAAAAATAGGTAGAATTTAATTAGTTGGAGCAAGGAAGTATGACTGTATGGACTACGAACATAAGTTCAATAGTCTCTTTAGACATGTTCACAATATGATGGGCAACAGGAGATGAAAAGGGGACTAAGGCCTGAGTTGAGACAAATCCTTAGAGCTTTGACACTAGAACAAGAGTTCCAACATCAATAAGGAAGAGTATTGGAGGGCCAATAGCAGTGGCTAGAATGGTGTCAAGAAGAAGGCTAGAGAAGAGCTAGGAGCAACTAAACCCAAGAAAGGATTTAAGAAGGGAAAAAAAGCACAGAGGTTTAGAACTTAATGCCAAAATGTAGAAAGTACCATGGTTTTAAACCATGCAACATGGTCATTGATGGCTATCATTAATGTGGCTCCCAAAAGCACTAGGTCAAGGATTGCCCTTTTAAGAAAGGGGAAAGAATGTTGTTGGATAGATTTGCGGCATATTTGCCAAAGAGTCAAGATGGCCGAACAAAAATGCCTATGCCACCACTAAAGCAACCATAAGGAGGTCTCAGTTAGACAAGGCAAGCAAAAGGGTGGCAAGCCTTAGGTAGGATCTACCAAATTGAGTTAGTGATGAGGCCTCAAAGATCAAGCAATGGAGGAGAGGACACAATCCAAGAGAGGCTGAAGCAAGATGCACTTAAAGGTAAGCTTTATCTTTAAGATATGCTTATTTTTGTACTTTATGATACTAGGACTTCTATTTCAAAAATCACAGCTAGGTTGGTTAGAGAATTGAAATTAGAAGCCACTACATTATCATAAATTTATATGGTCAAAATAGTTAAAAATAAAATAATGTTAACATATCACATAGTTAAAGACTATTAAGCTAGGTAAGCTGGAATTTAGGGTTAATTTGATCATATTGGAAACCATTAGGTATGATGTCATTCTATGAATAAATTGGCTTTCTAAAAATAATGTTGTTCTAGATTGCTTAGTTAAAAAATTAATCTTACTAGGGTTAGCAGAGCATGACCTAAAAGAATTGCTAAAATGTGATAGAAATGGGCAAGCAAGGGTGGTAAATTATATACCAATAATGTCTAAGGGAGAGTATATGGTGTTAAATGGGAATGAAACTTTGAATGAACTTAATACAATTCCCATGCAAGGGATTTGTCAAAAATATTTCCTTTTGAATTGCATGGGTTACCACCTTTAAGAGAAGTAAAATTTGAGATCAAACTAGCTGCAGGAGCTATACCCATGTCAGTTGCACCCAATCGAATGACAATCCTAGAAATAAATGAATTCAAAAAGTGGTTTAATGAACTCCTTGACAAAGGAATCATTAGGCTAAGTATGTCTCATTGGAGAGTACTAGTGTTGTTTGTTAAAAAGAAAGATGGAACCTTTATGTTATGCATTGACTAAAGAAAGCTCACTGATATGACCATAAAGAACAAGTATCTTTATTTTAGAATTAAGGACTTGTCTGATCAATATAAGGTGGCAATGATATTCTCTAAGATTGACCATAGATCTAGATACTTCTAATTGAGAGTTAAAGGGGAAGATATTCCTAAGACTGCATTTAGAACAAGATATGGGCTCTTTGAGTACATAGTGATGCCATTTGGGCTCATGAATGCTCTTGCATTCCTTTGGGGTTTGATGCAAAGGGTTTTTAAGCCCTGTTTGGAACACATTGTTGTAGTCTTTATAAATGGCATTTTAGTCTACTTAAAGGATGAGAAATCATATGAGGAGCACCTAAGATTGGCACTTAACTTTCTAAAAAGGCGCTAACTATATGGCAAGATAAATAGGTGCTATTTCTGGACTACCCAAGTTCCATTCTTACATCATGTCATAAACACACAAGGGCTGGCTATAGATCCATAAAAAATTAATTATATCTAGCAATGTAAGTAACTCTAAAATGTAAGAGAAAAAAGGAGCTTCTTGGGGTTGGCTAGTTATTATAAAAGATTTGTACCTAAGTTTTCTGTAATAGTAGTCCTTTCGATACAATTAACTAGGATGAAACAAAAATTTCAATGGTTAAAGGACTGTGAATAGAGCTTAAGAATATGCACACTTTAGCACCTATCTTAGAACTACCTAACCCTTTTAAACCTTTGTAGGTCCATATAGATGCCTCAATAATAGGGTTCAGATGTGTGTTAATGTAAGGCAAGCAATCCATTGCATATAGCTCAAGGCAATTAAGGCCCCATGAGATGAACTATCTAGTTCATGATCTAAGGTTAACTGCTATGGTTTTTCCTTTGAAGGAATGTGATATGAGCATGTAAGGCATAACCAAAGATGGAAAGGACCCCTTGAAGATAACTAGTGGACCTATGTGAAGGAAGAAAGCTAAGGAGCTCATTAGTGCACTCCAAGCTTTTGTCCAAGCTACTTCATAGAGATTGGACTTGGATTTCTACAAGGAGGTCCTAGAACACTAAAGGAATCATATGGAGAGGATTTTCCAAGCTTTCTTCTCAATTTTAGAGTGCTTAGACAAGTCAAACAACAAGGAACCCCAAGGGAACCGTTCAAGTGCACCCTAAGAGCCCCCTTGAAGTGTTCAAGGGCCATTTTCTTCAACAAGATGAATCTTCAAGTCCTCAAGTAGCAATAATTTTTTTAAACTTCTAAGGAAATGTCTCAAGCCAATGGAACTCAATTATTCAAGTTGAAAGTTGAAGATACAAGCAAAAACCATAAAGAGTCCTTAAATGCACCTGAGAAGACCATTTTGGGGTTTTTAGGGCCAAACATGTATTCATACTTTTTTTCTTTAATTTTTTTTATTTAAATTATTTATGATGTTATTAAGACTTGGTCAGTGATTTTATTCACATGTAAATCATGGTGTTTGCTACATACAAGAAACAATCAAATAACATGTACATGAATCCTAGTTTGACTAGGTTTTCCCTTTGAATTAGGGTTTCCAGCCAAATATTAGCTTGCCTTTCACCCTAGTTTTGGCATATAAATAGGATTATATTTTTTTTATAAACCAAATACTTTTGACATGAATAATATCATTATTTTGGGAGGAAATTTTCTTTGGATTCTTTGAAGACTACCTTGGTGCATAAGTTAACTTGTGTTCTTTGGTTTTCTTGTACTTCTTGTTTTTACTCATGAGTTGATTAGGGTTGGGGGTTTCAAATCTAGTCTCTTTGTTGTTTTTTGTGTAGCTTGCTAGCATCTTGGGCACGTTTCATGGTTTTTATACCATTGGGGTTTGCATCAGTTGGTATCAGAGCCATAAATTCCATCTAAAGGACATATCTTTTTGTACCTATTTCTCTTTGTTTATCTTTTAATTTTTATAGTTTTTTAGGATTTTAGCTCTCTATTTTAATCATTTTTCTTCTTGTTTTAGGTCTATCCTATTTGTTTCTAGACTTGTTTCCAATCAAATCAATAAAAGAAACAAAAAAGAGTCAACTAGTGTTCCTTATTCTTTCGGTTTCATTTGGTTGTTTTCTTTTCATTTCTTATTCTTTATTTTTCATGTCTAGCTATAGTAATCTTCCTTATTTTTTTTGTTTCCCACATCATAAAGTCAAGAGAACACCAAAAAAAAAAAATAAGGAACCAAAACTAGGTTGTTTCAGTATCAAAAGTTTTCTATCAAATTGTGCAAGTTTCAATAGTTTCTTGTCTTGGCCGTAAGAAAACTAACTTTGTGTCTTTGGCAGTAAGGAACTTCAACAGGAAAAATGTTCTAGGAACAAGCACCAAAAGAAAACATGTTTTAGAAAAAAAAGAAAAAAGAAAAAAGAATTAGCAAAAAAAAAAAAGGCTTGCACAAGTGATTGGTTTTTGCACCCAGAAACCCTAACCCATTCAGTTTTGTGCCAAAGATTTTCTTTGTAGTTCTTCTGATAATCAATTGCAAGTGCTTCCTATACTCTTTTAAAACTTGTTTAGCCTTCCTCTATTTTGGAGTCAAAAATTATTTTCCAAGAATTCAAGTGTTCTTGTGTGTTTTGGGGAAAGTTTTCTTAGAACATTTGAGGACTATTTTAATAGCAATATTCTTACTAATAGATTGAGTGTTTCGAGTGTTCATCTTTTGAGTGAAATGTTAGGTGAGTGTTTGAGGATCTTTGATTTCAGGAGTATGGAGGGACAAGATGATAGAAGGATTGAAGTGAGGAATAATGATGAGCCTACCATGAGGAAACTTCAAGAGACCCTTAATAGATGCAAGGGGACGGTTGAGGGCATAGACTTGAGGCTATCAAGGAGACCCAACCTCATCTCACAACCAAGGAGAGGTGAAAGGAGAGATGAGCCTGAGGAGGAAGAAGAAGTTTTACATGGCTAAAGGCTTCCAAGGATGGGGAGCCAAAGGAGGAGAACAATCTCAACTCCATCAAGCTTATCATTCCATCCTTCCAAGCCATGAGTGATCCTGATGCATATTGGGAGTGGGAGCAAAACATTTAGATGGTGTTTGATTTTCATCATTACTCTAAGTTAAAAAAGGTTAAATTGGCTTCCATTGAGTTCATTGATTATGATCTTTTAAAATGCAACCAGGTTGTTACTTCTAAAAGAAGGAATGAGGATGAGCCCATACATACATGGAAAGCCCTTAAAGGCTTGATGAGGAGGTGGTTTGTTCCTAGCTACTACTATAGAGATCAACAACTCAAACTTCAAAGGCTAGTGCAAGGCTAAAGCAGTATGGAGGACTACCACAAAGACTTGGAGATGATGTTGACCTGAGCCAACATCATGGAAGATGAGGAGACCACCATAGCTATATTCATCAATGGTTTCAATCATGAGATAGCCAACAAAGTGGAGATGGTACCTTATGTCAATATGGAGGACTTGCTTCGGCATGCCACTAAGGCTGAGAGGATCATCAAGAGGGCAAAAGCATCCAAGATGTCTCAAGGAGAAAGCTCAACATGGAAAGGAACATGAAGTAAGGATGTAAGAGAAGCACTAAAGTCAAAAGTAGAAGGCACCAAAAAAGGCTTGTGTCTACCTCAACAAGACAAGTCCATTCCTTCAATTAAAGATGCAACTAAGGCAGGAGAGATGGTGTGCTTCAAGTGTAGAGGAAAGGGGCACTACATGAGAGATTGCCCAAACAAGAAGGTGATGATTCTAAAAGATGATGGAGAGGTCACATTTAAGGATGAAGATGTTGTGAAGAAGACACCACCTTTGGAGAGTGAAAAGCCAAATGCACTTGAGTCTGAGGAGAAAGACTTTGCATTTGTGGCAAGGAGAGTTGTAAGTGAGCAAGTCAAGGAGAAGGCCAATCAAAGGGAGTGCATATTCCACACAATGTGCTAAATCAAAGACCAAGTATGCAGCCTCATCATTGATGGAGGTATTGCACCAATGTAGCAAGTTCAAACATGGTGGAGAAGTTGAAGCTTCCTACACAAGGGCACCTGTAACCATATAGACTTCAATGGTTTGATAATGTAAGAAAGGTAAAGGTGGTACAGCAAACTTTGGTTCATTTTAATATTGGTACTTACTATGATCAAGTTCTTTGTGATGTTGTACCTATGCAAGCTTGTCATATTTTGCATGGGAGGCCATGCTAATTTAATAGAAAGGTCATACATGATGGTGAGAAAAATGTGTACAGTTTTGTCCATCAAGGAAAGCCAATCATGCTTGTTCCACTTTTACCATAACAAGTCATGGAGGATAAAAGAAAACTTTAAAGTAAGTTTGAGAGAAAATAAAAAGAGGAGAAAGTTGAGGGCAAGAGTAATGAGGGGAAAGTTGATAGAACTACTGAGAAAACATGTGAGAAAAGTGAACATAAGAGGAAGAAGAGTGGTGAGTTCCTGAGATAAAAGAATGAGGGGAAGTTGAGTGGAAGGAAAAAGTGTCATATGGCAAAAATGAGTGATGTGAGGAAAGCCATTCAAGCGCAAAGACTAGTGATTCTTTTACTTTACAAAGAATCATTACTTGCTATCAATGATTTAACACATCTTCCTAGTGATGTTTTGTCTTTGTTGAAGGACTTTGAAGATGTTTTCCCTAAGGATCCAAGAGGCTTGCCACATATAAGTGGCATTGAGCATGAAATTAACTTAGTCCCTCGTGCACCTATTCCAAATAGGCCAACCTATAGGACCAACCCTGAGGAGACTAAAGAGATCAAAAGGCAAGTGGTGGAATTGTTGGCTAAAGGCTTTGTGAGGGAGAGCATAAGACCTTGTGCTATGCCAGTTTTTTTGGTGCCAAAGGGGGATGGTTCATGGTGCATATGTATGAATTGTAGGCTAGTGAACAGAATCACTGTAAAGTATAGACATCTTATCCCTATACTTGATGATATGCTTGATGAATTGCATGGTTCTACTTTGTTCTCAAATATTGATTTGAAAAGTGGGTGCTATTAGATTAGGATAAAGGAAGGGGATGAATGGAAAACTACTTTCAAAGCAAAATTTGGACTTTATGAATGGTTGGTCATGCCTTTTAGGTTAACTAATGCTTCTAGCATTTTTATAAGACTCATGAATCTTTTGATGCGTGACTTCATTAGTAGGTTTGTTGTTTTTTATTTTCAGGATATCTTAGTATATAGCAAAAACCTAGAAAAGCATGTTGGACACCTCACATAAGTGCTAAGTACTTTAAGAGAGCAAAAGTTTTATGCTAACTTAAAGAAGTGCTCTTTTTATGTGGACAAGGTTATTTCCCTTGGTTTTGTTGTGAGTTCACAAAGCATTAAGGTAGACCAAGAAAAGGTAAGGGCCATACAAGAATGGCCAACCCCCATTTCCATCACTGAGGAAAGATCATTCTATGGGTTAACAAGCTTTTATAGGAGGTTTGTGGCAAATTTTTCTTCCATTGCTGCACTTCTAACTAAAGTTATCAAGAAGAATTAAGATTTAAGTGGGGGACAGCACAAGAGGAGGTCTTCAGGTGGTTAAAGAAAAGGTTATGTAATGCACCATTTCTAGCTTGGCCTAACTTTGGTAATACTTTGAAGATTGAATCTGGTGCTTCAAGTATAGGCATTGGAGCTGTGTTGATGCAAGTAAGCCACCCTATTGTATACTTTAGTGATAAGCTAAATGGTGCTACCTTGAACTATCCCACTCACGACAAAGAGCTTTAGGCTTTGGTAAGACCTTTGGAGACTTAGCAACACTTCCTATGGCCAAGAGAGTTTGTCATTCATACGGACCACCAAGCCTTTATGTTTCTTAGTGGACAAGGTATGTTGAATAGAAAGCATGCTAAGTGGGTAGAATTCATTGAGTCATTCCCATATGTTATCAAATACAAGCAAGGGAAGTATAACATAGTGGTGGATGCATTTTCTAGAAGGTATACTTTGCTTTCTACTTTGGATGCTGAAGTGTTGGCTTTTGAACATTCGAAGGAATTGTATGCTTCTAATCATGACTTTGGTGAAATTTATGCTAAGTGTTCTAAGTTTGCTTTTGAGAAGTTCTATCAAGTTAAAAGGTTTATTTTTAAGGAAAATAGGTTGTGTAGTCCTAAGACATCTTTAAGGGAACTAATCACAAAAGAAGCTCATTGCGGAGGACTAATGGGACATTTTGGACAAGCCAAGACCTTATATACTTTGAAGGAGCATTATTATTGGCCTAGCAAGACAAAGGATATAAGGAAGGTTTGTGAACATTGCATAGCATGTAGGAAGGCTAAGTCTACTTATACTTTACAAGGTTTATACACACCACTTTCTACACCTACTCATCCATGGGTTGACATTTCTATGGATTTCGTTGTTGGATTGCCTAGAAATAAAGGAAATTGGTATTCTATATTTGTTGTTGTTGATAGATTTTCTAAAATGGCTCACTTTATTCCATGTAATAAAATAGATGATACTATACATATGGCTGAGTTGTTTTTCAGGAAAGTTGTTAGACTTCATGGAGTTCCATGGACCATAGTCTCTGATAAAGAATTTAAATTCCTAGGCAACTTTTGGAGAACTTTTGGGGGAAAGCATGGCACTAAGCTTTTGTTTTCGATGTCTTGCCACCCCAAAACTGATGGGAAAACTACAGTAACAAGTAGGACCATAGGCTCCATGCTTAGAGCTATCATTGGTGAGAATTTGAAATCTTGGGAAGATTGTTTGCCTCATGTGGAGTTTGATTACAATAGGACTATGCATACTACTACTGGTTATTCACCTTTTAAGATTATGTATTGTTTTAATGCTTTAAATCCATTAGATCTTTTATCATTACCTAGTCATGAGGTTTCTTATTTGGATGGTAGGAAAAGGGTTGAGAGCATCAAGAAGTTGCATGAGAAGGTTGAGCAACAAATTGAGCTCAAGAATCAACAAGTTACTTTGAAAGCCAACCAAGGCTAAAAAAGAGTTGTCTTTGGGCCTAGATATTGGGTTTGGTTACATATAAGAAAGGAAAGATTTCTAGCTACAAGAAGGACTAAGCTTCATGCAAAAGGAGATGGTCCATTCCAAGTGATTAAGAGGATTAATGACAATGCATTAATGCTAGACTTGCCAGGTGAGTATAATGTGAGTGCCACTTTCAATGTTTCTGATTTGTATTTGATTCAACATGTAGATTCATGGATGAATCCTTCTAATAAGGGGGAGTTGATGTGAGCATTGAAGGCATAAACAAAGATGGCAAGGACCCCTTGAAGATAACTAGTGGATCTATGACACGGAAGAAGGCTAAGGAGCTCACTATTGCACTTCAAGCTTTTGTCTTAAGCTATTTCATGGAGAATGGACTTTGATTTCCATAAGGAGCCATTAGAATGCTTAATGAATCATATAGAGAGGATGGCCAAGCTTAGCACTCAATTCTAAAGTGTCTAGATGAGTCAAACAACAAGGAACACCAAGGGCACCCCTCATGTGCACCCTTGGAGCCCCCTCGTAGTGTTTAGGGGCCATTTTCTTCCGCAATCTGAATCTTTAAGCCCTCAAGTTTCAAGACCTTCTTTCAACATCTAATAGAAGGTCTCAAGCCAATGGAACTTAATTGCTCAACCTGGAAGTTAAAGATATAAGGAAAAACGCTAAATAGCCCTTAAGTGCACCCGAGAAGACCATTTTGGGGTTTTTAGGGCCAAACTTGTATTCATACTTTATTTTATTTAGTTTCATATTTATTCACATTATTTAAGATGTGATTAAGGCCTAGGAAGTGATTTTAGTCATATGTAAGTCATGGCATACACTACATACAAGAAACAAGTAAATAGTATATACATAAGTCATAGTTTGACTAGGTTTTCTTAACTTTTTGAATTAAGGTTTCTAACTGAATATTGGTTTTCTTTTTACCCTAGTTTTGGCCTATAAATGGGCTTATATTCTGGTTTTAAACCACAAAAGTGAATAATATTTCTTTTTTGAGAGGAAATTCTCTTTGGATTCTTTAAAGACTACCTTGATGCATAAGTTAACTTGTGGTCATTGGTTTTCTTATACTTCTTGTTTGTAATCATGATTTGATTATTGGTGGGGTTTCAAATCTAGTCTTTTTGATGTGCCTGTGGAGCTTCTTAGCATTTTGGGCACATTTTATGGTCTTTACACCATTGGGGTTTGCATCACAATTGAGGCATTATTTACTGGGAAACAAGTTTCAAGTCTTTATTGACCATAAGAGTTTGAAATATCTCTTTCATAAAAAAACTTGAATATGAGACAAAGAAGATGGCTGTAGTATCTTAAGGATTTTGATTATACCATTAAGTATACGGAAGGGAAATACAATATAGTGGCATATGCATTGAGTAAGAAATATACTAGCATACTGAGGGTCAAAGGAGAAGAAGATAGAAGTAAGTTGAATAGCTTAACTTGTTGGCAAACAAGTGGTTTGATTGGGAGAAAGAAAAAGTAACCATAGAGACTATCCAACTTACTTGGAAGGAAGAAATCTTAAGGCACAACACCATGATGAACACTTTGCTAAGGTATCCAGCTAGGTGCATGGAAACTTGTTTTAGGGTTTTGTCCTATAGGCATGATAGAATGTATCTGCTTAGTGGGCTTGAATTAAATGAAAAAATTCTAAAGGAAGCTCATTGCAGTAGAATGAGTATCCATCTTGGAACATTGAAGATGTACAAAGACTTAAAAGAACATTTATGGTGGCCAAATATGAAGAATGATATTTGGGTGTTTGTGTTTAAATGTGAGATTTACCAACACGTAAAAGTTGAAAAGTTTACCTATTCTTGAAAGGAAATAGGGATTTATAGCGATGGACTTTTTGGTAGACATGCCTATGACCAGAAGAATGCATGATACCATATGGGTTATTATGGATAGGCTTACTAATTCTGCCCACTTTTTGGCCATAAACCTCACAGATCCATTAGATAGGCTAGCAAAGCTGCACATACAAGAAATTATAAGGTTACATGGAATCCCAAAGGATAGATTTTTAGATAGAGGCCCAAGGTTTGCTTCTAAGTTTTGGAGGTCCTTGCATCAAGCTTTGGGTACTTAATTAAAAATAATTTCTACCTACCATCCCCAAACAAATGGACAAACTGAAAGAACTATTGAGGTTCTTAAGGATATGTTAGGGAGTTGTGCATTAGACTTCAGGGGGAGTGAGATCAACTGTTACCTTTGATAGAATTTTCTTATAATAATAGTTATCATACTGTGATAAAGGTGGCACCTTATGAGGCTTTGTATAGGAGAAAATGCATTACTACCCACTGTTGGCACGAGTCTAAAGATTAGTTAGAAATTGGACTAGACTCAATTTGTGATACTCCTGAGAAGATCAAAATGATGTAGGAAAGGATTAAGGCTGCGAATAGTAAGGAAGAAGCATACGCAAACCAGAAGAGAAAAGGGGCTTAGAGTTCCAAAATAGAGACCGTGTGTGGTTGAAATTGTCTATAACAAAAGGAGTAGTGAGGTTTGGTGTTACCACCTTCACAAAATTGGAAACTTACAGCATAAGGACCTAAATTTACATGCGTTAATTTTCACTGTAGTGCATGATTTGTAAGGTGTAAAGTTTTCAAAATAGAATCCCTGAAATGATGCTTTCAATGATAGTTTTTTCCTTAAAAAACCCTTAGTAGATTGATTAATTTTCAAGTAATTTATAGACTAAATTGTAAAGTTAAAAAGGTTGGGTACTCAACTGCACATATTTTAAAGAAGGCTTACAGAGATGACATGGATGAAATTAAGGATATTTTTGGGGACCAAAGTGCTCAAGGAGTTAAAGTTAGTCATTTAATGCTTAAGGACATATATAAAGGCTTAAGTATCCCACTTTTTTTAAGGGTGAGAATGACCTTTGATCAAGTAAAGATGGTTGATAAATTGTTATTTTCCCACCTTAGATGGTTGGCCACAACCATGCCCAGTTATGGGTTAATTGTGCCAAAATTTTAAATTTTCCATTCAAATTATCTTGAGCTTAGGTGAAGGAAAGAATAAAGAAATAAAAGGTAAAGAAAAATTTAATTTCTTCCTTACCTTCCTTTATTTTTTGCCTCCACCAGCCCTAAACACCTCCTTAAGATCTTCCACCATCCTCTATAGCTACCATACCTCAAGCCTACAAGATGAAGTAAGGTAAAGAAAAAGATTCATCTAAGTGTGCACCAAAACTGGTTTCAGGTTTACATAGAGTTTCTAGTTTCTACAGCCAAGGTAAGGGTTTTAGCAAGCTTCTTGATTTGTTTACTATATTTTCAAACATCCATGAAGCTAAGACTAAGCTTGGAAGTGGGCAAAACTCTCTATAAACCAAGTTTAGGTTAAGGGGGACATGAAAGATAAGGTTTAGCCCTATTGTTATCTTGCATAATGATGGCAGTTAAAATAAGGTTTTCTAGAGCCCAAGTTAGTGTTAGGTAAGACCAATTGAGCTCCTAAGATCAAGCAAAATCTTAAGGAGGGCTGCCATAGTGTTATCATATTGTTTATTTGATTGTTTATGAACTAACCTTAATGATATGTTGTTGTCTACATTGCATATGATTGTTGTTGTGTTTGTTTGTGCACTTGGATGGCTATATTTGTGTACTTGTATTGTATTTGTGTGTTTTATTGTCTTTGAATTTCAGGTATATGGCTAAGAATTCAAGTTTTAAATGATAAGCCCTTACTAAGTTCTTGAAAGGAACTTATCCAACTTTTTGCCCACATATTAGGTGATCTTGAAAGAGAGCTTTCAAACTAACACTTGTATCTGGAATTTTCTAGTGAAATTTCAAGTACATGAACTTTAATATGTCTTTTTAATTTGTATTTTTCATGATTTTCCTAGTGTAGTTGATAATTTTAGTTTTGCTACTTTCTGTAGTACGTAGCAGCTATCTTTTGTAGTTTTTGGAGTGCATTATGCTTGTACGGTACTCAAAGAAGCTAGTGTATGTACCCAGCTAAGGTAGGACATGTATAAGATGCATATATTCTTGTAAATGATCTATGAATGCTGTATAGATGACGTTTGAACCAATGAAGTATGGTTTGAGTTGAGTATGTAAGTTTTACCACTTTGTGGTTTATGAGCTATTTTGTTGGTATTTTTACACATGGTGTTTGGAATGGCCCTCAATGGCCTTCCCAAGTATTTAATACCTGTATGGGCACTTCCAAGTTGGTTTTCCAATTAGAAGTGAAGTGCATGAATTAGTTAAAATTTTGTATGGCCATTTTAGGAATTGGTTGCCTAAATTTGACACCCTATAGTCCAGCAGCAATAACTTCCTGTAAAAGTCATGTTTAGCTATGAAATTTGGACAACACCTAGTACCCTCCAATATGAAGAATTTGGCTTTAGATTCACTTCTTTTGGTTCTTTTTAGTGAAAGATATGGCCTATCAAATTTAGTTAATTTGGGTAAGCTAAGTACTATTCATTTGGTCATATTACCCGGATAACATGTAAAGTCCATAATGGGATTTCTAGATGGACTTAATGCATCAAACTTGTTTCCTAGTGATTTTTTAAATGTATTAAAAGATTTAAAATCTTTAGGGTATAGGAGCACATAGGTAGAATTTGAGTTGGGTAAGGGATGAATGTTTGGACACATGAATGAGCACCTAGTTCACCACCGAAGGCACTGTCAAATTTACTAAAAAAAGTAAGCTAGCTCCAAGATACATTGGTCCTTATGAAATAGTAGATAAGGTTGGCAAGGTGCCTTATGAGTTAGCTCTATCGCCTAGTATGCCAAGTGTTCATATGTTTTCCATATAAGTATGCTTAAGAAGTGTCTAGTAGACACAAAGTATGCTATAGTAGTGGAAGACGTACAGTTAGAGCCTAATCTAACATACGGGGAGAAACCTATAGCCAAAATACCATAAGGCTAAAGAACAAACTGATTGCCATGATCAAAGTAAAATGGTCACATCATTCTAAAAATGTGGTGACCTAGGAAACTAAAAAAGAGATGTTCAGAAGGTATCTGGATGAGTACCCCAAGGTAAAGGCAATTTTTTAGGACCAAAATTTTTACCTGGTGGGGGGGGGGGGTGTTACCACCTTCACAAGATGGGAAAATTATAGCATAAGGACCTAAATTTATTTGCTTTAATTTTTACCATAGTACATGATTTGTGAAATGTAAAGTATTCAAAATAGACTACCTTAAATTACACTTACAGTGACAATTTGGTCCTTAAGAAAACCTTAATAGATTGCTTATTTTTCAAGTAATGTATGGACCTAGTTGTAAGGTTACAAAGGTTGGTACTCATTTGCACATATTTTAAGGAAGGCTTATGGAGAGGACATGGATGAAATTAAGGATACTGTTAGTGACCAGAGTGCTCAAGGAGGTAAGGTTAGTCATTTAATGCTTAAGGACACTTAAGGGCTTAAGTGTCCCCT
The DNA here is from genome assembly GCA_005392925.1 of Aquilaria sinensis. Classification (NCBI taxonomy): domain Eukaryota; kingdom Viridiplantae; phylum Streptophyta; class Magnoliopsida; order Malvales; family Thymelaeaceae; genus Aquilaria; species Aquilaria sinensis. The sequence continues at coordinate 337,787 of SMDT01002415.1, forward strand.
ACTTTTTTAATGGTGAAAATGACCTTTGACTAAGGTAAAGAGGATTGAAAAATTATTATTTTCCCACCCTAGATGGCCAGCCAAAACAATGCCTTAGTTTGGATTAAGTGTGCCAAAATTTAAAATATTCCATACAAATTATCTTGGACTTAGGTCAAGGGAAGAATAAAAAAAGAAAAGGTAAAGAAAAATCTTACTTCTTCCTTAACTTCCATAATTTTCATCCTCCACTAGCCCTGAACACCACTTTATGCTCTTTCACCATCCTCTATAACTATCATACCTTAGGCATACAAGAGAAAGTAAGAGAATGCAAAAGATTTAACAAAGTGTGCACCAAAACCATAGTTTTTGGTTAATGTAGAGTTCTCAACTTTACAATGAAGGTAAGGGTTTTATCAAGCTTCTGGATTATTTTACTGAATTTTTAAACATCCATGAAGCCAAGACTAGGATTGGAAGATAGTAAAAAGCTCAGCAAACTAAGTTTAGATTAAAGGGGACATGTAAGTCAAGGTTTCGGCCTTATCATTATCTTGCATATTAATGGTAGTTGAAATAAGGGTTTCTAGAGCCCAAGTTAGTACTAACTAAGACCAGTTGCCCTACTAAGACCAATAAAAAGCTTAAGGAGGGTTGCCATAGTGTTATCCTATTTTTTATTTGATTGTTTATGGGCTTACCCAAATGATACATTGCTACTAGCATTGTATTTGATTATTGTTGCATTTGTTTATGACTTATGTAAATGTGTTGTATTTGTGTGTTTGAGCATCTTTGTATCTTAGGTATACAGCTGGGAATTCAAGTTTTAAATGATAAATCCTTCCTAAGTGCTTCAATGGAATTTATGCCCTTTTTTCCCACATTTCAAGTGATCCTAAAAGAGAGCATTCAAACTAACACCTTTAGTTTCTAGAGTGCATTGTCTTTGTAGGTCTCTCCAAGAAGCTAGTGTTTGTACCCAAATAAGCCAGGACATGTATAAGATTTATATATGCATTTAAATTAGCTATAAATGTTGTATGGATGATGTTTGACCAATGAAGTATGGTTTGAGTTGAATATGCATGTTCTGTCCACTTTGTGGTTTATGAGTTGTTTTATTGGCATTTTTGTATGTGGTGTTTAAAATGGCATTAAATTCAAGGAAATGGATTTCCCAAGTAGTTAAGACCTATATGGGCACTGCCAAGTTAGTTTTGCACTAAGAAGTGAAGTGCATGAATTATTTTAAATTTTGTATGGGCATTTTGGGAATTGGTTGCCTAAATTTGACACCTTATGGTCTAGCAGCCATAACGTACTATCAAGGTTGAGTTTAGCTATGAAATTTGGACACCACTTAGTATGCTTCAAGATGAAGAATTTTTGGAATCACTTAATTTGGTTCCTTACAGTTGAAGATATGCCCTGTCAAATTTGGTTAATTTGGCTAAGTACTATTCAATTGGTCATGTTACTCGAATAACTTGTAAAGTCCATAATGGGATTTCTAGGAGGCTTAATGCCTCAAATCTATTTCCCTATGATTTTTTAAGTGTACTAAATGTTTTAAAACCTTTACAACATAGGAGGACATGAGTAGAATTTGAGTTGGACATGGCCTAATTGTTTGAAGATATAAATGGGCACCAATTGAAGTAAGAGTGCATGTAATTATGCATAAACTTTATTTTGATCCAAGTTAGGGTTTTGACCATTGTCTTCCCTGCCAAATGAGATTATATGTGAATAAGTGTGTGATGGTAAGACCAATATGCATATATTTACATAATGACCAAGAAGGCCATTTTGGTAAATAACATTATTTTGCTTGGCCTACAGAACATGCATTGCTCCTGGGAGTCGGGCACACCTAAATGATCTTATGTGATGATTGAACTATAAAACTCGAAGTGATAACATTTGGGATAAAGGCAAGTTGGCACCAAGATATATTAGACCTTTCCAAATAGTTGCCAGGATTGGCAATGTGGCATATAGGCTTGATTTACGCCCTAAGCTTGGGCATGTACATGATACATTTCATGTAAGCATGCTAAAGTGGTGCTTATCTGACTTAAGTCAAGTAATACTAGCTTATAGTGTTTGAGTGGCTCCTTGTCTTACTTATGAAGAAGAACTTATGAATGTTCTACCTAGAGACACTTGGAAACAAAGAACGAAATGGAAAAATCTGGTAAAGGTCTAGTGGACTAACCATACAGAACAAAGGGCAACATGGGAAACAAAAGCTGAAATGCTTAAAAGATACCCAAAAATTTTTCCTAAGTTGCTTAAAAATTTGGAGGACCAAATTTCTTAATAGGGCAAGGAAGAATGTCATGGCTAAGACTTGTATAGGCCATGGGTTGTACATAAAATAACTTACAATTCAATGAAAATAAGAATAAAAGGTTGAGGGCAGCATGGAAAAATAAGATGATTTAATCCGGTTTAAGGAAAAGTGGTACTCATGGTGTTAGTGTGCACATGTGTGTGCATATGCATATGGGAGGTTTAAGGTAGTATTAACTTTCAAATAACATGATGTGCTTAAATTCCTAAACTAAAAATGAGGCCTAAGGATGGGAGTCTAAGAAATATCAGAAAGGAAGGCAAAGAAAATCAAAGTGCACTATTAGGTGTACAAGAGTTTCCTTAAGATACCTATGTGTTTTTGTTGGAATTTGAGGACTTAATTGTCAAAATTTAAACCAAAGAAGGTACTATAAATGGACTAAAAATTGTAAAGAGTTGGTTAATTCAAGAAGCCATAAGTTAAACACCTCATTAGGAGGTTAAGACAAAAAATCATACACTTGCCATGGCTAGATTTGACCGCTTCCACCTTGTGCCTAGGTATGAAATGGTTTCCAAGTAGCTTATATGGTGATTAGATAGAGAGAAACATGAACAAGGCATTCATGGTTGTGGCCTAAGAGTTTTAGATTGAGAAAGGTGTGATTCAAAGGGTGAATTAGAGGATGAGGCTTGCTTAAGCGACGCCAAGATTATGTGTCCAGCACCAAATTTTCTCATAAGGGTTCAAATATGTTCTTCTATTTAATTCTAGGTTGAATTATGCATTTTATTGAGGAACACAGGCCCTAGGTGTTGGCTTGGAGCCAAGGGAATATGGTGCCGTGAAGGGGCTAGGGTTCCAAAGGCACTATGTTAAGGTTCTTGCCAGATGTGGTTAAGGCAAGTGTTAGGGCCTTGTTCAAGGTTTGGTGAATGTTTTTTAAGGTCTAGACATCTATGTTTATAGGTTAAATGACCTAAATTAAGCAATAAATTGAATGCAAACAATATGTTTGTTGTTGAGTGTGTGGAGTGTATGTCTTGTGTGTTTTGTTGCTTGGATGCATGTGCTAACTCTCATATTCTGTGTTTAGGGTAATGCTCTATATCTACTTGCATCTACCTTGTCTTACATTGAAAGTTTTAGCTTGGGAAACAATAAATTATGTGTTATGTACAATGTCTTAGACAATGTGGGCACTGGGTGATGTTTTGGTCTCTTACTAAGTAGAATGTACTCTTGCACTATTTCCTTATGATTCAAGGAAGAGCTTGGAAAATTAAGTGTGTTCCTAACCACTTTTATTAGTTTGTTAACATGCAGGTATGACTTGGGCACTTAGCGCTATTGGTAACCTACTAATGCTCAATATGTTAATCATTGTGTTTATGTCATAGGCACTTCTTACTGCCGTGGGACTAAGTGGATTATGGTTTGTTTTTAGTTCTTAGGATGCTAGTAAACTTTTGGCTGAGTGTTGAGACTATCACATGTAAATTGAGTGTGTGCTAGTGTATGTGTCTAAATTTGTGCATAGGAGGCCCTAAGGTAGGCCTACTGAGACCGTGGTGTATGTTCACTTAAACCAAAACCTGTATTGCATGTTTTTGGCACTATTAATGATGTAATATTCATTTTGGCATGTAAATAAAGTGGCTTTGCACACGCCAAAATGTGTGCCTTAGTATGCACTTGGTAGGCCGGAAGGTAGGCCTACTAGTATAGATGTGCATGTGCCTAACCCGCCAGGGCTTAACTTTTGTGTATGATATGTTTTGGCTATTCAAGCTATGTTTCCCTTATTTTTACTTCTAAGATCCATCTAAAACTAGATTAATTGGAAATTTTGGCACAAAATAGACATCAACTAATGGCCTAAATGAATTTTTCTATTTTTTGACTAAAAATAAGAAACTAAGTGCAAACTTGTCTATGTATCCTTACTGTTGTTCACTATGCAAGCCGATGGGCATCTAAGTTAATAAACTTATTAAATGGAATTCAAATGCTTGGGTTGGAAGGGTATGACATAATTGGCCATGCTTGTTGTTACCCACTCTGGGGTAGTCCAATTATGGTGCCAAAATTGTGCATTTCGACTCCTAGGATTGGTAATATTCTGTAGGCCAACAGAACACTACCCTTAGTGCACATACCCAAGTGGCCCTCTTGGGCACTATGTAAACACATGCATATTGGTCCAACCATCACACACATATTCACATTTCATGCACACCATGGCATCAAAGAAGGAAAACAGTTGCACAAGTCTTAATCTTGGACCAAGTTATGGATTTTTTAGGTTGGTTACAAAATTCTGACCAAATGAACAGTAACTCATCCAAATTTGAAATGACATATCTTTGGGTACAGGGCTCTAAATCCAGAAATTCCAAATCCCAGTTAACCCTCTAGATGTTCTCTAGGTGTGGTCAAAATCCCATACGAAGATTCATTCTACACAGTGAGATATTAAACTTTAGGTCCAAAGTCAAAATTCTGGCAACTTTTGGACCATTTTGCCCATACAATTTTTCCAAACCATGCAAACACTTCATTCCCAAGGGGAAAGCCCTCCAATGATATACCATATATATCCATTACACATAGGAATTACATTCCCTTTCCCTTAACAACTTTATGTGGCCAAAACAGAATTTACAAGTAAGCAGCCAATCATTCACACTCAGGCAGCTTTGCACCACATCACTTACATAGCCAAAACATTACTCAAATGTTCACATACTTGTATCATTTTACATACAATACATGTACATGCATACATGCACTAAAATATGGTCTTAACTCAGATAAATACGCACCCTAGGTTACAGGAGGTCCTGAGACACAATGGACTCCAAAAATAGGATGCTGGACAGCTGCTGCACAACACAATAAGTACCACCATTAAAAATACCAAATGTGCTCCTAAAATCACCAAAATTTCCAGATCATAACTAGACATATGGAAGTTCATGAACCTGAGATTTCAGATTATAAATCAACCCACAAAGGTTATTTTGAAGGTGATCTTTCAGCTGGACCTGAAATGACAGAATTAAGGGGAGTAAGTTTCATTGAGAAACTGAGTAAGGGTAGCACTTGTATTCAATAGGCAATGTAACCATCATTAAAACATGCATCCAAAGAAACTAAAACACAAAAACCACAATGCATATATACAAGATATGGCAACCAAATGCAGCAGCCAAACACAACCAACAAACACATGAAATGCAGCAGCAACAATAACCATAGATTAGTCCGTAAAACATGCAATAAACTTAAATAAATCACTATGGCAGCCCTCCTCATGCTAATGCTTGGTCTTAGGAAAATTTTAACACTAGTTAGTACTAACTTTCGGGCCGTAGAAACCCAGAAATTCGCTGCCATCACTGTGCACTTCACACTAGGTCACAAAACCTTGAACAAGTGCACTCCCCTCACTAAGCTTGGTTCATCAAGCTCATGGCTCTCTTCCAAGCTTAGCCCTAGCTCCATGGTTTCTTGAAAATATAGAAAACAACCCATGAGAGCAATAGAACCCTTACCAAAGTGGGTAGGCCGAAAATCAAGCTTGATCCTTGAAGTATCCAAGAAATAGCTCTAGTTTGCTTCCAATTGCTTCCTTTTGCCTTCAATTTCAATCAATTGCAAGTTTGAAGGTGTGGTGGATATGAAGGAAGTATGGTTGTGTTCTTGGGCTGGGGGAGGACGAAAATGAGAGAGGGATAAGTGATTTGGCCACTTAAATGGCCTTAAATGAGCTTAAGGGCACAAAACACACTTAACAAGCTTAACTTTGCTTTATGTCATTTTCTTTCTCACTAATTATGGTTTCTTTGTCTTAAACTAATTGGTACACATGTGCCCAACATTTTTGACTAATTATCAAGTCTTGGCTGCCTCTCCCATGGTGGGATAACCCCACAATTCCACCCTTAGACTTAAGTCAAAAGCTTGAACACCTTAAGGTTTACACTAGGACATTTAGGTCCTTATTGCCTTTAGTGTTTCCTTTGTCCAAACTTGCCTTCCAAGAGTAATTTGGTCCTCCAATATCACTTTCATACCATTTATATCCTTCCCATAACTCTGCAAGTCTCTTTCTTGAGAGTTTTGCAATTGAGTACCCGAATTTCCAAAACCTTACAAAAAAGTCCATAGGTTGGTTGACAACCAAGCAATCCTTTAGGCTTTTCTTGGGGGCCAAGTTACGAACTTGGAACATTTTTAAGGTGGTGTTGATCATGCCTTTTACCCACCACACTTCAATCACTATGGTGAGAATTACACAATACAATGGTTTTTAGCCATTATGACACACTTGTAATTCTCCCATTTTGTGAGGTGGTAGCACTTGTGGATCAACATTTAAACTACGTTGAATAATGTCCGGATCAATTCCAAGCATGTCATTTGGTGAGTAAGCAAAAGGATCTTTGTTTGAAGTCAAAAATTCTACAAGTTTAGCTTTTCCCTCTTCAGGAATATTTTTCCCAATTTTGGTACTTTAGCCCTTAATGAGTTCTAGATTTTTAGTTTCTATATCCCTTTCTTTAACTGAAGAATATCCATATGCTTGAGGAACCTCTGAAGTAGGTGTTACCGATGAGTGGATCCACTTATTTCGGGAAGCATGATGAGGTTTAACAAAGATCTTTTAGGCTTTTGCTTTATCAAGGATGAAAACTACATCTCCTTCCTTAGCCTCAAATCTGATGGTCAAGTACTTGACATCCGACCTCATGTGCAGGCCCTCTTGAGTTTGGCTGCATATAACAGCCTTATAGGACGAGGGCCTATTAATGATTATTAATTTCATCATCATAGAGGCATATAACTCTTTTGCATTTTATATAGCTGTTCCTTTGAGAAAAAATGGCTGCTCAATACTAATGAGGGTTGGCAATTTATTAGGACCTATACAATAGGTGGGAGAGCTCATTGGCATGAGCTTATTCGCCAATATACCAACTTTGCCAATATGTGCATGAATAGGACATCTACATTGGATTCATCACCACAAAGAATTCTTTTCACATTCCAATTTTCTATTCAGGTTGGGAACAGCTATAGATCATCGGAGGGATAACTGATGACAGATCCCTCAGGTCTTGTTAGCTGGTTTGCTCATTTTTTGAAGTTAAGAGTAGCTATTTCCTCCAATTTCCTTTTTGCCGAATGTTGGCCGGTACTGATTGTTTGAATGACCCCAGTAGAAGGAAATGGCTATTTTTGGGGACTTTTGTGGTTCACTCAAAGATTAGAATCATAGTCATCCTCATCATACTTCGGGTCTTCACTTTTTCCTCCACCCTTAGGCGATGAGAACCAAGGATGCCTTCAAAACTAGCCTTGCTTGGTGAGGGCTATAATGTACTTTTTCAGCTGGTAGTAATCCTTAATATCAAATGCATGGTCCCGATGACAGTCATAGTACTTCTTCATATTCTTCTTGTTGTTGGTGAACTTGGGTTTGGGCCTTTGGACCCTTCCCTGTCTTTCAGGAAAGAATGTTAGCCCTGGAACTGTTTAAAGCACTGAAGACGGGTGACTCCTTTTTCCTGTAATTCTTTTGAGACTACTTACTACCACTAGGCATAAACCAGTGTTTAAACTTGGTTCTTTGGTTACTCCTTCTCATGTTCCTTTTTTCATCATCGGTGGTCATCTCTTCAGCTATAATGTGTTGTTTGGCTAATTGATAGAGTTGTCCTATAGTGGTTGGCATATACTTTGAGAGCTCAAAATCCATGTTGAAAGCTTTCTAAAGTCCCTTAGTGAGTGCCATGTGCGGACCTCAAGTAAGAGGTCAATGACCTTAAAGTCTTCCTTATTGAATTAGTTGATGTAATCTTGAAGAGATTCATTGTCCATCTGGGTTATGCTAAACAATTACGATGCCTTTTTAGCCAATGCACAACTCTTAATGAACTGGTGTGTAAAAACAGTGGATAGTCTATGAAAAGAAGTGAGGAACAAAGGGTAAAGAACTATACCAAGTTGTAGCCAAACCAGAAATGGTTATCTCAAAGTGCTTGCATATTGTTGCATCATTAGCCCCACTCAGCACCATGTTTTTACATTGCTTCGAGAGATGTGCCTGTGGATCACCTTTTCCATCGTAGGAGTCTAGTTGAGGAACTATAAAATCTAGCAAAATGCGGGCATTCCTAATGGCATGTACAAATGGAGCATCATCTCTAACTAGTGTTCTAGACAGATGCATCTTTTTCTTGCCAATGAGGTGAGAGGTCCCCCAAAGTACAAACTTTTGGCTAGAAGGCATGTGATTCTTCTCCTTTTGTCCCTTTTTAGCTATGAGAAAGTGAACTCATGAATTAAGACTCATCCTTTGTTCTCCCTTTAGAAGTCTCGAAGGAATCCTTGGCTAGTGTGATAGATTTTTTTGGTGTGGGATCCATCCTAGGAGACCTTAAAGGCATAAACTATTCAAAGTGTTAGGTGATTTCAGATATGATAATTGACATAGCCCCTCGTAGGAGTGCCCAGGAAGCCTATGGGAACTTGTCTCACACTAGTCATAATTGGCTAATTGATTACGCGCACACTAGTTAAAACCTGCATAGTTTTAGTTAATTAACCTACTATGCAATCATTCATAGGTAAATACTTTGACTTGAGTGATTAAATAGGTAATAAAACCATAAAACATTGCCATGGCATTTCATTAAAATCAAATATCAAAACTATCAAAGCATACAAAACATTTATGTGGTTAACTACACAAAATCAATCGTGTGCAAACATTCACGCAAAAGTAGACTATGCTCACACCCAAGAGCGACTCTAGAGTACACTACTCATACATGAACATTGGAGGCAAACTAGTGTATGAAAACTATACACTAAACAACTCTACTAAGATCCATAACTAAACTTCCACCTTAGAGCAAACTCCCAGTGGCAAGCCTCGAAAGCCCTCCCTTGTGCTTCACTAGCCTCTAACAGCCAAAAGACAATTGTAGTTAGTACTATAACACAACCAACAAGCAAAGCACAAACTAGAATCATAAAGATTCAAATAAATTGTATACCTGCTCGTGAGCCTAGCTCAACAACCCTTAATGGTTGCCGGCCTTACAGAAAGTATCTGCACAACAAAGACTAAGGGAGCGAGAATCAATGATTCTTAGTAAAGGATTCTTCAACCTACAGGAAAAATATTGAGGACAAACATATATACATTATTTATGAAATCTACTGCGTGTGCTTGTAGTCCCATAGGAGCTCTCCTCTTCCTAATCCTCTCATGAGCATCACTCCGTGGCTAGTGACTTTTGGCCCCTAACTTACTCCTAGTAAGCCTTAGCTTATGGACCTAGTAAATTAAAACTTCCCTTGATTGTTGTGCAGGTGAACATGATGGATGCACCTCACTCGAGTTCTAAAGAGCTCACTAGGTGTACTAAGCCTCCACATAGTACCTCAAGTCCTTAGACTTGCCTAGGTTACTTGTGTACTAAACTTCCACCTTAAACCCTTACCGAGAGCGCAGTAGGCTTTCACTTGCGCCTCAAGTAATCTTGCTTAGGCAACAAGTGCACTAAACCTTCACTTAAGGCACATACCTATAGTGGGGTAGCAATGGTCATTGTTGGACTCATAAATTCTAGGTTCCATTGGACCCTCCTAGGTGAACTAAGGTTTCAATATTAGGAGCTTAAACAAAAAGGTTGAACTAGGCTCCCAATGGTACTAAACCTTTTTCCTGACTAATAGTGCTCTAATATGGTCAAGTGTCCCCTCATTTTGAGTGAAAACACCATTAAACCAAGGGTAAAACAAGCGTAGGAAAAGCATGGAAATGATAACCCTTCTTTTTAGGTTCACATGGAAACTTGAATCGCCTCAATCAGATTCATAAGCGAAAAGTTGTGACAAAAAAACTATAACTTGTCAATGCTATCAAGTGCTGGCTCCTAGGCATTAGGAGAGGTGCCACTGAGGCCTAGGCGCCAAGAGCTCCTTGCTCTACAGACAAAAAATGCACCTTCGGTGCTGAGGCATTAGAGCCCCATGCCCTAAACCTAGAAAAAGCCTCCGAAGCCTATTTGGAGGCTTCTAAAGCCTCCCAAACAAGTTTGGGATGCCATCCCACTTTGCAAACCTGTAAAACACACTTCCTAGGCAACAATGCACCATTCATTCCAAGCTGCAACACACACAAGCATCATACTAAGCTTGGAAATTCAACTAATCCAACATGACCAATGCCATCCACTAGCTAACACCATTCACTAATTTACATGAATTCTACTTCAAGCAAACAATGAATGGCATGAATCAAGCATGAATCATAAATCCCTTACCTTAATTAACCTTGAAGTAGCAACAATTAAGCATCAAACTCCAAGTTCCGAAGGTTCCACTAAGTTTCCTAGGTTCAAAGCAAAATAAGAGGCATATGGGACCAAATTAACATTAATCCAACAAAAACCCAAGCTTGATTAAGCTCAAGAAACAGGATAAATCAAGGATGAAAGCCATACCTCACACACACACTTTGCCGAAGGAAGAAAAATACCCCAAGAAGCTTTAAACCAAGAAAACAAGTGTAAAGCAAGCATCGATCCACTTGGGCACCAAGAAAACCTTCTAATTTCATCTAACAATCGTGGGTTTGTGAAGAATTGAGGATTAGATTAAGCGAGGAAGAGAGAGCTGTGAATTTTGGAGCCGAAATTGGGTGAATAGTGACAGCCCAATCCTTCCAACAAGTTTAATAACCAACAAACATATCCCTCCCCAAACTTTTATAAGTTTTGCAAATTTACCCCACCTTTAAAGAGTAACTAGGTAATTAAAAACTTTGGCAAACTTTGCTAACTTGGGCTTTGGGTTTTAAAAACATCATTTTTACTCCTACGACTCATCTCGACCTTCGAGGTGCAAATTGTCCATTCTGCCCTCGAGCAAACCTAGTGCCATAAACTGTTCAAAACTAACTAACCCTTGGATAACTTACTTAATCTTGCTAATTCATCATTAACTAAGGCATTTAAACTCAAGATTTATGAATTTACCTAGCTCACTGAGCATTCTGCTAAGAGGGCTATAACACTAATGCAATGTAATTTACATGGGAAACCCATCGTCACCATGACGAAGTGATCATCTTTTGGCAAGATATTTTTCTAGCCAGCCCGATTCCCTTTTGCTAGTAGACTATTCTTAGGCAGGGGATTTAATAGCGCTTTGTTCTTGGATGCCCATGTCATCATTATGACAATGTGCATGGTGGGTTCCCACAAACAAGGCCATTTGGTCTCCTAAACTACCACCATTGTCTAAAGCAGGCAAGGTTAGCTTATTAGTAGCCTCCCCAGTTACCAAAGTACACCTGAAAATCCAAAAGAAAGGCAGCAAAGGGGATTTTCAGAATTCCTTTATCGCTCAGGTCAGGGTAAGGGCAGAATGAGTTGTTTATGTAAGGAAAGGATGGCTTACCTGGGTTATGCAAGGCTTTCCCATTATGTAGGACCATAGACGAATAGGGTACAGAGGGGATGCCCTAATTCAGCCAACCACGTCTCTGGTTAGGATCTTGCTAGGGGCCTGCTAGCATAAAGAAACCTTTGTTGGTAGTTGTTCTCACTAGTGTAGGGTGGGCGTTCTACATGCCCTTTATGGCATAGTCATAATGGTTTTGTCAGAGGCTTGGGGATCCTTAGTGCCTCCCAGCTGATGTACCTCTACCACCAGAAGGCTATATATCGGCTATTCTATGTGAGCTCGGTGAAGGATTCTTGCTGAGGTCTTTTTACCTTTGGCCAAGGTATTGGTGTTGGTTAGGGTAGTACTTTAGCATTTTGTATGCTCTTCTACTATCTAGTTCCACTCAACTTTTGTAAGGGTTTTAGTGCTTGCAACCTTTTGGCCATCACAAACCATATCTTGTGTTACTATGAATTGAGAACTAGTTGTTCTAATCACAAACAATTCAAACAATGGTTCAACATTTAACATCAAGTCACTTATTAACTTGGCATAGATAATGGAGACTATGGATGCAGTATCAAAGAAAACATAAGCAAGCTTATAATTAAGATAAACCTTACCTTTTAGTGCTTCCTGGTACATGTAATTGGCACTTCTAGTTGAAACACCCTTCCTGGACCTCTCTTAGCTTGCACTTATTAAGGTTGGGCTACCCATGGTGCAAAATTCACCATTCTGCTTATGTGCAAGGGTACACCACCGTGTTGATTCCCTACTCCTTAGGTTTGTTCTCTAATTGGTAGGGTACTCTCTAACCCAAAGGTCCAGTGCCCCACACTCAAGAAACCACTCAGTGTCTTTATAGCAATGTAAACTATCCACTAGTTGTGGTTAACTAAAGTACAAGTTATTCTAATGCTAGGCATAAGTAAACTATGTAAAGCATTTCTTAAGAATCTATTTTACTTGATTTCTAAGGTTTATTCTGACTGTTCATATGCTTAACAAGAGTTCTTTTGAGTAATGGAGCATATGTGAAACTAAGTTTAAAAAGAATGTTTATGGCTCTTGGAGCCTAGGCTCGAGTACATTTGGGCTTAATGTAGTGATGAAATTAGTTACTAAGAAACCTTGGTGACTAAACTATCTCTCAAGAGAAATTTTTGAGGATAATGCTGAAGTTTCAATTGGTATCAAGTGGAACTTGAGGTACTACATTTGCTAGAAAGAACTTTGTTTAGGTACGATTCCCCATTTTAAATTTGGTTCATTTTCTTGTCCCTGATCTCTATTTAAACTAGGGAAAACTGGGGAAGAGCTCTAATCTACCTAGAGCACGAATTGAAGCTAGAAATCTGAGGAAATTCAAAGAGCTTGCTTGATAACTTATGGATCATGCTACTTTAACAGAGACTAGGGTTTAAGTTTATTTCATAAGGAGTCTATGAGGTAGTTGGTACTAAAAGGTAAAAACATATGATTCCCCTGCTGAAAGTATTTATTGTTGGGTTAAGTTAGTAAAAGAATGGCTTACTCATGCATTGTTAGATATGAGAAAATAAAGCTAGTCATAGGCTAAACGGATTTTATCCTTGAGAAGAATAAGTGATTTAGGGAATTTGGGAGCTAGACCTAGCGTTTTGTCAAAATCACAAGTTAGATTCCTAGTAAAGCCCATTAGTATTAGTCACTTGAGTTATGGTGCTTGCCGGATATTGAAATAAATTTTTTTGTAATGTCTAAATTGATTGAGTTGTTTAGTGTTCTTATTAAGTTCACTAGAGCTTACTCTTACATTACTTCATAAATGTAGATTAAGAATAGGATTAGTGTTTTATTTTATATTTGTGCCTAGTTGTGTCTTTTGTGGTCTAGTGAAGGTACTATTGTGAATTAATTGCCGTTGTTTAAATTTTAAGCTAGAGAATCTTGTAGAATGGGTTATTAAGCTAACCTTGAGGTTTTTGGTGTGTAGGTTGCTTTGCTAGACTGAAAATGAAGAACTTAAAGTTCTGAAGGAAAGACTGCCTAGCCTAAGTAAGCATATTTTGTTGAGCCTAGGCAGACGGAGTATTACTGGCTCTGATACTACAGCATTTTGATGTTCATAATCCTGTATGTACTTGGTCAGTACATGTTGTAAGAAAGGTGTAAGCTCTAGAGGTTAATTTGAACTTTGAAGCTTATGAATATTTTATTTGACTTTTCTCCATGAAATTTAGATAGGTAGACATTGTAGGATGTTTGCTTTTTTACATGGCCTTTTTTCATATAAACTTTCATAGTTTTATTTTTATGAGCAAGTATACATCATAGACTACCTATAGTACACCTCCTAACACCAAACTATGCCTATCTTAGAACTAGAGAATAAAAGCAGCATACTAACAAGTAAAAACTGGGAGAACAGAAAACTTGCTGGCAGTGATTAATAAGTAACTTGGAGCCCAAACTTGTTGATTTATTGCTTAAGTTACTCACCCTAGAGTAATTAGGAATGGATAAATAAGTTATGTGAGCTTAGAGGGTGACAGATATGTTATTGGAGCATGGTTATCAAAGCTATAGGAACTAGGAAAAGTTAAGAGACTACCATAATAATTAGAAATTGTCTAACATACAGGATTAATGTCTGTGGTTGTTTATGCAGGAAACCTTCAATTATGGCAACGATGAGAAGACGTTGGCAACAAAAGGAACAAATACCTCATGGGTCTAGAGTAGGCAAAAAAGAATGACCAAATGCCTCATGGGTCAAGAAGGACTAAAGATGAAAAGTAGAGGTAATCTACTAGAGGAAACTAGGGAATTGTAGCTGGTCAGAACCTATAGAACCTAGAGTTAATGCATATATTACAAGGGTTCACAAAAAGATAGCCCAGCTTAACCAGGGAATAGCACAATTGGTGCAAAGGCAAGAAGGGCAACAGAATAATTCACCTACAAAAATTCCTAAAGGTGCTCATGAGAGACATGGGGTTAGGCAAGGTGGTGACATTGGTAACCAAAAAGAAGAAGGATCTAGGCATGAAGATGAGTGTGACCTAGAAGGGAAGAGTTTGAGATCGATTCTATGGGAGTGGGAAAGACATGAAAATAAGAGGGAATATCAACAATACTATGAATATGAAGATGAAAAGGAAGAGGAAAAGGAATAAGGAGGATCAAAGTATAGAAGTGAAGTAAGGTAAAAGATTCACCAACAGTCAAGAGTGAATTTGTCACACCCCACACAGGCCCCAGCCTATGCACTCTCAGTGCCGCTCACCATTTCTACCCAAGAGTTATTTAAACACTCTTATATTCAGGTGTTATTAACCACCTTTTATTTCGGCCATTGTTGGTTAGATAGTTTTTAAGTCTTATTTTCTTAAGCTGAGGACCTGGGAGGTGCCCTAGGAGGCTTATGAGATGATTAGAACAATTTCTTGCAGCTTAGGTAAGGCCCAACCACTAACTTGCAACACAAGGCAAGGCTGTAAATCTGTAACTTGCAATACAAGCAAGGCATATAGTTAATCTGTTAAGGGTCTAGGATGTGTGCTCATCAAGTGTGCTACTCCAATGCATGTCAACAAAGATGGCCATCTCATCAAGTTTTGGAAATCAATTTTCATGTTCATGAACATTTGGTTAAGTGAAGAACAGAAGAGATTCCATACATCAAGGCACATCCTACCATATAACGTAGCATAACTTGGCATTCAAACATCCAAAATACTTACACAAAACCATAATTTATCCGAGGCTAATATACACAAAAGTAGCCTACGTACATGTACTATTAACTTGGAAACTTACCAAGAGTACCCATTGTCCAAAATCAGCCAAAGTTATGCATTACATTCAAGTTTACCTATAGTACCTGAGAAGGATCTTAAAGACTATATACATGACCATAGTCTGAAATACTAAACCTATGATCAAGTTCATAGTCATAAAGGCAAACCACCGCACTAGAGCCCAAGAACACACATCCATCCCCTCTGCTAGACAAGTCCTACAACCTACTGAAAGCATGCAAAACTTGTACCTTAAGTTTTGGGCATAAACCATAAACATAAGACTTGTAAGTATAATTCAATTAAGCCAAGTTTTAGTTGGCACACATACCTCGGCAATATGTGAACTACTTGATTCACAAGCAAGCAAACCAAGTACTAATCACTCAAGCTCTAAACCCTTGCCTGAAACACAAATATAATGGGCATGAGTATTAATACTCAGTAGGATTCACAACCAACCATATTTGGTCTATTTAGTTAAGTCCAAGACTTAACCTCCACTAGCTTAACTTATCCTGCAAGAAAGACATTGATAACACAAGAACACAATACACACATATAGTAACCGAGGCATAATAAGCATAATTAATGATACCTACAAGTGGTGAGCACACACAAATAAACAATCAAACACACAACTCACACACACACCACAAGTTCAGAATAGGTCGAAACCACTAGTATGTGTTCATAGGTGTCTTTGTACACCTAACTTCACCATTCCAATCCTCCTTCCACTAGAGCTCCAAAACATTAGTAAGTTGGCCTCCCTCACTAAAGTTTCTAACACATACCATTAACTTGACTAGCTAGCCAAAACAACAAGAACCTGAAAGTTCTTCCATAAGCCCATCAAGCAACTAAGATCACATAGCACACATTGACTATCACTTAGCTACTCATAACTACTTGTTCATGGAATATTTGCCTAGCAAGCAAGTAGAACATGAATCCTACCTCAATAAAATGCTTGAGCTCTCGGTTATGCTTGAGTATCCAAGTCCGAAATGTGTCTTCCAAACCAAAACTTCCTAGCACATTTCAACTATCATTTAATCACTAATATCACTTGATCATGGAAAATTTCCCAGAAAACCAAGTGAATTATTAATCTTTACCTCAAGATTGAGCTTGAGCAACTCTCGGCTAACCTTGTACTCTTCAATATCAAGCTTTAACCTTAAGGTTCTAAGTCACCTGTTGCCAAAAATGACCATCCAAGCTTGATTATGTCTTCAAGATTCAATTTCCTTTCAAAATGGCATGGAATCGGCAGCCAAGCACAAGAACAATGCAAAAGCTCTCAAGTTTCGGCCAAGAACACAAGTGGAAGGCTTTGACCGAAACAAATTTTTAATTTACTAAGTGGGAGCATGCTAATCTGGTTATGGCCACATGGATTCAATAATGGCTTAATGTCATTCTCAACCTTGAACTAATTTGCATGGCTCATTTAGCCCTTCAAGGATCCATGACTCCATTTTAGTCACTAAAACACATGTAATTTTGGCAATAATTTTGTTTCTTGGCTGACATTGCCAAGTATAATGTAAAATGGCTGAAAATGGCCAATTTCTCCTTGCATGTTTTGGCCATTTCACAAAGGCAATGGTTCATTAAACAAATGAAAAAAAAATGATGCCATAATTCTTGGTGGGAGACAAGGCTTGACCGGCCATAAAAAGCTACCAAAAGTTGGTTTAATGCTCCACTTATCCTTGTACTTATTTGCATGGCCGAAAATGCTAATTTAAATTTCATAGTTTCACTTGTAGCACTAGTTTAAGTGTACAATATGGCCCTTAAACTTTTTTTCATGCCATAAACATCATAGTCTATTTTTCATGTGCACTTAAAACCCAAACTTTTGTAGTTTTGCACTTACACTCTTATCCTTATTTTCAATCAAGTCCCTCATGTTTATTTTTTGTTTTCTCCGCATTCTTGGCCTAAGCCAAGTACTGAGGGATGGTCCTAATAGAATTCACATGTACAAAATGCACTTGTGATGCATTTGTGACCACCTCACAAAAATAGGAGAATTACAAGTGTCTCATAATGGCTAAAAATTATTATATTGTGTAATTCTCACCATAGTGATTGAAGTGTGGGGGGTAAAAGGCATTATGAACACCTCCTTAAAAGTGTTCCAAGTTAGTAACTTGGCCCCCAAGAAAAGCCTTAAGGATTGCTTGTTCGTCAAGCAACCTATGGACTCTTTGTAAGATTTTTGAAATTCGGGTACTCAATTGCAAAACTTTTACAAAAGAGATTTGGAGAGTTATGGGAAGGACATGAATGGTATGAAAGTGCTATTGGAGGACCAAATTGCTTATACAAGATGAGTATGGACACAGGAAAATACAGAAAGGCTTTAAGGACTTAAGTGTCCTATTGTGTGCCTTTGGTTGTTCATGCTTATGACTAAAATCAAATGGAAGTTTTGTGGGGTTATCCCACATAAAGAGGGATTGCTATGGCATGGGATAAGGAAGTCAAATGTGGGCCAAGTAATTAAGGTAAAGAAACCATGGTATTGTAGCAAGGAAAATGACATAAAGCTTGGTTAAGCTTGTTAAGTGTGTTTAGTGCACTTAAGACCATATAAGTGTCCATTCTTGTCCTTATCTCCCAAATTTCGGCCTCCACCAGAAAAAAGGAAGCCAGCCCTCCCCTCCATACTTCCTCTATAGCCACATATGGTTGTTAAATTAAAGGGAATGCATTTCCTATGTGTAAAGGACATATATGTGGCAGCCTTGGAGGGCTTTCCCCTTGTGAATGAAGTGTTTGTATACTTACGAAATTTTGTATGGGCAAAATGGTCATAGAGTGACCAGAATTTTGACTCTGCACTTAAAGTTCTATATCTCCCTGTGCAGAAAGAATCTTCATATGAAATTTTGATCACACCTAGATAACATCTATTGGTTAAACCCAGATTTTTAATTTCTCAATTCGGATCCTTGTACCCAGAGTTATGACATTGCAAATTTGCTAAGTTACTATTCATTTGGTCAGAATTTTGTAACCAACTTAAAAAATCCATAACTTGGTCCATAGGTGGGCTGTTGATGTAAAAAAAATTCCTTGGTTTGATCTAAGTCTCTACTTGATAATGAAGTATAGAAAACATGGGGTTACATTACTAGAATGATACAGTTTATTAGCGGAAGTTACAGGTGCAGTGGCCAGTCAGTACAACTTAACAAGATTGCCTAATGTGTGGTAGCCAAGATTAAGACTTGTGCTGGTGTTTTCCTTCTTTACTGCCATGGTGTGCATGAAATGTGAATATGTGTGTGATTATTGGACCAATATGCATGTGTTTACATAGTGCCCAAGAGGGCCACTTGGGTATACACGTGAAGGGTAGTGTTCTAATGGCCTACAGAACATTACCAATCTTGGGAGTCTAAATGCACAATTTTGGCACCATAATTGGATTACCCTAGAGTGGATAACAACATCCAAGACAAGAAGGTATTGATAGAAGTAAAGCATAGAGAAAACATCATAAGGATAGGGAGGAAGTTAAAGAAAATATGACATGGGTGTTGTCGTTTCAAGGATGAAGGCCACTAACTTATGATGGATGTCGGGAACCAGAAAAGGCATAAGATTGGCTACATCAAATATAAAACATCTTTGAGATCTTGCCTTGCAATTTAAATTAGAAAGTCATTTTAACTATCTTCAAATTGATTGGAAGGGCTAAAGTATGGTGGTGGACCACTAGATGGTGTTATGAGGACCATAATGCCAGAAAGGCTAAGAACAGAAGAAGGGAAATAATATGCCAAAGGCCTTAAAAAATTAGTTTATTAGTGAAGTTACTATAGATAGAAAATTGTTGGAGTTTGAACAATTAAACTAGGGTGATATGTCAGCAATTAAATATGAGCAAAGGTTTAACACCCTGGTAAGACAAGCACCTTAAATAGAAAGAGATAAGGTGTTGATAGCCAAGAAGTTTCTTAAAAGGCTAAACCCAAAGATAAGGTAGTTTGTAAGGCCCTTTACAGTAAAGAGCTATTACAAAGTGGTTCAAAAGGCTTTTACTGTAGAGTAAGATCAGCTAAGGTTAAGGCAAAAGCATAATAGGCCAAGAGAACCTGGTGCTCTAAAGCTTGAGAAAAAGGAAGGAAAAGAAACAATAGAGTTGAGTCGAATGCTTAAGAAGTTCCTAAAGAAGGGAAATTATGGTCCTAGATACAATAAATGCCAGAAGTTTCATGGCACTAAAACCTGTTACTTGGACCTAGATGCTTGTTTAATGTGTGGATCCTTAGATCATTAGTGAAAGGACTGCCTTAAGAGACTGAAAAATAGGATACCAATGCAAGTTGGTAGGATGCTAATTTAAGTTTGTAATCTAGGGCAAAGAGTTCAAGTTTAGTCTATAAATGAATAAAGTGCACAACCAGCACAACTGGAAAGAATTTTCAAGTTGGAACTAGTAGCAAGAAAGCCACAAGAAGCTTTAAAAGGTACCAGTTACTTAATGGAAAGCCATGTTTAGCATTGTTTGACACTGGGGCTAGCATATCTATGATAGTTACTCATATAGTTTTGAGAGAAAAAATGCCACATAAGTTTATTGTTGAGATGATGATTGTGAGGAATGCTGGAACACAATGGCTTATGACTAATACTCTAGTAAAAGAGTGTAGGTTGACTTTGGGAGATATAGTTATAACATTTGATTTGTTTGCCCTAGATGTGAAACAGGTTTGAATGTTATCTTATGTATGGACTATTTAACAACAAAACAAGTTCAAATCAACTACTTGCAAAGATAGTTAGTGTTTCCTAACTCCCAAAGTTACAAGCTAGGTGACTCATATAAAAAGGAAGGGCAAGTTCAAAGTGAAAAATTAGACTTAATAGAGAAAATTCTCATCATAGATGAGGATGTGTATGCATTGAATACAGATTTAGTGGGAGCTAAACACCAAGAGATTTCAATAGTGAGTCAATACCCAGATGTGTTTCCCATAGATTTTCCCGGTTTGTCACCTTCTAGAAAAATAGAATTTGTGATTCATTTACAACCAGGAGTAGCTCTAATAACTATCCCTCCCTATAGAATGTCAACCCTTGAGATGGAGAGTTGAGAAAACAGTTGGATAAGCTACTACAAAAGGGTTATATAAGGCCTAGTGTCTCACCTTTGGGTGCTCCTATTCTATTTGTTAAGAAAAAGGATGGGACACTAAGGTTTTGTATATACTATAGGAAGTTAAATGCTTTGACCATAACAAACTTACACTCATTTCCTAGGATAAAAGATCTATTTGATCAACTTAAAGGGGATAGAGTGTTTTCATAGTGAGAGTGGTGAGGAGTTGCTTGGGTTTAGCTGGGTATTACAGGAGATTTTTGGGAAAAATTTCTGTGTCAACTTCTCCTTTAACTCAGTTAACCAAGAAGGACCACAAGTTTGAATGGACAGAAGCTTGCGAGCAAAGCTTCCAAGAATTGAAAAAAAAAGTCTTACCACAACCTCTATCTTAGTGTTTCCTGATCCTATAAACCTTATACCATTTATATAGATGCGAGTGGTCAAAGTATAGGTTTTATGTTAATGCAAGATGAGTAAGTGGTGGGTTATGGATCTAAAGAACTTAGACCCTATTAGTTAAAGTACCCCACCCATGATGTGGAGTTAGTAGCTATAATCTAGGCATTAAAATCATGGAAACAATACTTAATGGAAAGAATATTCAAGATTTATGCAAGTCATAAAAGGCGTAACTATTTATTTACACAAAAGGAGCTTAATATGAGGCAAAGAAGATGGCTAGAGTACATTAAAGATTTTGATTATGTCATAGATTGCACAATTGGGAAAGAAAATGTTATTGTTGATGCTTTGAGTAGAAAATATTCTAGAGTTGTAAGGTTTATGGATAAGGGTAAGGAAGTACAAGAAGAATGTAGTTTCTTGGACTTGTATAGAAAGTGGAAGGAGTGGGAGGAACAAAAAGTCATGGTCTTTACAATAGAATTTGGGTTGTTAAAGATAATTAAGGAAGCCTAAATTTTGGGTAAGAACATTCAGAAGGTCATTATGGAAAATAAGGTCAAAATGTAGAGGACTACAATTACCATGATGGGATCTTGTATTACAGGATTAAGATATATGTCCTTAATGATGAAATTGTGAAGCAACAGTTGCTCATAGAAGCTTACTTAAGTCCATTCACTATACACCTAGGTTGTGAGAAAATGCACAAAGACTTGAAACCCTACTTTTGGTGGCCAGGAATGAAGTAGCAAATTGTTGAGTTTGTGGCCAAATGCTTGACTTGCCAACAAGTCAAGGTTGAGCATCACAAAGCTAGTGGAAAATTCAACCTTTTACCTTACCAATGAGGAAATTGGGAGCAATAACTATGGATTTCCTCATATGACTACTTTTGACCAAAAGCAAACACAATGCCCTCTGGGTAGTGTCAGATAGGCTAACAAAATCAAGCCAATTTTTGCTTACTAAAGTGACTGACTTTATGGAGAAACTAGCACAAATTTATATAAGAGAGATTATAAGGTTGTATGGCATTCCTAATAGTAAAGTGTCAGATGGAAACTTAGATTTAGCCCTAGGATTTGGCAATCTTTATAACAAGCTTTGGGTACTAGGGTTCACTTAAGTACTGTTTTCACCCTTAGTTAGATTGCCAAACTGAGAAACTGGTCCAAGTTTTAGAGGATTTGTTAAGGGCTTTTGTATTAAATTTTGAAGAAACATGGTATCAACACTTGCCATTAATAAAGTTTTCATACAATAATAGCTACCAAAGTAGCATTGAGATGGCTTCTTTCGAAGATTTAAATGGAAAAAGAAGTAAAACTCCCCTTTTTGGGTTGATTCCATAAATAGATTAGGTTCAAGCCCTGACATAATCCAAGAAACCTTAGAAAAGAACAGATTGATTCAAGCAACATTGAGAACAGTAAACCATAGACAAGAAAGGTATGCTAATTTAAAGATAAGAGACTTAGACTTTTCTATGGGGGGACAAGGTATCATTAAAGACCACTCCTATAAAGGGGATTTCCAAGTTTGGTAAGAAAAGTAAATTAGGTCCTATGTTCATTGGTTCTTTCAAGATTCTAGAGAAAGTTGGTGACATACCATATAGACTTGCTTTACAATTTTTCATGGGTCAAGTACATAATACATTTCACATTAGCATGCTTAAGAGATATGTCTTAGACCTCAATCATGTGTTATCTCTAGAATTTATTCCATTGACACCTAATTTGAACTATGAGGAAAGGCTACTAAAGATACTGGCTAGAAATATCTGTAAATTAAGAAATAAACGAATACCTATCGTAAAAATTCAATGGTCTCACCATAATGAATTTGAGACAACATGGAAATTAGAACAAGTTATAAAAGATATGTATCCTGAGGAGTTTTCTAAGCTCATAGAACATTTTGGAGGACCAAATTTTTGTAGGTGAGGGAAAACTGTAACCTCTTCATTAAATGTGATTAACTAAAGTACAAGTTAATCTCATGCTAGTCACAAGTGAACTATGTAATACATTTGTGAAGATCATATTTTACTTGCTTTGTGAGATTTATTGTGATTTTTAATATGCTTAATAAGAGTTATGTTGAGTAATAAAGCATGTGGGAAACAAAGTTTAATTAGTACGTTTATGGTTCTTGGAGCCCAACCTCGAGTACACTTGTGGGTACTGTAGTGATAAAATTAGTTACTAGAAACCTTGGTGACTAAATTGTATCTTAAGAGAAATTTCTAAGAGTAAAGCTTTGGCTTGAATTGGTATTGAATGAAACTTGTGGTACTGCATTGCTGCATGCAACTTTGTTAGGGTAGCATTTTGGGGTTTTCAACCACACTATCGTTGCATGTGGTGTGCTGGTAGGAACCAGATTTCTAGCTTGAATTTGGTCTATTTTCATGTGTTTGACATCCATTCAAACTAGTGGAAATAGAGAAAGAGCTCTAATCTACCTCGGGTATGAATTCAAGCTGGAATTCTGAAGAAATTTGAAGAGTTTGCTTGATAACTTATGGATCAAGTTGCTTTGATTAAGATTAGGGTTGAAGTTAATTTAGCAAGGAGTCTTTGAGGTAGTTGGTACCTAAAGGTAAGGACACATGATTCCCCTACCAAAAGCTTTGATTCTTGAGTTAAGTTAGGAAAATAATGACTTACTCATGCATTATTGGGGATTTGAAACTATATAACACCTGGGTGAGGGAAATAAGCATGGTTTCATGATTAGTTGTTCCTCTGACCAAAGGATCAGGGATTAGGCAAGCTAGTCCTAGGCTAAATGGGTATTAACCATGAGAAGAATAGGTGATTTAGGTAATCTGGGAGCTAGACCTAGTGTTTTGGCCGAATCACAAGTTACTAGTGGAACTCAAGAATATTTGTCACTTAAGTTATGGTGCAATCTAGATATTGAAATTAATTTTTTTTGTAATGTATTAATTGACTGAGTTATTTAGTGTTCTTACTAAGTTCCTTAGAACTTTTTCTTACATTGTTTCATAAATTCAAAGCAAGAAAAAGAGTAGTGTTTAATTGTATATTTGTGCCTAATTGTGTCTTTTGTGGTCCAGTATTAGTACTCTTATGAATTTATTGCTATTTTTTTAAATTTTCAGCTAGAGGTTCTACTATAATTAATCAACCCTTGAGATGTTCAGTGTGTAGTTTATTATGGTAAACTGAGAAGGAAGAACTTGAAGTTCTGAAGAAAAGATTGACTAGTCTAAGTATGTATATTTTGTTGACTCTAGGCAGATAGAGTACTAGTGTCTCTAATACTGGAAAATTTTGATGTTCATAATCCTATATGTACTTGCTCAATACATGTTGTAAGAAAGCTGTAAACTTTGGATGTTAATATGAACTTTGATACTTTTGAACATTTTATTTGACTTTTCTGCATCAGATTTAGATAGATTGAGATGGTATGTTAGGGTTTTGGGAGCCAAATAACATAACAGAATTAACCAAAACCCTTTACGGATCCAACTGAAATAGGATTAATCTAGTGTCCAAAATTTACATACTCTGTAGGTTGAGATATTTTGCCCATTTGTTGACCCAAATCAAAACACTTGAACAATTGACATGTTCAAGGTCTCTACAGTATCCAGAAGAACCTGTCGAATCACTATGCCTCATCTAGGTTCTAACAGGAGCATTCGTCTTGTACCAGTAGTGCTAGCTTACATCCTTGCATCCTCCAATGAAAGACAAGAGAGGAGCATGGCTGGAGGTTTTCTAAATGCTTTCTAAATTTCATCCTAGGGAGGCTCTATCAAATTAACACTATAAAACATATATATAGGGAAGCAAAACTCCCAAGACAATTAGGTTTCGTAAGCCTAATCTAATTGGACCTAATTTAAGGCTTAATAATGGCACAACTCTTGGGCTAATACATAATTCAAAATAATCATGAAACTAAAACCAAAGAACTTAGCCCATGCACTCAAATAATCCCATTGGCTCTAAGTGTGACACCTTATAGACTCTTATCATGTTGGTAATGATCATAAATCACATTTATAATCATAAACAATGAGCAGTGTCTAGCAACATATCATTGTTACCTATGTGACAATGATTCAACTAAATTTCAATGATCATTATTTGTATATGCCATCATCCTTTTGTCCAAGGATATCAAGACTGAGCATGAAACGTAGAATGTGTCACTCTTGTATAGCCAAAACTTTGGTTTCTTGATTCCTGAGTAGGCTAACTTAAACTTATGGTGTTTAAGAATGCTATTATTTTAGGGTTATAATTATTTGTACATACTAGGGACATTTGACAATACTATTATTCTAGGGTTTTAATTATGTTTAATTATGTTACACAAAACCAAACAACAAACACAATTATTGGAATAATGCCTCAATAAAATATCATGACTCAGTATGCATAATAGAATCATCTCATGATTGGCTTTTGGGTACAACACTAATAGTAGGATGTTTGCATTTTTGCAGGACCTTTTCTTGAATAAAATTTGGTTTTTTATTTTTATAAACAAGGATACATCATACACTTCCTAACACCAAACTATGCGTCTGCTGTGCCTAGAGAATTAAAGCAGCATAATAATAAGGAAAAACTAGGAAATTGGAAAGCCTACTGGTAGTGATTAATTGGTAACATGAAGACCTCACTACTTGACTTATTGATCAAGTTAGTTACCATAGAGTAAATAGAAGTGGATAACTAGGTTTTTTAGGCCTAGGGGGTGAGAGGCAAGTCTTTTTTCCATGATAGTTATTGCACTTTTAGCCTGGCTTATTTTTTCTCTTCTTGTTCCACTTCTTTAAATGACTTGAAGGTACTTCTTCCCTCATTCTTTTCTTGTTGTGCTTCAGTACTCTATTGGTCCCTTCTGGTCCAAACCTAATAAGTTATTGCTCCTTAAACTCTTGTTCCAAGGTAAGAGCTTATTGTCCCATTTTATTGTAGTCTTTCACCATAATAGCACTAGTGATTTGTCAAAGTTCATGTTTTAGCCCCCTAACAAACCTTTTTGACTTAAGCACCTCTTGCCAACCATACTGGGGTGCATATCTAATCAAGGAACTAAACCTTTTATCATATTCCATTACTGACAGAGAGCCCATGACCAGTTGATCAATTTTCATCTATTTTTTTTATCTTTGATAGCTTCACTAACAAATTGGCTTTGAAAAACCTGAAGAAATTCATCCCATCTCATGGCTCTCCTTTTGCTCTTTGCTTTTTCTCATGTATACTTTGGAAGGTCCCTTGGACTATTCTCCACCAAAGTTTAGCACTACCTTCTAGTTGAAAGGTAGCCAAAATCATCTTCTAGGTTGGGTCCAGTATTCTATTGCTTTTATGCCTCTTTCACCACTGAAAATAGTACCTTTAATGCCAAAAATCTTTCCAGCTAACCATCTTCTAATCCTTCATCTTGCCTTTCTTCCTTAGCTCTTGCCATATTTCTATTCTTAAGAGCTTATTCCCTGGCTCTAACCCATGTTTGAAGGGTCTCTTTTTCACTATTCTACTATATATCTCTTAACTTACTTCCACTTGTATCATTTCTTCCTATATAATCTTAAATCTGACACTTCTTTTTCTAGGGTTCCTTTTTTTTATTATCTTGACCTTCCCTTGTTATTTCTATTCTGCTCCCTAGTGCATTCTTTACTTTCACTTCCTTATTTAGCACCCCTTTACCCTTGGTATCTTTCTCTATTCTTCAAGCATTATTGCCTTGCATTGGTAGTTGTCCCTGGTGTAGTGCATTCATCCTAGTTACCAGCTAAGGAATAGCCCCATGCATTCTATCAACCATGTGTTCCATTCTTTGTTGGGTGTTTCGACTTGGTCCTGGCATTGCATTTCTGTTTGCAACCTCATTCACCCTTCTCTATTCAATTTCAGCCCTTTTAGCCTCAATACCCACTACCCTATTGGCCTCAGCCTCACTAGCCTCTGGAATTCGAGCCTTGGGATCCTATTGATCTCCCCTTTTTAACTTTTTCCCTCTTATCATCATACTTCTTGGATAAGTAAACAACACAAATTTCTAACTACTCAATAAATAGTGGACTATTGTATAGCTACCTGTTTTCTTCCCCCCCAAACCTACTATAACACCATTTTGTCACAGTGTTATTTGCCCCTGGGCTAGTCAGCCTAAATTTGATCAACCAGATTTAGCAACAAAACAAGGCTAAAATAGGGTCCAACATATACGATTGCATTAAAATGCTTACAAAAGTTGTTTGAGAATACTATAATGTTGTTTTTGTTAACTAATTGCCTAGGTATCTTGTAGTAGTTTTGTTTTACTTAGAAACACACACTTAATTCTTAATTGTAGGTGATGATTCTAGCAAAAATATGGAATGCACCTCAATCTTGAGCAAACCAAGGAGTTGAACAATTAGGGAAAACAACCTTAGAAACACAGTTTGCCTTGTTAGGAATTAACAAAAAGGAAACTTGTGCATTGTAAATACGAAAGTCTACTCAACACATATGCGATGAGAATGAAAAAGTAAACACAAATGATTTAAATAAGTATATAACAACCATTAACACCTAAGTTCACTACAAGAATTTAAAGAAACATAACCAAGTTGTAACACTAAGTTCCACCCTTTATAGAAGTTTAGCCCTAACATAGAATTTGAGTATCTAAGCATTTTTCTTCATTCGCCAGCCACTGTCCAAGTCCAAAAGCTTTGTACAATGTTATAATGGAAGCTAAACAAGTTAACAAAAAAATTGAGCAAAGTTAAAAACAAGTATTTAAACTATATTTGTTAGTAAGACCTGGGCAAGAGCAAGTCAGTGCTTTACTAATCAACTAACTATTCTTTTGCAAGAAAGACAAAATAGGCATAAGTTTTAGGAGTGTTGTGATAGCTGAAGGCTATCAACCATGAGACCTCCTAAGAAGCTAACTTGACACCACGCTTGGAAAGATATATGGCCAACTTCAGGAAAAAGGCTCATCATCACCCTCAGATTTACGGGCTACCAACCTCAAAAAAATAGGTCCATCACCCCCGATAAAGGAAAAAGTCTCCCAAGGATGGTTCACCTTTTTGAAAGGCCTTCTCTTGTAGCCCTCGGGAAAATCCACATTTGAAAGGGTCTCACACCCCCGAGGGGGTCTTGTTCATAAAATGACAAATACAATTGAGGAACCTCTGACAAAGAAGCCTTGCACACGCCCCTACCCTCTGGCTAGAATGGCCTACAACCAGTTGGAGATATCTACGTCTGAAGGTACAGACCAGATCTAGTTGGACACATGTCATGATTTGGGCAAGCTGTGCAAAACCGCCTCCTCCCTCCATCTTCCTATAAATACTTAGGAGGCTCCTTGGTAAGGATAGTGGGACTTTCTCTTTCCTATTCTCTGCTCTTAACCACTGCTTTCCCATATACTGGCTTGGGTGTCAAAGGCTCCTCCATCAGAAACACACTCTGGGGAGCTCCTAACCCACGTTCTTCAAAGTCTTGCAGATATCTTCTCATTGGAAGTCTCCCCTTCAGACCAACATGTCACACAATGAGGATGCCACCGGGCGTCATTTGGTGCCATTTGTGGAAACCCATTCTCAAGTCGCTGTTGTTGAGACCCGGTATTCAAAGGGCAAGGGACTCGTGAGGGCCTAATTGTTAGTGTGTTGCCCAAAAGGCCAAACATGAGATGATTGTATTTTTGCACATTGAGTCATGATATTTTATTAAGGCATTAATCTAGCAATTATGTTTGTTGTTTTGTTTCTGCGTAACTTAACAAACATAATTGTAACCCTAGAATAATGATATTCTCAAACGTCCCTAGTCTAGTATTATTGTGGAGCGGGTTGCAATAATATATATAACGACTAGCATATGTGGAGACTAATATGAGATATGTAGTCTACATATGGGTACAAGTTGGAGAACTTGTGTACTGGACCGACCCACCATGAGAACACTTCATGGATCGTTATATGAGTGTCATAAGTGATCCTCATAGTGATCATGGTATATGTAGTCCTTCGACCTAAGATCATCAATGTTCCCTACATGTGAGTCCCATACTTTGATACTTTCCTTTGTTGCTCGTAACTGAGTGAACTTGAAGGAGGTCATTGGGTATGTCACATATCATGCGAAGGCATTTGCATGATCAAGATGGGATTTTTCCCTCCTATGTAACAGGAGTGATATCTTCGGGCCCTTTGATAGAGTAAGACTTAGAAAAATGCATGGCCAAGCTCAGATGAGTTGATACACGATATCAATGTCATCAGTTTAGGTTAGTATGCTCGGTAATCAAGAAACCAAAGATTGGGCTATACGAGAGTGACACATTCCATGTCTCGTGCTTAGTCTTGATATCTTGGACAAAGGGACAATGGCATATATCGGTGATGATCATAAAGGTTTAGTCGAATCATCGACAATCTTGTCACTTGGGTAGCAATGATGTGTTGCTAGACACCGCTCATTGCTTATGATCATAAATGTGATTTATGATCATTGCCAACGTGGTAAGAGCCTATTAGGTAGCACACATAGAGCTATTTGGATCATTAGAGTGCATGGGCTAATAATTTGGGTTATGGTTTCACTTTAATTTTGTATTATTAATAGGCCTAAGAGTTGAGCCATTATTAAGCCTAAAATTAAAGCCTAATTAGATTAGGGGTTTGAAACCCATTAGGCCTGGAAGTTGAGTCTCACTATAAATACAACTTCTAGTGAGAAATTCCCAGGTCTCCTTGCCCTAGCCTCCCAAAAGTCCTTATTAAATGAATTAAAATACATGACTCTTACACTGCATATTTTCTGTTGTAGATAGCCACGGCACAAAACACATCGACACTTTCGTTGCGATCGATCCTTGAGAAGGAAAAACTGAATGGGACCAACTTTCTCAAATGGTACCGAAACTTGAGGATAGTCCTTAAACAAGAGAGAAAGGCTTATGTCCTAGAGTAGCCCTTTCCGAATGAGCCTACTGCTACTGCTCCAAAAGCTGAAAGGGATGCTCACAAGAGGCATTCTGATGATGCTTTGGGTGTTGCATGCCTTATGCTTATTACCATGGAATCTGAGCTTCAGAAGCAACATGAGAACATGGGGGCATTTGATATGTTCGAACATCTCAAAATGCTTTTCCAAAAGCAAGCTAGGCATGAGAGGTTTGAGACCTCTAAGGCATTGTTTCAGTGCAAGATGTCTGAGGGAAGTCCCGTGGGTCCTCATGTGCTCAAGATGATTGGGTACATTGAGAATCTTGAGAATTTGGGATTTGCTCTTCAGAAAGAGTTGGCTATTGATGTAGTCTTGCAATCATTGCCTGAAAGCTACAGTCAGTTCGTCATGAACTATAACATGAATGACCTTGACAAGTCCCTCCCTGAATTGCTCAACATGTTGAGAACTGCTGAGCAAAACCTTAAGAAGGCTAAGCCCATTTTGATGGTTCAAAAGGGCAAGGGAAAGGGAAAAGCCAACAAGAAGAAGGATAAAGCTAATGGAAAGTCCAATGCTAATTCTTCTTCAGCTGCACTGAAACCAAATGGTGGTGTGGCAAAGGAAGGGGAGTGCTTCCATTGTAAGCAACCTGGACACTGGAAGCGCAACTGCAAGCTCTATCTTGAAGAACTTGCTAAGGAAAAGGGAAGTAAGACTTCCACTTCAGGTATTTTTGTTATAGAGGCTAACTTTTCTACTTCCTCATCTTGGGTATTGGATACTGGATGTGGATCTCACATTTGTGCAAATGTGCAGGATCTAAGTAGAAGTAGAAGATTGGCCCGAGGTGAAGTGGACCTACGTGTTGGAAATGGAGCAAGGGTTGCTGCCTTAGCCGTAGGGACTTATGTTCTCACTTTACCTAGTGGATTAGTTTTAGAATTAGACAACTGCTACTTTGTGCCTACTATTAGTAGAAATTTGATTTCTGTTTCTTGTTTGGACAAGAAAGGTTTTTCATTTATAATAAAGGACAAATGTTGTTCTATTTATTTGAATGAAATCTTTTATGGTAGTGCTCAACTTAGCAATGGGTTGTATGTTCTAGACCTCGAAGATCCAATCTATAATGTGAATACCAAGAAGGTCAGATTAAATGATTCGAACCCGACCTATCTCTGGCACTGTCGCTTGGGCCATATAAATGAGACCCGCATATCCAAGCTCCATAAGGATGGACTCTTGGACTCATTTGATTTTGAATCATATGAGACATGTGAGTCATGTTTGTTGGGCAAGATGACCAAAGCCCCATTCACAGGGCAAAGTGAAAGGGCTAATGACTTACTAGGACTCATACATAGTGATGTATGTGGCCCTATGTCTACACAAGCTAGAGGAGGTTTCCAATACTTCATTACTTTCACTGATGACTTCAGCAGATATGGCTATGTGTATCTTATGAGACACAAGTCAGAATCCTTTGAAAAGTTCAAAGAATTCAAGAATGAAGTAGAGAATCAACTCGGGAAGAGTATCAAAGTGCTTCGATCAGATCGAGGTGGAGAGTACTTGGATCGAGAATTCCTTGACTATCTGAAGGAGTGTGGTATAGTATCACAACTCACTCCACCAGGTACACCTCAATGGAATGGTGTATCTAAAAGGAGAAATCGAACTCTGTTAGACATGGTTCGCTCTATGATGAGTCAAGCTGACCTTCCAAACTCCTTTTGGGGACATGCTCTAGAGACAGCCGCTTTTACACTAAACCGAGTTCCATCTAAATCGGTTCAAAAGACACCATATGAGATATGGAGTGGGAGGCATCCCAATTTGTCTTTTATGAAGATTTGGGGCTGTGACGCTTATGTGAAACGTCAATCCTCTGACAAACTAGGGCCCAAATCTCAAAAATGCCTTTTTGTTGGGTATCCCAAAGAAACAAAGGGTTACTATTTCTACAATCCTTCTGAGCAAAAAGTGTTTGTTGCTCGAACTGGTGTCTTTTTAGAGAAAGAGTTTATCTCTAAAGAAACTAGTGGGAGGAAAGTAGAACTTGAAGAAATTCAAGAACAACAAGGAGACATCGAACCTGAAATGGAACCTGAACAGACACCACAAGATGTTGTGGTTCAAGAGTCTGTTCCTGTAGCACAGAGCCCACGTAGGTCTGGTAGGATTCGGCGTGAGCCTGAGAGATATGGATTTCTCATGACTCACACTGGTGATGTGATGCTCATGGATCAGGATGAGCCCACAACCTACCAACAAGCTATGTCGGGGCCTGACTCTGAGAAGTGGCTAGTGGCCATGAAATCCGAGATGGAATCCATGTATGAAAACCAAGTATGGACTTTGGTTGACCCACCTGAAGGGGTAAAACCCATAGGGTGCAAATGGGTTTTCAAGAAGAAAACTGACATGGATGGTAATGTGATTACCTTTAAGGGACGATTGGTTGCAAAAGGTTTCAAGCAAATTCATGGTATTGACTATGATGAAACTTTTTCACCAGTTGCTATGCTTAAATCCATCCGAATTTTGTTTGCTATTGCTGCACACTATGATTATGAGATATGGCAAATGGATGTCAAAACTGCATTCCTAAATGGAAAGCTACTTGAGGATGTGTACATGACACAACCTGAGGGTTTTGTCACTCCTGAGAATGCCAATAAAGTGTGCAAGTTGCAAAGGTCCATTTATGGACTGAAGCAAGCTTCTCGAAGTTGGAATCTTCATTTTGATGAAGCAATCAAAGAGTTTGGTTTTATCAAAAATGAAGATGAACCTTGTGTCTACAAGAAGGTTAGTGGGAGCGCTATTGTCTTCTTGGTGTTGTATGTAGATGACATACTACTCATCGGGAATGACATTCCTGAGCTACAGTCTGTGAAGACTTGGCTGGGGAAATGTTTCTCTATGAAGGACTTGGGTGAAGCAGCCTATGTGTTAGGCATCAGGATCTATAGAGATAGATCTAGAAAGCTTCTTGGCCTAAGTCAAAGTACATACATTGACAAGGTGCTAAAGAGGTTTAGCATGCAAGATTCCAAGAAAGGATTCTTGCCCATGTCACATGGTATAACTCTTTCTAGATCTCAGTGTCCGAGTACACCCGAGGAGAGAGAGCGCATGAGTAAGATTCCATATGCTTCAGCAATTGGATCTATCATGTATGCCATGATATGTACTCATCCTGATGTCTCATATGCTTTAAGCATGACGAGTAGGTACCAATCGAACCCTGGTGAGAGTCACTGGACAGCTGTTAAGAACATCCTTAAGTACTTACGAAGGACTAAGGATGCATTCTTGGTCTTTGGAGGTGAAGATGAGCTCGTTGTAAGGGGTTACACCGATGCAAGCTTCCAATCCGATAAGGATGATTTTAGATCACAATCTGGTTATGTGTTTTGTATTGGTGGTGGTGCTGTGAGCTGGAAGAGTTCAAAGCAAGAGACAGTAGCTGACTCTACAACAGAATCTGAGTACATTGCCGCCTCTGATGCTGCGAAGGAGGCAGTTTGGATCAAGAAGTTCATCACTGAACTTGGAGTGGTTCCAAGCATTGCCGACCCGATAGAGCTCTATTGTGACAACAATGGAGCAATCGCACAGGCTAAGGAACCTCGATCTCACCAGCAATCCAAACACATACTCCGACGCTATCATCTCATCAGGGAGATCATCGAGAGGGGTGATGTAAGGATATGCAGGACTTCGACAGACAGCAACATTGCTGATCCACTGACAAAGCCCCTTACGCAGCAGAAGCATGATAGCCATTCTAGGTCCATCGGTATTAGATACATGGATGATTGGCTTTTAGTGCAAGTGGGAGATTGTTAGTGTTGTGCCCAAAAAGCCAATCATGAGATGATTGTATTTTTGCACATTGAGTCATGATATTTTATTAAGGCATTAATCCAGCAATTATGTTTGTTGTTTTGTTTCTACGTAACTTAATAAACATAATTGTAACCCTAGAATAATGATATTCTCAAACGTCCCTAGTCTAGTATTATTGTAGAGCGGGTTGCAATAATACATAACGACTAGCATATGTGGAGACTAATATGAGATATGTAGTCTACATATGGGTACAAGTTGGAGAACTTGTGTACTGGACCGACCCACCATGAGAACACTACATGGATCGTTATATGAGTGTCATAAGTGATTCTCATAGTGATCATGGTATATGTAGTCCTTCGACCTAAGATCATCAAGGTTCCCTACATGTGAGTCACATACTTTGATACTTTCCTTTGTTGCTCGTAACTGAGTGAACTTGAAGGAGGTCATTGGGTATGTCACATATCATGCGGAGGGATTTGTATGATCAAGATGGGATTTTTCCCTCCTATGTAACAGGAGTGATATCTTCAGGCCCTTTGATAGAGTAAGACTTAGAAAAATGCATGGCCAAGCTCGGATGAGTTGATACACGATATCAATGTCATCAGTTTAAGTTGGTATACTCGGTAATCAAGAAACCAAAGATTGGGCTATACGAGAGTGACACATTCCATGTCTCGTGCTTAGTCTTGATATCTTGGACAAAGGGACAATGGCATATATCGGTGATGATCATAAGGGTTGAGTCGAATCGTCGACAATCTTGTCACTTGGGTAGCAATGATGTGTTGCTAGACACTTCTCATTGCTTATGATCATAAATGTGATTTATGATCATTGCCAACGTGGTAAGAGCCTATTGGGTCGCACACATAGAGCTATTTGGATCATTAGAGTGCATGGGCTAATAATTTGGGTTATGGTTTCACTCTAATTTCGTATTAATAATAGGCCTAAGAGTTGAGCCATTATTAAGCCCGAAATTAAAGCCTAATTAGATTAGGGCTTTGAAACCCATTAGGCCTGGAAGTTGAGTTTACTATAAAAACAACTTCTAGTGAGAAATTCATAGGTCTCCTTGCCCTAACCTCCCAAAAGGATGGTCACACTCTTCTCTTGCAATTCCTTGGAGGACGCAAGCTAGCACTGAGAGCGCAAGAGAAACGCATCTGCTGGGACACGGTGGAAGCGTGGTGATCCCGAGAGGCTCGTGTGGATACCATAGAGAGCTTGAACACGTCAACTATTCAAGTTTTGTGGTTCAAATCTACAGTTGACTAAGAGATCTCAACCAAAAATTAGGTATGAAAATTTTTTAACACCCGGTTTTCCCCGTTTCACTTGGATCCTGGAGGGTTTTGGTGAAATTCTGCTGCGCTATTTGGCTCTCGAAACCCAACACTAATATGTGCTAGAAACTCAAGCAATGACCGAATAGCCTGCAATGAAAACTTCCTTGACGGAAGATGAGTGTCCTCTAACGGTCACGATGGGCCTTCTATGTGACTTTTAGCGCTTTATTGTGCCTGAAATGATGCAACAACTCAACCAAAAGTGGTCACAACCACCTCCCTAGGGAAGGGCATCTTCTTTAGATACCCATCAGGAGAAAAGCCCTAAGTCACCTTGCTAGAGCTCTAAAAGCTGGGGTTTTCACAATGTGTCCTCAATAGAGAACATACCATCTAGGGGAGTCACATTGGAGGAACGGTGTTGAAAGGGCCCAGAACTTCCTGCCGGCAAAGTCTGTCACCAGATGGGAAGTCTTCATTTCCCCGCCAATGAAGTTACTTGCTGAAAAGAAAACGTTGTTCTCCATTGCCGGTGACTACCAGACAACAAGGAGAGGATAGTGCTTCCATCCTCATGGAGAAAATCCTGGAGAGGTTGGAGAAGGTTGAAAAATAGGTTTCTCGAAAGCCTGTTTGGTCAAGGTTGTCAGAGACCTTCACCGAAGAAGAGTCACCCTTCATTCGTATGATAGTAGAGGCACCAATGCCCAGCGATTTCCAGGTGCTGCATCTGGAAACATATGATGGGCGCAGTGAACCCCAAGCCCACTTGATGAAATATAAGAGGAGCATGGTGCTGGATGGTGGCGATGATGCCACCCTTTGCCAATGTTTCGAAGTCACCTTGTTGGGGCCGAAAACTATTTGATACAATTCCTCGGCCCCCGGAATCATAATGTGTTTGCAGGAGTTGTCCACTGCCTTTACCAAGCAATTCACAAGAAGCATGCCGATAATGAAGATGCCTGTCCAGATATTTGACAAAGCCCAAAAGAATGGGGAGACGATTCGGGACTACATCGAGAGGTTTAATTGGGAGGCCCTCAGTGTGCCATACTTCTGCACCAAGATCTAAATCCTTGCTATGACCAGGGGCCTAAGGAGGGACTTGTAGCTCTTCAACGAGTTCTCCAAGGATTCCCCTGACACCTTCAGAGAATTCTACCGAAGGGTAAAGTAGCATATGACAGCCAGGGAGTTAAGGATGGGCGGCCTAAAGTTCAACCACAATCATTTTAAGGGTCAGAGTCACTAACCTTGAAATTCAGCCGAGGGATGGGGTAGACCTCGGAAAGTAAGGGGGAAGAGTCCAATATCGTTCACCCCTAAACACTACAAGAATGAACATCTTAATGGCCATGGAAAGGCAAGGAACCATAATCCAACGTCTGAAGGCCATGACCTCGGACAACGAGAAGAACATGAAGAAATTCTATCAATTTCACTAGGACCACGGGCACGATGCCGAAGATTGCTTCCAGCTGAGGAAGTATATTAAATCATTGATCAAGCAAGGGCAATTTCACTGCTACCTATGGATGCTGTCGTCCAAAGCCAGAGAAAGAAAAGAAGGGGATGAGGATTATGACTCTGACTGACGTTGTAACCCTAGTCCCAGGAAACACCCACCACCTCTAGCCGGTATAATCCAGACATACACAATTGGAATACCCTCGACTGAGAGGAAAATGAAAGCTCATGAAATCACAATGATGGAATTTAACAACCCAACGAACAAGCTTATTCAAAAAGATGGGTCCACAATGAAGTTCCCACATGATGACCTTCTTCTGATTATGGCGAGGATAGGAAGCTGGGATGTCAAGAGGGTGCTCATTGATGATGGGCCAATGCCGGCATTTTGTTCTCCTATTTGTTGCCAAACTTTGGCATCTCCAAGGGTGATCTTAAACCTGTTACCTCACCTACCTTCGATATTGGTCCTTTGGAACTCTCAGTGCTCAGGTGGATCGATTTGCCCTAGATTTTAAAGGGTACCTCGGTCCAGACCAAGGGAGAGCTCTTTGCTTATACTATGGCAAGTTTCATTGTCATAGATGTCCCATCTTCGTATAATGCCATGCTTGGAAGACAGACCCAGGGAAACCTTCACATTTGACGAGATGTCAAATACTTGACGGTGACATTCAACATGAAGGAGGGTGATGTAGAAATACTCATCGATCAAGCCGAAGTAAGAAAATTTTTTCTCAAAGTAAGGCAGAGCCCAGTGAAAGTTCATGTATAAAATTTGGAAAAGAACGTCATGAATGGCAAAGAGGTGATAGAAAGATAAGAGAGTAATCATGAAAAGATACAAACAGAGGATGTCGGAGTTGTCCCAGGCCGAAGTACCTGAGTGGGGAAAAAACTGGCCGAAGGTGATAAGGAAAAGCCTGTATTTCTTCTATCAATGAACAAAGATCTATTTCCTTACTCTCTGAATGATATGCCCAGGGTAGACTTAGGTATAATTAAGCATAGCCTCAAAGTAAAGCCTGAGGCAAGGCCCGTTCGGTAGAAAAAGGGTGGCCTCTCCGCACATAAGAACAAAAAATTGAAGTTCAACGATTAATGGAGGCATGCATAATAAGGGAGGTCAAGTACCCTGAGTGGCTCAGTAATGTTGTTGTAGTCACAAAAGGAGGGAGCAAAAAACTTTGAATGTGCATCAACTTTCGAAATGTTAATGATGCTTGTCTAAAGGACTTATATCCGTTGCCATTAATAGACCAATTGGTATATTCCACTGCCAAATTTGGTCTACTTAACTTCCTCAACACTTTTACGGATACCACCAGATTTGGATGGATCTCGAAGATAAGGAAAAGACCACCTTCATTACTGAATGCGGGACTTACTATTACATCAGAATGCCCTTCAGCCTTAAGAATGCAGGAGCCACATACCAAATGCTGATAAATAGGGTATCGACTCCCAAATTAGGAGAAATATGGAAGTGTACATCGATGATATGATAGTTAAGAGTAAAATACCTGGCAATCATGCCATATATTTGGTGGAAACATTCCACCAAATTTGGAAGTTTGGAATCCGTTTTAACCCCAAAAAGTCATGTTCGGGGCAACAGTAGGGAAATCCCTCGGATTCATGGCATTCGAAAGACAAATAAATGCCAACCCTGAAAAGGTCGACACTCTGCTAGCATTCTGAACTCCAACAACAATGAAGGATATGCAAAGGCTCACTGGAAGAATAACTTCCCTTAGCAGATTCATATCTAAATACGGAGATTAGTGTAGACCGTTCTTTAAAGTACTTATGAAGTGGCAAAAAATGAAGGCAACCTCGGAATTGAGGAACACCCTTGGAATGATGAATGTTGGAAGGCATGGGAGGAGCTCAAAAATTACTTGACCCGCTTGCCACACTTCGACAACCAAGGGAAGGAGAGCCATTCATCCTCTACCTCACAGTAACTGACAAAGTCGTAAGTTTGGTTTTGGTTAGGGAGGAAGTAGGAAAGCAGTGGCCAATATACTATGTTAATAAGTCCCTGCATGGTGCCGAAGTTAGGTACCCTATTCTGCAAAAGGCCATCTATGCCCTAGTGTTGGCAAGTAGGAGGCTGCAGCCTTATTTTCAAGGACATCCTATCACGATCCAAAGTAACTTACCTCTTAGGGACGTGATGCGAAAGGTAGACCACTTGAGCAGATTATCAAAGTGGTGCATTAAGGTCAGTGAGTATGATATCACTTATGAGCCAAGAAGGGCAATAAAAGCCCAAGCATTGGTAGATTTTATTACCGAGGTACCCGAAATCGAAGGCACCCTTGGGGACCTCATAAAGGACAAACTTAACTGGACAGTATTCATTGATAGAGCCTCAAGATCTGAACACCAGGAAGCCAGAGTAGTTCTCCGTGGACCCAAAGGTATTGAAGCCTTAAAGTCCATCAAATTCGGATTTAATGTCACCAATAACATTACTGAATACGAAGCCCTCATAGCAAGCTTACAATTGGCAAAAAGAGTTGGTGTGAGAAATTTGAAGGCCTATAGTGACTCTCCACGTGGTCCGACAATTGATAGGAGACTACAGGGCAAAAGACCCGAACTTGGCGAAGTACAATAATCTCGTGAAGGGGCTCATTCAAGAGTTCAACAAGGTACACATACAAAATGTACCCCGAAGAAATAATGTGGAAGCGGATACTTTGGAAAAATCTAAGCAGTCCATCGAGATACTGGATTGCCCAAGCATAGCAGTATTAGCCATCACAACTTTGGAGAAAGGGTGGAAAGATCCAATTAAAGAATATCTCGTGACTTCAAAATTGCCCGAAGACCTTCTAGAGGTGGTGAAGGTGCAAAAGCGCTCAGGTAGATACTTCCTAATTGGAGAAGAATTGTATTGAAAAGGGTACGCAAGCTCATTGCAAAGATGCATCAGTGAAAAGGACATTGAGACAGTCCTTAAAGAAGTCCATGAGGGGGCTTGTGGCTCTCACATTGGGACTGACGCCTGGCTAGGGTACTACTTTGGCAAGGATATTTCTGGCCTACTTTAAGGAAATATGCTAGGCAGTTTGTCAAGAAATGTGACAAGCGTTAGAGACACCCGCTATCCAAAGAATACCCTCAAAAGTGATAACTTTGGCAAACTACCCTTACCCCTTTGCTATTTGGGGTATTGACCTCATTGGGCCTCTCCCAACGGCTCTAGGAGGACTGAAGTTTTACATAGTCACAGTGGATTATTTCACCAAGTGGATCGAGATAGAGCCTTTGGCAGTAATTTTGACAAATGACATACAAAGATTTTTCTGGAAGAACATCATATGCAGATTCGGTGTGCCGAGGGTGATAGTAGCAGATAATGGTTCCTAATTCACTAATAAAGGATATCAAGAATTCACAACCAACCTTGGGATAAAATTGCACTTCGCCTCAATTGCCCATCCTCAAAACAATGGACAAGTTGAAGTGTTTAATAGGACGATAAAAGATGGTCTGAAAAAAAAGGTTGAAAAAGGCAAAGGGAAATGGCCATGAGAACTCTTGTGTGTGCTATGGAGTTACTAAACAACCCTTAGAAGAGCTATTGGAGAAACACCTTTCTCACTTGTCTTTTGCACTGAGGCCATCATCCCTGTCGAAGTCATACAACCGTCTATTAGAATACATGTGTTTGACAAAGAGAAGAACAACCTCGGTCTAAAAGCAAACTTAGACATGATTGATGAACATAGAGAGATGGCCGAACTCAGAAGAAAATCCTTTTAGCAAAGGGTAGCCATTGCCACAAACTCCCATGTCATACCTAAAGGGATCAAGAAAATAGACCTTGTTCTCTGAAAGGCTGAATTGGAACACTGAATACCATCTCATGGCATACTTCGGGAAAATTGGGGAGGACCTTATTTGGTCCTCAAGGAAGTTTGGCTAGGACTCTATAAGCTCGAGAATATTGAAGGAGAAGAGTTGAAGAACTCATGGCATTTTGACTATTTGAAAAAACTTTACACTTAGAATTTTCCAAAAAATATACACTAAGTGTTTCCAAAGGTAGATGACCAAATGTGGTTAATCCTGAAAGCACCTAAGTATTATCCGAATGTGTTTAACTCCAAATATGGTTGATTCTGAAAAAGGTTTACTGAATATGGTTGACTTTATTCTTAAACACTTAGAATTATATCCATAACTCACCGAAAATAATCAAACGTTACCTTCAAAAAAGGCTAAGATTGAGAATCCTTGGTAGAATTTGTTAAGGATATTACGTGACCAAAGGTACGGTGCCTTATTCTACTGAATATGTTGAATTAACCAAAGACGGTTGAATGCAAAAGGTTGGAATAATGCCAAAGTCGCATCCATCTTGGACTTAGCCAAAATTTCATAAGAAAAGTTTCATTGAAGAAGAAAGAAGTGCAGAATACAACCCAAAAACAAAAACAACAACCCTACTGGTTGTTTTCAACATCTTCATGGATCTCAACATTTTCACCTTTAGAATCTTCATATTTGGCTTCATCCTCATCTTTATTACCAACATCCATAGCTGCGGAAGGAGAAGCAGGAAGGTTGAGAAACTCAATCTTCGACCACGCCGAGGAAGGTCCATTGGGGATATCAAGTACATTCAAGAAGGATAGGTTGAGGTTAGGATAATGGGATGGCGGGTGAGGCAGAATCCATCTTGAAATGAGGACTTGGATGCCTCATCTGACTAAGCCTTTTCAACCTTTAAGTCCTCAAACTCATTCTTCAAGGCCTCAACTTCCTTCTCTTCCTTCTTCTTCTTTTCTTTCTTCAGTTGCTCAATCTTGGTGAGGAATTCGGCATTGCTCTCTAATGACTTTTTGAGGTCCACTGCCCCATCTTCTTTTTCCATCCGAAGGACCTCGCCCCCCCCCCCCCCCCCCCCCCCCCCCGAGGTCAACTCGACTACCTTTGGTCCGAGGTCAGATTTTTTTACGAGCACTCGTCAAGGACTCTCCTCTGGCCCTCTAGCACTTCCTTGCAAAACATGGCCAGGTCCTCCCTCGCAATCTTATTGAGCTCACTGGATTTCATGATCAAGCTTGTAAACAATTCCTTGGCCTTGGCCAAGTTCTCCTTTGACTGACCTCAAATGAAAGACTATTTCATTGCTTAAGCCCAAAAGTAACCTGTATATGCTAGCATCTACAAGAGGAAAACACTTGATATGGGCTATAGCCACTTGAAGACAAAACTTTTCAAAGTACTAAAGGTTACCTGGGCAGCAAGCTCAGACATCCAAGCTGAAAGGACTTCCTTTTTTGGGCATACCTCAGAGAAAGTCTGGAAGGTGGTGTTGGTCATGCTGCCCCTCATCATCCGAGGAACCATATTCTGGCAATCCTTGGAGAATAAGTCCATATCCTCAGTGAAGGTGCAGAAGGGCTCCCTAGGGACCTTGTCCTTCGAGATTTTTGAGTACCGAAAGGCCTTCTTCTGAACGTGTTCCATCATCCACTATGCTTGAGTTCGCTCATTTGCAAAGTCACGTCGAAGTTCCTTTAGTATGTTATGTTTTAGCCATTCATCTACAAGGTCTAAAATGCCAAGAAAGCCAAAGTTCATAGATGAATGGCTAAGAGACAAACTTCGTGGAAGTTCATTGGCCTCTTCGTCAGACTAACTGACATCCAGTACTTCAGCAGGAATATTCTTGCCTTTCCTTCTTCATCAATCTTGGGCCTCTTCGGCTGAAATCTCCCCTAACAAAGTCCCCAATGTCTCGACAACAACAATGGGACTTAGAGAGGTTGAATAGATGGCTAGCTTTGAGGATGGGTTAGCACACAAAGGCATTTGGTCAAGTACCTCAACCTAATCTTCGGGGGGAAGGGGAAGGGAGTCCTCCTTAGTTTTCTTTGAGTTCGGGGCCAAATATGGTCCAGCTGGTACCTTCTTTCTCTTGGGCACCTTTTTCTTCTACTGTTCCCCTTTCTTGGCTTGGTCGAGGAACAGGCTCTTGTAAAAAGCTGCAGACTTGTCACCCATCTTTACAAAACAAAAGATATTAGTGTAAGTATCAAAATTGTAAGACTATGGTTTAAGGAATAGCATACTTTCTACAAGGCCAGGATAGAAGAGTTTACCCTGAAGGAGCCGAACAAGCCATGTTTTCTTCCCATCCACCAATAGCTTCGGCATATATTGGTCCATTACATGTTCGGTATTAACCCCAAGCTCCTAAAGAACCTCATCGGTCATAAAGCTCCCTCTAAGGGGAAAGGGGTAGAGAGTGTGTGAAGGTGCTTGTGCATCCTAGTCTGTTATAGCCTGAATATGGCTGTCAAACTCTTCAAACTAAGACTCCAATTCAAGAGTTAATAGCTTCCTAGGATCCACTACATCGGTCTCCAGTGTACCCAAAGCCCACTGAACTAGAGGGTCTTTCCACTTATCATCAATCTCCATGAAAAAGTACTTCTTCTGCTACCCCCACCAGCTATCTTTGGTGCCAAAAGTGAAAGTAAATTTTTTCATCCTGGATCCCCGAGGAAGTAAAAAGTACAATCTTCACTTTAGGGTAGGATGAAGCTTATAGTATTGGAGAAAGAAGATAAAGTGGGGGACAATTTTGAAAACTCCACACATGCACAGGAAGGCATTAAAGTAGGCATAGGAGTTCGGGGGCATCTGATTAATGACTATGCCATGAAAATGGTAGAAGTCTGAAACCATATTTGGTGGTGGATAGCAAAGCACCACCTTCAATTACACTCTAAAGGCGATAATCTCCTTCAGATGAGGAAGCTAGCTTAGTTCATTATGACCATGTAGCCTAACTTTTGAGTAAGAAGGAAGAAAAAATTTGAGCCTCCACTTCGCCAACTTCTCCAAAGTCGTGCAGCTCAAATAAGAGTCCAGAGGAAGCCAACTCTTGAAAAAAGCTTTAACCGTGGCTTGATCGGATGACATCTTCAGTCGCTAAGACACTAACTTCAGACTGAGGGAGGAAAGAAAAGAAAATGGGAAGCAGAAGTA
Source organism: Aquilaria sinensis (assembly GCA_005392925.1). Taxonomy (NCBI): domain Eukaryota; kingdom Viridiplantae; phylum Streptophyta; class Magnoliopsida; order Malvales; family Thymelaeaceae; genus Aquilaria; species Aquilaria sinensis. The sequence goes on from SMDT01002415.1 coordinate 381,463, forward strand.
AAATTTTGCAAATAAACCCACCTATTCAGCCAACAGATGGAACCTTGGGAACCATCGCAGATCTTGTAGAAAATCACTCCACCACAAACACCATTGCAAGGAAAGCATTGAGAGTGAGAGGAAGAGAGAAAGCAAGAGTGAGGGAAGTAGACGAGTGAGCAAACTCTGAAGGGAAGAGGCTTTATATAGACAGAAGGAGGCAAGCGAAGCATCGCCATATTAACCCTTCGCTCACCATATTAACCCTTCACAAGCGAAGGGGTGATCACCGATGTGACAGATCGCCAATAAACTAAAGACACGTGTCACACGATGCAAAAACCAAAGGCACACTTTTTGACACTAATAGGCCTATGTTGCCTAAACTGAAGTGATGTGACTGCTCGGCCATAAGATGGGACAGTTTGCTAGCAGGAGGCAGGGATAAAAAACCCTAAGGGGTGATGTCCCTTCACCTCCAAGGGTATAACTTCGCTAGAACTGAGTGTTTGGCTAAAGGATATAACCCAACTCCTTACGAATCTTAAGGTGTGACTTCACTGAAAGAAAGAAGTTAATCTAGAGCAACATGCTAATAAAGGTCCCAAATTCAGAGAATGGAAAACAAATGAGGAACCCCAGGGAAAGCCAAAAATAGAACTTTGGCAAAAGAAAGTGTCTTGGCCTAAGGAGCTCACGGAAGTAGGTTCTTTCGCCAAGGACAGCTTTAGCTGCCCAAAAAAGTAGGATTTCCATGATGTGCTCCTGGGTGATTAGTGCCGAAGATACAACTTTGGCTTCCCGATGGAGGCATGTAATAGCCGAAGGGCTATCAACCAGGACACCTCTTAAGAAGCTAACTAGACACCACCCTCGGGTAGTCATGGCACCAATCTCAGAGGATTCTCTGTACCACCCTAAGAAAGATATATGGCTGACTTCGGGAAAAAGGCTCATCGCCACCCTCGGATTTACGGGCTACCAACCTCAGAAAAATAGGTCCATCACTCCTGATAAAGGAAAAAGTCTCCTGAGGATGGTTTGCCTTTCCGAAAGGCCTTCTCTAGCAGCGCTCTGGAAAATCCATGCCCGAAGGGGTCTCACACCTCGATGGGGTCTTGTTCATAAAATGAAAAATACGGTTAAGGAACCTCTGACAAAGAGGCCTTGAACATGCCCCTACCCTCTGGCCAAAACGGCCTATGGCCAACTCAAGATATCTGCGTCCAAAAGTATGGACCAAATATAGCTGGACATATGTCATGATCTAGGTAAGCTGTGCAAAATGGCCTCCTCCCTCCATCTTCATATAAATGCTTAAGAGGCTCTTTGGTAAGGACAGTGGGGCTCTATCTTTCCTATTCTCCACTCTTAACCACTATTCTCCCATATACTGACTTGGGCATCGGAGGCTCCTCCCTCAAAAACACACTCCGGGGAGCTGCTAACCCACATTCTTCAAAGTCTTGTAGATATCTTCTCATCAGAAGTTTTCCCTTCAAGCCAACATGTCAAACAATGAGGATGCCACCGGACCTCACACTATTAGGTGAAACATAGCAACATTGCTATAACAAATCAGCCATATGGCCACCTCCTAAACCTATGTGCAAAGAAAATAAAAGGAAACACAAAATAGCACATAAATAGATAACATTATATATACATGGTCTACACATGTAAACAAAGCTTAGAAGCATGCAAGACACACACACACTTCAATTACTATGAAAGTCCAAGCATATATTTCTCCAGCAATCATCCAGTAGAACTTAGGCTAGGGTTACTTGGTAAGTTAAAGAGCTCTATGAGACATAAAGAATGGCCCAATCTTTGCATGTATCTTCATCGTTTGCTATTATAAAAGCTATCTAATAAACATTCTAACCAAACAGAGATACCCCTGGCATCACTGCTCATTGCCCTTAAACCTTAACAAAAAGGTTCATTTGGCTCAAAGGCATCACCTTTAAGATGTGAGATGTGCCTTCCATTACAACCAATCAAATGCTTAATAGCCTAATTATAGAAGTGTAGTGGAATGGAGCTTCACCTATACCTTCTTACCCATCTTTTAAGCTCTGATCACCTTCCCAAGTAATGTTTTACCTTCACCTTGAAGAAACAACTCCTCTACAACGAGATTGAGGTTGACTCGATTATAGTTTGATTGATTGCTCGAGTTCCCTTTTTGGTTCAGTTTTGATCTATTTGCATGTGAGTTAAGATCTAATTTAACCCTCTAACAAAGTGATTAGAGGCAAGGCATAGTGGTTTTTCACGCACTAAGCCTGGGAAGAACATGTGGTTTAGTTTGGGTTTGAATCCCAAGATCAATACTTCTATCTTTTATACGTGGCACATTTCTGTCCTCTTGTATTTAGATTCCTTAGTTTTCTTGATATCTTGTGAGTATAAAACTTATCGATAAGTTTCAATTGAACCTATCTTTGGCCTAACTTGAGCAATTCAACCCCTCTTCGTCAATCTTCACCCAAATAAGTCCCACCTCCCTAGGGCCAAATTTCCCCTGAGTGAAAAGAACTCTATTCTTTCCACTTGGTCATTGAATTTTCTTTCACATATGCATCAAACATCTCTACATGCCATGAGAAATTGATTTATGACTAAAGAAAAAATTGTGGATAACCTATTCAGGGGTGGGGGTGACAATTCCTCCCCTACAACCTTAAGAGATTTGGTCCTCCAAATTTGTCATTAGCTTAAGGAACATGTCATGATACTTCCTTCCTAAGTCAGTGCCACTTTCCCTATGTGGCTTCTTGTTCTTCATGACTTGTCTATTAGACCTTCAACATGTGAATAATTTTATTCCTAAACTTCTTCACATCTTTAGCCATACACTTCAACGGTTGCTCTTCATACTTCAAACTAAATGGCAACTTCACATTAGTGATAAGTGTCACATTTTTACCTGAATGATATTGTTTAACAACACTCACATGAAATACATTGTGAATCTACCACAAGTGTTTTGCCTAGTCACATTTGTATGCCACAGGACCAATTCTTTCTAAAATTTCAAAAGGTTCGGTATGCTTGGGAGACAACTTCATTTTATTTGCAAACCTTGTTACTCCATTCATGGGAAAATTTAAGCCATACCCAATCACTAACTTGGAACTCCATATTTCTTATTTTCATTGTGTTGACATAAGATTCATTTCTTTTGTTAGCTACTTTGATGCTTTCTTGAATTACCTTGATTTTCTTAGTAGTCTCTTAGACTATTTGTGGCTCAAATCTTACATTGTCATTGGAATCATACATGTGATGTGGAGTTATACACCTTCTACCATACGAGGCTTCCTAAGGGGCCACCTTTATAACTGAATGGTAGCTATTATTGTAGGCAAACTCCACTAAACGTAAGTGTTTATCCTAGTTACCTTTGAAATCCATAACACAATTCCTAAGCATATCTTCCAAAAGCTGTTTGCTATTTTTGTTTCCCTATTTGTTTGGTATGGTGAGCTATACTTAACTTTACTTGAGAACCCATAACAAGTTAGAAGGATTTCCAAAACCTAAAGACAAACCTTGGGTCTCTATCTAAGATAATGTCCTTAGGTATGTTGTGTAATGTTACAAGTTCTTGGATATAAAGCTTAGGTAGCTTATCCAAGGAATTTATGAGTTTGATAGGCAAAAAGTGGGTAGACTTAGTTAACCTATCAACTATTACCCAAATGTCATCATGATAATTCCTTGTAAAAGGCAATCCAATAAAAAAGTCCATGCATATTCAACTCAATTTCCTTTCTGGAATTGGTAGGCTATAAAACTAGCCTCCATTCCTTGAATGTTCTACCTTGATTCTCTGTTAGGTCAAACGCATTACCACACAAATTTCTAGGTCTTTCACATTGCCACACAAATTTTTAGGTCTTTCTTCATTCCATGCAACCATATATAGGGTTTCAAGCTCTTGTACATCTTATCCTTACCTAGATGTATATTATACTTACTTGAGTGAACTTCGCTTAGAATTTGATCTCTGGACCCTTCATTCTTAGGTACACATAACTTATTTTGGTAATATAGCAATCCTTGCCTAGATTTAAAGCCCTTGTAATATTGGCTGTAAATCTCACTAGAAATCTTGCCCAAGTCTAGATATTTTTCTTGGCACTCATTGCCTCCTCTTGCCAACCAAACATAATGGTTAAGACCATTACTTGTTGTTCATCCCAACATAATCATTTTTTTTCTAGCATAGTTATTCCATTGTTTTCTTTTGTTGGAGTTTCATTTTTACCCTTAAGTACCCAGTGTACTTTCTTCTAAGGGCATTATCAACCGCATTTTATTTTCTAGATGTGTCTTTAATTACACAATACTAATCCTTCATATATTCCAACAACCTTCTTTGCCTTATTTTGAGTTCTTTCTAGGTGAACAAATATTTTAAACTTTTATGATTAGTAAAGATCTCAAACTTGTTCCCCATCAAAATGTGGCTCTATTTTCTTATGCAAACATGACTGAAGCAAACTCCAGATCATGCATTGGATAGTTTCTTTCACGTGCTACTACTTGGCTCGAGCCATAGGCTATTGGATAGTTTCTTTCACGTGCTCCTACTTGGCTCGAGCCATAGGCTATCACATGCCTATCTTGAATGAGCATACACGCCAACCCTAATACAGAAGCATCTATGTAAACAATGAATGATTTTTTAGGGTCAGGCAACATCAATACAAAGGCTATAGTTAGCTTAGTTTTTAGGTGTTGAAAACATGCCTCATAAGATTTTGCCCACTCAAAGATTGATTTTTTCTTGTCAATTGAGTGAAGGAAGTGGCTTTGTAGAAAAGATAGGTACAAACCTTCTGTACTACCTAGGCTAGCCTTGGAAGCTTTTGATTTCCTTCACATTTTGTGATCTTCCTCAATTTACTACCACCTTGATCTTTTCAAGGTCTATTGCCTACCTTTGACCACTTATAAAATGTCCTAGAAATGATGTCTCACTAGTCCAAAAGTGGCATTTACTCAACTTTCCAATGAGATGATGCTCTCTCAAGAGATTCAACACTATTCTCAAGTATTGTTAATGTTCTTCCTTACTTCTAGAATGGACTAGTATAAAAATTGGTCAAAATATGGCCTAAACACCTATTGAATTAAATCCATAAAGAATGCGTGTATACTAGTAAGCCAAAATGACATTGTTGTATATTCATAGTGGCCATATCTTGTTCTGAAAGTTGTTTTTGATATGTCCTCCTCTTTCACCCTTAATTGCAAGTACCCTAATCTTAAGTCTATTTTTGCAAAGACTACCCCATTGAGCTGATCAAACAGATCATCAATTCTAGGTAAAAGGTACTTGGTTTTCCCAGTTATTACTTTAAGCTCCATATACTCAATGTATAACTAAAGGATTCCATCTATTTTCTGCACAAACAACACTGACACTCCCCAAAAGAGACACTCTAGGCCTCATGAGGCCCTTTTCAAGAACCTCATATACTTGCATATTGAGTTTTGTCACCTATAGGGTGGACATTTTGTATGGAGAAATTGAAATAAGAACAACTATTGAAATCAATTTTATCTCAAAGTGAACCTCCCCAACTACATAATGCCCAGGCAGTCAATGGGGAATACTTATAGGTATTCCTTCACCATATGAATCTTAGCTGATTTTGCCTTAACTTGGTCCCCATTAAAGGCAAACATTTCTTCTTCTATGAGAAGAGGAATTTGATCAGCTAACTCAATTTGCATACAAGCAAGGTCATTCTTAGATTCCATAGAATTGATCAAATCAAATTCTTGTGAATCAGATAATCTCAACATTCTAGCCTTGCAATTTATTTGCACATTACTCTTAGTTAGCCAATTCATCCTAAAGATCAAATCATACTTAGTGTTTAACATTGTCGAATTAGATAAAAATTCTATTTAACCTATCTTGATCATACAATTTCTAACCATTTCTTGTGTCATAAAGAATTAAGAACCAGTCACAAACACCTTAGACAATGGTTCAACATTTAACTTTAAATCATTTACTAACTTTGTAGTGATAATGAAGGCTGTGGCTCTAGTATCGAACAAAATGGGATGAGGCTACTAATGAAGAAAAGCCTTATCTTTCAATGTTTCCTAGTGCTTGTAATTTGGTACTTCCAGTAGAAACCCCTTCTAGGACCTTTCTTAGCTTAGGCTAGTTGAGGTTGGGCTACCCTTGGTTCTATATTCACCATTCTACCTATGTGCAAGGGTACACCACCCCTTTGATTTTGTGGTCCTCGAGTTAGTCTTCCTTGCCATGGCCCTTGCTCATTTTTTCTATACTTGATGGGCCACTCTTTAACCAAATGCTCTAGTGCTTTACTCTTAAGTACCCCTCAGTGTCTTTGTAGCAAGATCTATTTCCATGATAGTTATTAAACTTCTAGCATGGCGTATTCCTTCTCTTCTTATTCCACTTCTTCAACTGACTTGATGGTACTTCTTCCTTCATTTTTTTCTTGTTGTCCTTCACTGCTCTACTGACCCATCCTAGTCTAGACTTAATAAGTTCTTCCTTCCTAAACTCCTGTTCCAAGGTAACAGCCTTTTATCCCATTTTATAGTAGTCCTTCACCCCAATATCTCCTATGATTTGTCTATGTTCAGGTTTTACCCCTTGAAAAACCTTTTTGCCTTAAGCACTTCCTACTAATCATACTAGGGTGCTTATTTAATCATGGAACTAAACCTTTGATCATATTCCATTACTGATAAGGACCACTAGACTAGTTGATCAAATTCCATATATTTTTAACCTCTGATCGCATCGCTAACATACTAGCTTTAAAACACTTGAAGTAATTCAGCCCATCTCATCTATTTCTTTTTGCCTGATTGTTTTCTCTCATGTTTACTTTGGGAGGCCCTCTAAATTTTTCTCTACCATAGTTCAATGCTAGCTTGTAGTTGAAAAGTGTGAAACATAGCTAGAAGTACCTTCTAGCTTGGGGTAACCTTCATCCTTTCAAATACATTTTCATAGGTCCAGTATTCTACTACTTTTAGACCTTTATCACCCTTCAAACATGGTTGCTTCAATGAAAAAAATCTTTCCAATTGAGCTTCTTTCAATCCTTCATATTCCTTTCTTTCCTAATTCTTGCCATATTTCTATTCTTAAGAACTTGTTCTTCTAGCTCCAGCCCATGTCTGAAGGGTTTCTTTCACACTATTCCACTATCTAGCTCCTAACTTATTTCCACTTGTATATTTCTTCTTGTCTAATCTCATAGCTAACCTTTTTATTTCTAGGGTTCCTTTTTTCCTTATCTTAAACTTTATTCCTTTCTATTTCTATTCAATTGCCTAGTGCATTCTTTACTTGCACTTATTCATTGAGCACCCTCTTACCTCTAGTCTCTTTCCATATTCTTCCAGCATTATTGCCTTGCACTAGCAATTGATTTTAGACCAGTGCATTGATGCTAGCTACTATATGAGTCATGATAGCGAGCATTAGTTCAATCATGTTTTCCATTCTATAGTGTGTGTGTCTACTTGGTCCTAGCATTTTGTTTCTATTGGTAACTTCATTCACCCTTGTCTATTCAATTTCAACCTTTTGGCACTTAGGCTCTTCTACCCTAATGGTTTTAATCACATTTGCCTTAAGCAATCCAGCCCTGGGATCTTGATGATCACCCCTTTTCTACATTATGCCTCTTATCATCATACTTGTTGCATAAGTAAACAATTCAAAATTCTAACCACATAATAAACAATGTATTATGGTGTAGTTGCTAGTTTTCTTCCCCATAAACTTGCTCTGATGCCATTTTGTCATAGTGGTATTTGCCCTTAACCTAGTGGGCCTATCTTTGCTAAACAGAACTTAACAACAAAATAAGGGTAAAATCGCATGCAACATAGAAGATAGCATAAAACTGATTATAAAAGTTATTTGATAACACTATAATGTTATTTTTGTTAATTAATTGCCTACGTATCTTGTAGGAGTCTATTCTAATTGCAAAGTCACTCTTAATTCTTGATTATAGGTGATGAGTCTATGAAAAATATAGAATGCACTTAATTCTTGAACAAAGCAATGAGTTAAGCAATTAAAGGACATAACTCTAGTAACACAGTTTACCTTCTTTAGGCATTAATAAAAAGACACATTGTGAATTCTACATATTCAAGTCTTCTCAGCATACGTATGATGGGAATCAGAAAGAAAACACAAAATTTCTAGATAAGTATATAACAACCACTAACATATAATTTCACTATAAGACTTTCAACAAACATAACCAAGTTTTAACAATATATTTCATCCTTTACAAAAGCTTAACCCTAGCATCAAACTTCATAATCTAAGCTTTTTTCTTTATTACGTAACCCTTATCCATATTGCCAAAGCCTTGTACACCAGTACAATGGAAGCTAAACAAGTTAGCCATGGAATTGAGCAAAGTTTTTACACTATACTTGAAGGCCAAACCTAGGCAAGTACAGGTCAGTGCTTTACTAACTAACTAAATCTTATCCTACAAGAAAGATGGAAAAGGCATAAGTTCCTAGAACTCAGTAAGGGGAAACATAGCAACATTGCTAGGACAAGCCAGCCATAAGGCTAGCTCATAAACCTACACACAAAGAAACCATAAAGAAACACAAAATAGCATAATAATAGATAACATTATATATATACATGGTCAACACATACAAACAAAGCATAGAAGCATGCAAGACACAGACACACAATTCCAATTACCATCAAAAGGTGAGCCATAAATTGCCCAGCAAGCTCCCAAGAAAACTTAGTCTAGGGTTACTAGCCAAGTCAGGGAGCTCCATAGGACACAGTGAGTTGGTCAAGTTCCCATGTGTCTCCATTACTTGCTATCACAAAAGCTAGCTAGCACACCTTTCAACCATACAAAGATGCCTTAGGCATTACTAGTCATTGCCTTTAAACCTTAGCATAAAAGTTTCATTGGCTTGAAGTCATCACCTTTAAGCCATGCCCTCTATTACAAGTAACAAAATGCTCAGTAGATAAATTACATAAATGAAGTAGTTAAGAGCTCCGCCATTACCCTTTTACTTATCCTCTAACCATTGATCAACTTTTGATTTGCCTTTACGTTGAAGTAGTAGCTCCTCTACATTCAAGGTGAGCTTGACTTGAGAACAACTTGCTTGATTGCTCACATTCCATTTTTAGTTCAATTTCAATCTCTTTCCAGGTGAGTTAAGCTTGTTATGTCCTTTTAACAGAGTGATTAGAGGCAAGCAATAATGGTTTTTCATGCACTAAGCCTAGGAAGGTAGGTCATTTAGTTTGGTTTAGAATGCCAAGGTTCATACTTGATCTTTTATGCATGACATATTTCAATCCTCATGTAATTAGATTCCTCAATTTTCCTAATATCTTATGAGTATAAAACTTCTTGATAAGTTTTTATTCAACACCTTCTTGGCCTAACTTGAGGAACTGAAGCCTTTAAGTTTAAGCTTAACCAATTAAATCGCAAGGGCCAAATTTTGGCTGGCTGAAAAGAACTATATTCTTTTCACTTGATCATTGAATTTTCCTTCACATATGGATAAAAAATCTTTAGATACCTTGAGGAATTAGGTCATGACTCAATATCATATTGAGGATAACCTTTTCAGATAGGGTGCTATAGGGACTGGATAATTTCCTTCATGAGGTCTTAATTACATTAAACTGTAGGTAATTACTTGATTCTCTTGCATCAATACATATCTTACCCCTAAATTAGAAGCATTTACATAGATTAGAAAGTTTTGTATGGGTCAAGATATGTGAGTATAGGAGCTTCTGTGAGCCTTTTTTTTTCTTAGAAACTTAGCCTCACATTGGCCATTTCACTTAAACTTCTTGTTTGCCTTAGTAAGTTAAGCAAGTGGAGACAAAATAACTAAGAACTTGTGCATAAATCTCCTATAAATCCAGCCACACCTAGAAAGTTTCTAACTTTTTTAGCATTTTGGGGCCTTTGCCATTCATCCACTACCTTGATCTTTCCTAAACCCACAGCTAAACTTTGCCCATTTTTTATATGCCCTAGAAAGGCTATCTCAACTACCTAGAAATGGCACTTGGATAGTTTTCCATGTAGTTGATCTTCTTCTAGGGTCCTTAGCACTACTTTAAGATGTTCTCCATGTTCTTGTTCTACCTTAAAGTAGACTAAAACATCATCCATGAACACTTCTACAAACTTATCTAGATAAGGCCAAAAAAATTTATTCATCAAGTCCATGAAGAAAGTAGGAGCATTGGCTAGTCCAAAAGGCATGATTATGTACTCAAAATGCCTATACCTTGTCTTAAAGGCTATTGTTAAAAAATCCTCTTCCTTAACCTTCAATTGAAAACACCCTAAGCAAAGGTCTATATTAGAAAAGATCTAGGCCCTTTCAATTGATCATACAGATTCTCAATCCTTGGGAGAGGATACTTATTCTTTATACTAAGGGCATTGAGCTTTCTATAAAGTATGCAAAGCCTTAATGACCTATCTTTCTTTTGAAGAAATAGGACTGGTGCTTCCTATGGAGACACACTAGGCCTTATAAAACTCTTCTATTGGAGTTCATCAATCTATTTCTTAAGCTCATTCATAGGATAGCCATCCTTAAAGGGGTATGGATACTAAAGTAGCTCTAATTTGTAATTTAATCTTAAATTCAACTTCCATAAGTGGTAGCAACCAAGAAAATTAAATGGAAATACCTCAGGGAACTCCTTAACTATAGGTATTTTCAAGAGTTCTTCATCCACACTTTTATGCCTATTACATGTATCGGGCATGGGCTATAAATATGTAATATAAAAGTCATGAAAATGACCTAGAAAGACAAATAAAGCCTAAGTGACCCTTAAGTGTCCCCTCAGGTGCACTTAAGGTGCATGTGTATCAGTGCTACACTTTGAAGGCCAAGATGGTTGAATTAGATGTCAAAGTGGGTTTTAATATAAGGGTTTAAGCTAGAAGGAACTTGGTTAAGAAAACCCAAGAGCACTAAAGTGGACCAGGGAGTTCTCAGGCACACATATATGTGAATTTATGTAAATAAGATGTAAGGTAGTTTTTCCTTAAATAAACCATATAGAGCATAAATTTTTAATTTGAAAGTGAAGAATGGGGTTGGAAAATGAATTAAAGTGGGTAGGGAGTGAGAAGGAAGTGAAAGTGCACTACTAGGTGCATTAAAAGGCCCTAGGGTGCCTTTAAGGGGTCTGTGTACTTATGTGGGATTTGGATGCCATATTTAGATGAACTAATAGGCAAAGTAAGTCCTATAAAGAACAAAAACTAGGTTGAATAGGTTGACTAAAAAATCAAGAAAATTAAATGCCTAACTAGGAGGTTAAAACCAAGACTAGTCCACCTAGCTAAATCAGATTGGACACCTTCCACCTCTTGGACTTTTAGGCCTGACCATGGCTACTATTAAGCATTTCATTATGGCTAGAAAATGTAGGAAATATATAGAAAAAGGTCAATAATTTCCATGGAAGATGGAGGTGAAACCAAGCTTGAACAAGGTGTGGTATGCTTGCCTAGGCTAAGCGACACCAAGGTTTATGAAAGTCGAGCTTGATTGGACAACCTACAATTATTTTTCTTGGTAAAGTTTCCAAATATATTCATTCTCTTGAATTCTACATTTTGTTCTAAGTTTTCACAAGGAAGAAGGTGCCCTAGGTGATGGCTTAAAGCCAAAGAAACCTAGGTGCTAAGTTAGGGCTAGGGCGCCAAGGGCATTATGGTTTTCTAGTGACACTATGTTAAGGAAAGCATTAGGATCTTATTTCAAGTCTGGAAATGTTTGATCAAGGTCTAGAGCTTTATGGTTATTAATTAAAATAAGAAAAGTGAACTAATGAATTGCATAAAATGCTAACAAATTCTTGCTATGCCTTAGGCTACGTAGCCAAGTGTTTGTGGTATGTTGATGGTTTGTGTGCACTAACCCATATTATGTTAATCATATACTAATCTAAATTTTTTGTATAGTTCTTTTGTCTTTGCTTGCAAGTTTTAGCATGGAGATGAACTATAATATGATAATACAATGCCTATGGCATTATAAGCACTTAGTGCTATGGTTTGCATCCTTTACTTGTGTGGAACTGTCCAATAAATGCCTATTTAGAATTTTAATTAGGTGAGATCATTCTATTACCTAATCTAAACTCTTAATTAGGCCAGAATCATTCCTCATTTCTAGGATCTTTTGCCAAGCTTTGCTATCTAAATCCTAGCCACTTGCTTAGCATTTAGTATTTACTTGAGAGTTAAGAAAAACATTTACTTAGTTCTAATAAAACACTTAAGTTTATTAAACTAAGATAGTGGTTTGGTGAGATTTAAACAAAACATTAATAAAATATGTGCGGCCACATAAAAAAAACATTCTAGTGCTCATGCATGCACAAGTAATATATTATGCCAAACCACAGATGATAACAACAATCATAGCAAGTAAATACTACGGCAACACAATATCTAGGTGTTTTGCCTATCAACTTTGGCAAATAATGTCATTGGTTGATAAGCCTATCCCAAATTAGTAATAAATCATGCCATGTTTGTACTAAGTCAAAGTCAATACTAGTAGACCTCCTACTAGCTACCACCACTGTGATAAAAAATATTTATGACCTAAATGGTTTATGGGCCTACCTTTTCTCGGGAGAGAAAAACCCAAGCAAGGAGTGACCTAAGAAGTCTTTACCTGATTACCTTGCTATACGAGGCAAATAAGTTTGGAGTTAAACTCTGACTATAACTGTGTGCAACATACGAAAAGTAAAAATGTAATGTATGCAAAATGTTCCTATGAGAAACTAACAAACAAGTATCAAATAATCATTATGGATTATTTGGTTCCTACCTAGCATTATCTACACATTAATAGTAATTGTATGTATATAAAATACTTAGTAAGCCAATCTAAAACAAATAATTCATAACAACTTCACAGATATTGGACTGTATGCACACATTGCCATGCATGCATGAACCTTGCCTATAATCTATATGAGCGTGCCACAAGCTCTTATGGCATGGAGTATCTTATAATGATCATCATATCATTCCCTTTTAAGTATATGACTCCCCATACTTCTCACACAAGCAAACAAACAAACAAACGAAAACACCCATTGGTCCTTTTTTGTTTTTAAGCATGCATCCTTGTGTTTACTTGTGTGGTTGCCAGTTTTCACAAGCTCAAAAACTCCCTTATTGTATGCAGTAGGGTTTGACCATGTTTTGTGTGGGTCATAGTGCCCATGGATGCGTCTTGCCCCTTATAGGGCCCCTTGTGTTTGTTTACTTATGGGCCAAATGATTGATAAGGCTCAAGTGTCATTTGGGCATTAAGGCTTTTAATTGGGCTCCCCCCAATGGGTCAAGCACAAAGTGCAACCCAAGGCTTACAATAAACTAAGGCCCGCGGGATGAGCCCATGTAGCCACCTAGCAGAGCATGGCCATGAGCCCATAGGCGCACCCTTGGCTGCCCCTTGAGCACACTTGTGTACCCCTCATTGGACTGAACTTATCATGATACTAGGCACCCCAAAATACTCATGCACTTGGAGCCCATGTCATACATACACACACATATTGAGACCCTGAGCTTGGTCACAACACATACACACATAAACAGAGGCACATCTTTCTTATGCTTGCCAAACCTTGAAGATTTAGCCATGCTCATCTACCAATCATTCAAGGCCTGTTGCACACAGCATTTTATAGGCCATCTACCAAGGACACCACCTATTGCCCAAATTAGGAGCTAGGGTTAGCCTTTGCGCTAAGTGAGCCCTTTCTGGCTCTTTTGGTCACCCTATGCCCTTTTTGCCCTACCGTTTACCTTAGCTTTCTCCAATCTAAATTATGGCTAGATCTTCTCAAAGAGGGAAGGGCTTGAATAGATTACCGTTGCATAGATTTCACATTTGCAAGCTCAAAGATGCACCTCTTATAAGCTTGGTCCTAGTCTTTTTGAGTTCCTTGTTTAACCATACATAATCAACCATATTACTAACATATTGTAGCATCATTATTGGAGAACTAGAATAAAAAAAGATAAACTCCTAACCTTAGGCAAACAAAACACTTAGAATCTTAGCTGCCTTCCTAGAAGCTCATTGATTTTCCTTATTTTCCTAAGATTAAGCTCATACAAAATCATGGGTTTTTTATGAGTACAAAAGCTAGTCTAAATAGGGATAAACTAAGATGAAACCAAAACATGTTCACACCTCAAAAACATACCAAAACCATAGCTACCTCTTGGAGAAAATCAAACTCTTAAGCCCTTTTTTACAACACGTACACTCGCTCCTTGATTTTTCACTTACAAGCTCTCCTTCTCTTATTTCTCTTTCATTTATTTGGTGATTTTCTATGTGTTTGAGGGTTTAGGATGTCCTAAATTGGCATAGGAAGAAAAGAAATTGAGTTGTGGGTTTAGGGATGAGTAAGGATGGAAAATGGGTGAAGGGGTAAAAGTTGTGAAAGGTTAAGACTTTGCATGGTTAGCAGAGGTTTAGACCACTTAACCAAGGGGAAAGGGAGCTGACCCACATTTTTTAAGCTGATTTTCTACCTCATTAACTGGTTGCTTCCCTCCTACAAGTGTACAAAGGTTGGAAGCGTGACCAAAAAGTCAATCATGAGATGATTGTATTTTTTGCACATTGAGTCATGATATTTTATTGAGGCATTAATCCAGCAATTATGTTTGTTGTTTTGTTTCTGCGTAACATAATAAACATAATTGTAACCCTAGAATAATGATATTCTCAAACGTCCCTAGTCTAGTATTATTGTGGAGCGGGTTGCAATAATACATAATGACTAGCATATGTAGAGACTAATATGAGATATGTAGTCTACATATGGGTACAAGTTTGAGAACTTGTTTACTGGACCGACCCACCATGAGAACACTACATGGATCGTTATATGAGTGTCATAAGTGATTCTCATAGTGATCATGGTATATGTAGTCCTTCGACCTAAGATCATCAAGGTTCCCTACATGTGAGTCACATACTTTGATACTTTCCTTTGTTGCTCGTAACTGAGTGAACTTGAAGGAGGTCATTGGGTATGCCACATATCATGCGGAGGGATTTGTATGATCAAGATGGGATTTGTCCCTCCTATGTAACGGGAGTGATATCTTCGGGCCCCTTGATAGAGTAAGACTTAGAAAAATGCATGGCCATGCTCAGATGAGTTGATATACGATATCAATGTCATCAGTTTAAGTTGGTCTACTCGGTAATCAAGAAACCAAAGATTGGGCTATACGAGAGTGACACATTCCATGTCTCGTGCTTAGTCTTGATATCTTGGACAAAGGGACAATGGCATATATCGGTGATGATCATAAAGGTTTAGTCGAATCATCGACAATCTTGTCACTTGGGTAGCAATGATGTGTTGCTAGACACCGCTCATTGCTTATGATCATAAATGTGATTTATGATCATTGCCAATGTGATAAGAGCCTATTGGGTCACACACATAGAGCTATTTGGATCATTAGAGTTCATGGGCTAATTATTTGGGTTATGGTTTCACTTTAATTTCGTATTAATAATGGGCCCAAGAGTTGAGCCATTATTAAGCCCGAAATTAAATCCTAATTGGATTAGGGCTTTGAAACCCATTAGGTATGGAAGTTGAGTCTCACTATAAATACAACTTCTAGTGAGAAATTCACAGGTCTCCTTGCCCTAGCCTCCAAAAAGGGCAGCCGCACTCTTTTCTTACAATTCCTTGGAGGACGCAAGCTAGCACTCTGAGCGCAAGAGAAACGCATCTGCTGGGACGTGGTGGAAGCATGGTGATCCTGAGAGTGTCGTATGGATACCATAGAGAGCCTGAACACGTCAACTGTTCAGGTTTTGTGATTCGACTCTACAGTTGAGTGAAAGATCTCAACCGAAAATTAGGTATGAAAATTTTCAAACACCCGGTTTACCCTGTTTCCCTTGGATCCTGGAGGGTTTCGGTTAAATTCTGCTGCGCTATTTAGCTCCTGAAACCCATCATATAATTCTTGAATATCTAGTTTACTATTCCTTTTAATATAGAAAACATAATTTCCTACTTTGAATTATCTAATGCATGTGAGCCACAAATGATCCAAAATAATTCTATGATTGATAATAGTATGCGTTGCACCTGCATAGAAAAGTGCAATAATTGGTACAGACTTAGTATACTTATCAAAGTTGTTACCCAAGCTTGTGGGGTAACTTGAGTGGCAAGGACTGATGGTTCAAAATGGGCCAGTTGCATCATGTAAACAAAACCAGTATTTAACTATGATGAATGTGCTTCTATGGTAAATAATGTGGAAGATTAATCATCATTTTTTGAGAAAAGAAACTTCATGTTCTCTTGAGAAAGATCAGTCTTCATGGCCTTTGTAATTGTGTTGACCACTATGGCTTTGCCCATTTCTTGCAAACTGATTGCTTTGCCCATTTCTTGAATTTTCTAGTATTACTTTTATACCAAAAAAATATTTTTCTCTTCTTGCGAAATCTCTTAGTTCATGTAAAGAATAAGGATGATTTCTTTCAGTTATAGCTTTTCTTTGAAGAACAATTGCAAGCCTACTTATCCTTACACTTGATAGAAAGCTCTATTCTCTGACAAACGTTGTCAAAGAGACTTCGTGATTGGCCAAATTCTTTGAAGAAGGTATGGGTGTTGCATTACTTTTGCAAGGCTATCATTCATGTTTGATGGAACCTTGCAAATGTAAAATCGTTCAAAAGATTTGCCATTTTTTTGAATTAAATGAAGGATCTCTAGGACAATTATTTTTCTCTTGGATAGAGTTCAAATATGCTTGTTTCATATTGTTATGTTCATACTTTGTGCTGAGTAGATAATAATGTCTTATCATTCTTAAGAAGTGTTTCTCCATCCACGTATTTGGTAACACCTATATATGTTTTCTCAGGACATGGTAGAGATATGATTTTGGGATTTGATCTTATAAAAAAACTTATTTTCCAATGGGCTGATATTGGTTTAAGGATTAAAAAGTTCATCCTTCCATGCGTATTTACTTTTAAGTTATATTCCTCTAAAGGGGAAACTTTGACTACAAATCATTAAGACACTATAATAGAGCCAATATTCGGATTAATCGTGAAAATAATAATTGATTAGTATTAAGCTGAATTATATATAGAGTTTGAAAAAGAGCACCTACATCCCTTGTGGAAGAATCCTAAATTTTTCATTGACCTTTGATTTAAGAAAAATAAAGATGTGAACCTTATTAATGCATCATATTTAGGCAAGGCACCTGAAGAAAAGGCCAGAGTAATATCTGAACTTTAAGAGTAATATCTTATCAAAAGGCTTCTGGTCTAATGGACTGATGTTGAATGCTATGAATATCGGCCTTTTACCTTTAACTAGTGACCCAAAGTTTTCCATTACCATTTTTCTCTTATAGAATAATATGGTTTTGAAAACTGCCAGGTCAAACCTTTTGGCATTCATCCTTTTGCCCATCATTTCTATATCCCTAATATTTTAGTTTTTCCATGGTTAGCCTTATGTTTTTTCTATTACCTTTGTTCCAAGCATACTATTAGTATCATATTTAATATCCTCAATTTTATCAATTTATCACATTTTGTAAAAATTTTCCTATCAATTTTGATACCTAAAAAATTGCCACTTTCCTCACATACTTCACCCCTATTTTCCACTGGGTGAAAAACCCTTAAGAAATTCTTATTGGGACTTAAACCTCACCATCCCAATGTCTTAGGTTTACATCCAACTGTCTGGTTTTTTGCCTTTAAAATTCCACACTATTGTATAGGATAGCACATGTTTCTCCATCATCCTATTACCCTTACTAAAATTGGCACCCATAGGTTTATTCCTAGCGTTGTACATTACCATTATAAGAACTTAGACTTGAACCTTGGCTATCTTGCCCGGTAGTGCCCTAATGATTATAGGAATTTCCTGGAGGAAGCGTATCAATGTAATCATATAGTTTTCTCCCTAGAAGTTTGGCCTCTAAGGTAATAACCAAGTTCACAAACTCTAAGGTGATATAGCCCAAAAATCACTTAGCCAAGTCTTAAGCCATAAATCCACACAAACAAACATAGACTCTTAAGTGTACAAGTATTAGGTTTGAAAGCAAATGCAGACTCTCAAGGTATAAGGAACCTTTCAGTCACCATTTGGTTTCAAGCTTAATAAATATAAATTTTAATATTTTGGTTCTAAGAGAATCCGCAAAAGTGGCAACTTAAAACATCTGTAAGAAGTTGCAAAACTAAGAAGTCCACTTCAATCTTTCACCGAGGAAAATTTAGAACACCATGAATGGTAAATACAAGGATATTGTATTTTTAGAATTCAAATTCAAATACATTATAAAGAGGAGGAGTTTCCCTTATACAAAAGTGTAAGCTTGAAGAAGACAGAATGAAATACATCTCTGCTTACATCACACCACACTAGACAAACTAATTTACTTTCGCAAAAGAAAAAGAAAAGATTCTTAAATGATAGAAACATGGATGGAACCTTCATAGGGACCAGCCATCATTGAGATTAACATGATGATCTTTAAAATTATAGCTGGACAAAGTTGACAGTGTGCTGTCAGGGTCTTCACGCCAAAAATTTGGATCATTGGCCATATGCCATTGCACATAGTCAAGTCCATAGTGATAATATGGCTTGGTAAATTCTCTTCTTATTTCCATATGTGGTGATTCCTCAATGATGGTGTCATCTTGTGAATGAGTTAGAGAAAGGGAAACAATTAACTTAATAGCTTTTTTTGGCCGTTCTCTAGCTTCACTGACTTGTTTAATTCTTTTATGTTCTTCAAAGCATTAAAGAGCTTCATAGGTCATTTCCTAGCAGTCTATTGGATAAGATGGCCAACATAAATAGTCATAAGGCAAACTTCCAGGGAGAAGACCATTTTCATTATATTGATATGGTTTCTCCAAGAAATTCCTATAATCATTAGGGCACTTCCAAGAAAAACGGGCAAGGTTAAAGTCTAGGTTTTTGTATTGTTAATTTATAGAGCTAAAAATCAACCTAAGGGTGCTAGTTTTAGTAAGGGTAATAGGATGATGGAAATTGTATATTACAAGTGGTGTCCCATGTAAAAATGAGAAATTTTGAAAAGAAATGCCAGATAGCTAAAGGTGAACCCAAGACCTTGGGATGGATCAGTTTAAGTCCATACAAGAAAATTTAAAGGCTTTTATCTAGTGGCAAATAGGGTCAAACAATGCGAGGAAAGTGGCAATTTTGGACGTGTCAAAATTGATAGAAATTTTTTTACAAGAAATAATTAATTAAGGAAGTTTAGGGATATTAAAGATGATACCAATAGTGTGGATGGAACATGGGTGCATGAATGAAACATATTGCTAAGGGAAAAAAAATAAAAATATCATGGCTATAGAAAAGATGGGCAAAAGGATATTACGATGAATGCCAACTGATTTGACCAGGTAGTCTTCAAAACCATATTTCTCTATAAGAGAGCAATTGTAATGGAAAACCTTGTGTCACTGGTGAAAGGTAAAAGACTGATGATCATAGCATTCAACATCAACTGGGAGGCTAATTTCTTTATTGAACACTAGACAGTAGGAGTAGATGTCATTTTACTTTTGAGCATTAGGCTTGGGAGGCTTTGGTAGTCTACTGAGGATGTCTATCATGGAATTGGCATTGCCTTTGATTTAAATCAAAGGAGAACCTTACAAACTATTGTTGGCATTCGAGTAGCTGAACATTAGGGAGCTATTTTTGGTGGAAGTTCAGTATTTTTACAAAAGCTGACATGTCCATCTCTACCAAAAAGTTGTGTCCAACTAAATGAAAATGGATTTTTTCAATTCCTCTTTTAATAGTTAAGACTTCCTTGTAGGTTGAATGATAGTGCTTTTCACTCTTTTTGAACTCACCGTTATTGTAGCCACAACATGTCTTACACCATTTATCACTTCATGGAGGACCGTACCCAAAAATTCATCTAGAGAGCATGTCTAGAGAATCAACAAATTGGACCACTTGCTTCTGCCAGACAACTACTTGATGTTGGAAAGAGGACCATGAAGCAGAGTTTTCTTCAAGAATGTATTCATTAGCTAGATGATCCCTAATAAATGGAGGACATATTCTCAAATGTAATCCAATATCTTGGTCTCTATAAGTGGTTGATGGTGGTATTTAGTTTCCGTAATCAAAACATCAAAGAACTTTATTGATGTCCGTGCAAAGAACATTTTCTTTTGAGAAAATGTAACTTTATATTACTTGACTATATTCATAAATTGCTTGAGTAACATAAGATGAGAACCTAAATGAGGTGAAAACAATAAAATATCATCAATATAAATAAGGGTTGATGGTAGTATGGGTTCAAAGATTTGGTTTATAGCTTTTGTGAAAAATGAAGGCGCAATTTCTTGACCAAATGGCATAGTAATCAATTGGTAGTGCAAATCTAGGATACAAGAGGCTATTTTGAATATATGAAGAGGGTTAATGCTTAATTTCCAAAAACTAAATTTAGGATCAATGTGGGAAAATATTTTGGCACTAGTGAGACTTTCAAAAAGGTTTTTATTTTTAGCAATAGGAATTTTATGTCAGCCAAAAAATTATTTAAAGTTTTATAATCAATGACAAGTCTATGCTTTCCGTGAACTTGTCCAAAATACTTGTTGACATAAAATGCTAGATATGCCCATGGGGAGGTGGTTGGCTTAGTAAGTCCCTGAGCTTGTAACTCTTAAAGTTCAGATATTGCTTTTGCCTTTTCTTCAAGTGTCATGCCTTAATATGTTGCTTTAGTTGGCTTTACCTGTTCATTTCTCTTGAATGAAAACTTAATGAAAAATTTGTGATTCTTCCACGAGGTCTATGGGTATTTCTTTCCAAACTCGGCATGTGATTCAGCGTAGGACAAGTTAATCATTGTTTGCATGATTGATCCAAATATTGGGCCTGTTGTAGTGCCTTAATGATTTGCAGTCAAATCCCTTTATAGGAATATGAGTAGATATGTATGGAAGGAAAAAAATTTTAATCATTAAACCAACATTAGTCCATTGGAAAAAAGTCTTTTGATAAGATCAAGTTCCAAAATCTTAACTCTACCATGTCCTGAGAAAACATAGACAGGTTGTACCAAATACTTAAATGGAGGTAAATAAATCATAACTGGTATATTGCTCTTGTTAGTAAGGAAAACACTATTTACCACTGCAAATTGTTTATTACATGTGAGCCGCATGTGATCAACAAGGAGTTTAAGATTGATTATAGTACATGTTGAATCTATTTCAAAAAGAATAGTAACTGATATAAGCTTAACAAACTTATCAATTAGAATTGTTACCGAAGCTTGTGGGGTAACTTGAATAGTAAGGACTGATGCGTCAAAAGGGGGCAGTTGCATCGTGTAGATAGAACTTGCATCTAAATTTGATGAGTATGCTTTTATGGAAAATAATTGTGAAGATTCATCATATTTTTGGGAGAAATAGATTTCGTGTCTTTTATAGAAAGATTAGTACCCCTACCTTCATGATTATGTTGACCATTTTGGCTCTAGACTTAGAATTCTTTTGAGGAAAATTTTTGCAAAGTGACCTCATTACTGACAGATGAAACATTTCTTATATTTTCCAGTATTCCTTTCATACAAAAAAAATTGATTTCTTTGCTTATGAGATCTCTTGGGTCTTGTAGAGAATGAAGATAATTCTTTCAATGATGCCTTTTCTTTGAAGAAAAATTGCAAGCCTACTTGTCATCGTACATGATAGAAAGCTATGTTCTCTAGCACATCTTATCAAAAGGACCTTGTGATTGACCAAATTCTTTGAACTAGGTATTGATGTTAGTCAACTTTTGTAAGGCTGACATTAGTGTTTAATAAAGCCTTCCAAACATAAAATCATTTAAATATTTGCCTTTTTTTTAATCAACCAAAGGGTTTATTGGTGAATTGTCTCTGGGATATAGTTCAAATATGCTTATTTTAAATTTCTATTATCAAATTGCTAAGTCGATAATAATGCTTCATCATTCTTGAGAAGTATTTCTCTAGATCTTTTCTACTATATGGGTAGCATTTTATCTCAAAATATTATTTTCTTCCAATGTTAACAAGCGAAGTTTGGTCTCCAAGTAACTCAACATGAAGGACTACGATGCATGGATCAATAGTTGGAATATTTTGAAATTTAAGCTACTTATATTGTCAAAGGTGAAAATACCATTGCTTCATTGTTCTAGCCATTGCAGCAATAAAAGCTAAAATAATTTTTGCATCTATTGCGCCTTCTTTTTATGACTATGTTTGGTGGTTGGCATGCATATTTAGGAATCTATCATCTGAGATATGCGTAGGGATATCATCTAAAGCAAGCTTGATAGATGTAGTAGGTGGGTTCTAAGTAGAAACATTGACATGTGGTAGATCATCAAGATTGGATTAGATCTTCTAGATCCCTTGGGGCATTATAGACTTCTGATGCTTCAAGTTCATATGGTTGTTCCATAAACACATTAAGCTTAAAAAAGGCTAATGAGATTAAAGTCTCTTGATCATGTTCTAATGATTTAGAAGAGGTAGTAGAATTAGGTTTAACATCTAATCATGATGAATATGGTTGAGCCACATGAACCTGCTGGCTTAAGAAAGTAGTAATGTGATTGACTTGGAGTGACATGGCTTCATGAGTTGGTTTATGGATTTCTACTAAAGAATTTAGAGGCTTGGATGGTGGTGGTTGTTGTAGATGTTCTTCTTGAATAACTTGCCCTTTAAAACTTGAGCCTTTTTGTGATTTAGGCTTAGTTTGGGAAAAAATGGTTGGAGGAGGTCGATGAGGCTTGTGCTTAGGTTTTGGCTATGGATTGGTTTATTGGTAAAGTGATGGAGGAGTAACAAATAGGATATCATTGGATGGTGATGGACTTGTAGGAAATAGGCTAAAATGTTAAGGTTCAATTAAAGGGTGGTGTGTAAAGATTTATAAGATGGGGTTGTTGGCTAGCTTGAAGATGTTTCAGCTATTGCTTGAGATGAATAATTTCTCTTTCTTAGGTTGAGAAGTTTGTCTACTAGGAAATGAGATTCATGTTCTCATTATGAAGATAATAGATCCTTGGTTGACATTTTTTCAAATGATCAATTATATCATTATCAACCTTTTTTCTCAAGTCAAGTTTGATTTTGCTCAATTCTACAAATAACACAATTTTGAGAAATCATATTCTCATATTGCTAATTTAGCACTTGTTTAGTAGTAGGTATGTCTTTTCTTCTTCTTTCAAAATCAGTTATTATTGGTTGAGGAACTTTCTAACTATGCCTGGTTGATGATGAAGGATCTTTAAACTTTAGTGGAGGAAAATCTTCTTCATTCATTTCAAACATATTAACCTCAAAAGTATGATGGATCGGGGGTTGTTCCTTTTTTAATTACTTAAACACCTTCTTGTAATAAGGGTGTGCAGCGACTTTACTTCAAGAGCAGAAGAAAGAAGATCAGAAGAGTCATCCACCAAAGGAGGGTACTGGGATTGAATATCTTTTTTCCTGAATACAAGACATAATAATCAAATTTTTCGGATCATTCACTGAGAAGTCTAAATAATGTATCATCATATTCACATCTTTGGTGAAGAAGCTCATGTGATAATTTCTTCTTATTTTTCTTCTTTGTTTCCACCATATCATCATCAAAAAATCTTAAGCAATGATCACAATGACAAGCATCAAATTATATGTGACCTTTATCATTTAAATATTGATAAATAGGAGAACTATTAGCAATAAAAGATTCAATTTGGATCTGGTTTTGAATTTGGTCATAAATGTTGGGGTAGAGAAGACGTTAGTGACTTGAGATGATTTAGTTTCCTTTTGGAAGGAAATTTCTCTTTACCCATCCATTCTAACATGGAAAATATGTTTCTTTGACTAGACAGACTATGATTGCTGGTTAAGAGATTCATAACTTGTAATGCAAGAGACTGGAATAAGTCATTAAAGCTTTTTTATAGGAATCTAGCGAAAAACATATGTCTCATTTAGAACATGGGTTATATCAACAAAAAAATAAAACACATCATTTTTTATATTAGGCATGCCAAAATTAAGTTCATGATTTTGGACTCTATATGCCACCTAATAATGGAGAATTGTCGCTGATGGCCTACGGCGGCTTCATCATGTGTCATTGTAAGAGTAGGGAGGGCTTCTGATGGAGGAGAACACTTTGAGAGGAGATTCCCCAGTGGAGGATACCTGAAATACTTTCAGAAAAACACGGGTTAGGAGGTCCCCGGTGTGCATTCCCGGGGAGGAGCCCCCGACGCCCAAGTCAGTATTTTCAGATAACTGGATTATGTGCTCTTTTGTGTATTCAAAGAGAACTTTTCATCTTACCCTTCTAGAACGCTTTCTGGGTGTTTTATACAGGAGGCGTGCAGAAGCCATTCCCCTCTAGTGGTTGTCCCAGATTATCACACGTGTCTGGCGGGATGCGATCCCTGCTTTTTCGGGAACGAAGGGACGTGTATCTCAGCGAAAGTCGCTGGACTGACAGCCTAGTCATTCCGAGGGCGTCACATCGAGGCGTCCCTCTGATGGCGTGTCCCAGTGATAGCGTGTCAGAATGTACTTGGGGGACGACTTTATGGGGAGGTGTCAGAGGCTCCTTAAATGCTTTGTTCATGCCTTCCGAGGTTACTCTAACGTCTCGGGGCATATATTACCCGAGGATGGTTCCTCCTAGGGGTACTTCTGTTTCCGAAGAGGGTCCGATCGTTCTACCGAGGTTGGTCCTACCATTGCCTGAGGGAGCGAATTCCCTATATTAGGCCAGGGGGATCGTTTATCCTTCTGTCCTCGGTTGGTAGTTTCCCTCTGCCGAAGTCAGTACGCCGCCAAGTTTGGGAGCTCAGCCGTTGATGGGCACCTCGGCTATCACATGCCCCCTCCCGGAGAGCCGAAGCGGGTGCATCGGCTATGTTTTCGAAAAGGTCCCTTTGCCGGTCTGGCGGCTAAATCCTTTCTTGGGAATCGGCCTCACTTCAGAAGTTGCTTACTCGGAGCCGAGGTACCCCTCTCTAGTTTTCTGGGCACCCTCGGAATGTTTGTTACTTTTTTCTTTTTGCCTTTTCTGCCACGGATCTGTGAATCGTCGCGTCCTTTGGCCAGGCGTGTCAGTCATGGGTGACCGCGCTTGGGTTTTTGTGATGCTAGGGGGACGTGCCCTGGTTCCTCGCGCTGTGTGACACGTGTATGCTGTTGGGTGGTGAAGCAGTTATGCTAGTTACGTCAACTGCACCCCTTCGCCTTCAAAGAGCAATAATGAGGCGGTTTCTTTTTCAAAGGATAATTATGACGACGCTTCACTTATCCTTCTTCGGTCTATATAAGTTTCTTCCGTCCTATTTTGTCTCATTCTTTTGCTTTAGCTCTTGTCTGTTCCAGAGCCTTTTCTTGCCCCTTTTCCTTTTTCCGACGGTGATTCTTGCGGCAGTGTGACCTCCGGCGATTCCTTGCAGCGGCGTTTCTCAGCCCAGGCTTTGGCAAAGTCTTTGGTGGGTGCTCCTTTTTGTGGTTTTGTTGTTGTTCCCCCTTTTTTCTCCCAAAGTCATCTTTTTTTTTCTTATTTTTTGAAAAATGTCAAATCCAACTCCACTGAGTCCGATCCCATTGATGACTGTGCGCCCTCTTTCTGCAAACCTTGCTTCCCTTATTACCCCGGCCTCAATGAGGCGATTAACTTCGGCTTTGACGAAGGACCTTTTGTGAGCTGATAGATTCCGTTTTTTCTGCCGAACTGGTCTGACTTGTTGTTGCACTTTAAGATTGTGATGGATTATGCTGGGGTCAACCCCAGGCATATCCTTCGGCGAATAAGCAAATAGGTCTTTGTTCATGCATAAAAAGGATACAAGCCTCTTTTTGTCCCCTTCGGCCAGTTTTTTTCCAACTCGGGTGTTTCAGCCGGGGATTAATTCTACATCTTCTGTTTCTATTTTTTCGAGGCTTTCCATTTCTTCTGTCGTTGCCTTTTCGTCCATCAGGACCTTTTTTCCTTCTGTCGAAGTCTGTACCTGGATCTTGGTTGGGCTTTGCCTGGCCCTCGTGAAGACTTTTCTAACCTCGGTTTGATCAATGAAGATTTCAGCGTCTCCGTCTTCGGTGGTGAAGGTGACCGTTAAGTACCTTACATCCGGCCGAATGTGAAAATTACCCTGAGTCTGCCTTCCCAGAATGGCATTGTATGCTGACGGTACATCAATGACTATAAATCTTGTTCTGCCAGAGGTGATTAAGTCTTCTTTGCTTTTGGAGGAGACCCCTTTCAGCATCATGGGCAAGTCGATGTACCCAAGGACTGGGAGTTCAGATGGTCCGATGCCGAAGGTGGGGGAACTGACTAGGCTAAGGTCACTTTTTGAGATATCTAATTTTCCCAGCAGATGAGAAAAAATGACGTCGGCGTTCGAGCCGTCATCGAGGAGTACTCTCTTGATGTCCCAGCTCCCTATTCTTGCCATGACAATGAGGGGGTCGTCATGAGGGAATTTTATCACAGACCCATCCCTACGGGTGAGCCTTCGGGAGGTGCTCCCGTAATCCATGATGGAGACTTCTCTCATCTTCCTTTTTCTCTCGGCCGAGGGCATCCCCATAGTGATGGTTTGGATGATCCCCGCCGAGGGTGGCAGACTTTTCCGGGGACTTCGGTCCCGTCGTCTATCTGAGTCATACTCTTCATCATCTGCTCTCCTTTGCTCTTCTTTTCTCCCTTTCGGAGAGGGCATCCGCAGATATCGCCGAAGTTGCCCCTGTTTGATCAGGGACTCGATGTACTTCTTCAACTGGTAACAGGCTTCTGTGTTGTGGCCATGTTCTCAGTGAAATTGGCAGAATTTCTTCATATTCCTTTTATTTTCCGGGGCCATGGCCTTTGGCCTTGGGATTGCTGTCCCTTGCCTTTCTAGGGTCATCAGAATGCTAGCTCTTGTGGTGTTCAGGGGAGTGAATGCTGCAGGCCTTTTCCCTCTTTGCCCGCGGGACCGTTCTCCCTCGTTCTTCTGGCACGGCTGGTGGCCAGGCCCTTCGGTGCGAAGGTGTTCTGCCTTAGGTCCCCCCATTCTGAGTTCTTCAGCCGTCATGTGCTATTCGGCTCTTCTGTAGAATTCCCCAAGAGTTTCTGGGGGATCTTTGGAGAATTCATAGAACAGCTGGGAGTCCCTTCGTAGTCCTCTGACCATTGCCAGGATGCAAATTTTCGGTCGAAAGTCTGGTACGCTCAGTGCTTCTCGGTTGAATCTTTCAACATAATCGCGGATGGTCTCCCCTCCTTTCTGCGCTATGTCAAACATTTGCACTGGCATTTTGGCAGTTGGCCTACTACCAAAAAACTGTTGGGTGAAAGCAGTAGATAGTTCTTGGAAGCTCAACAAACTTCCCTGGGGGAAAGAGCCATACCATGTTGTTGCTGGTCTTGAGAGTGTCACCTCAAAGCATTTACAGAGCGTGGCATCGTCCGCGCCATGGAGCACCATGCTTCGCTTGTATTTTGTCAGGTGCGCATGGGGGTCACTTCGCCCATTATACATTTCGAGACGAGGAACCCTGAAATCACTGGGCATAGGCGCCTCTACTACCTCGCGTACGAAAGGCGACACCTCTCCGGTGTAGGAGTTGGACAACCGGGACCAGACTGGCTTTCGGGAGATCTGTTTCTCGACCTTTTCCAGCCTTCCCAGGATCCTTTCCATGAGGGCGGCAGTGCTGGTTTCTTCCTGCCGTCGTGTGTTTACTGGTAGTGGCGAATTTCTTCTTCGCCTTGGGGAACGACTCCGGCGAGGAAGAGAAGGGGACCTCTGGTAAGGGGATGCGCTCCGTCGACAAGAGGCCCTGGTCTCTTTTGGGGCTCCCCCTTTGGCACGGCGCGTCTCAACGGGTTAACCATCCATTGAATATACGTCAAGGGAGTCTCCACTCCTTGAACTCCAGTAAATAGATCGCGAGCTCCTTTCCCGACGGATGGTCGAGGGTGAGGCTCTCTGAGTGGGTGAAGGTTGGGGCAACCTCTGATCAAGTTGCTGAGTGATTTCGGCAACGATAGAACGCTGGAAATCCCGTAGGAAGCTCATCGTTACCGTTACTGGACGGTCGTCCTCCATCATGGATGTTTCTGCCACAGGCAAAGGGGTCGCCTGTTGAGTCTCAGGTGCGAGGGGGGATCTTGGAATCCCTTTATCCTTCGAGCACCAAGTCTCCACGACGGCGACATGGGACAGGGTTCCCATAGACGGCGCTAAATGATGGCCTACGGTGGCTTCATCGTGTGTCATTGTAAGAGTAGGGAGGGCTTCTGATGGAGGAGAACACTTTGAGAGGAGATTCCCCAGTGGAGGATACCTGAAATACTTTCAGAAAAACATGGGTTAGGAGGTCCCCGGTGTGCATTCCCAGGGAGGAGCCTCCAATGCCCAAGTTAGTATTTTCAGATAACTGGATTATGTGCTCTTTTGTGTATTCAAAGAGAACTTTTCATCTTACCCTTCTAGAACGCTTTCTGGGTGTTTTATACAGGAGGCGTGCAGAAGCCACAAATGATGGCCTACGGCGGCTTCATCGTGTGTCATTGTAAGAGTAGGGAAGGCTTCTGATGGAGCAGAACACTTTGAGAGGAGATTCCCCAGTGGAGGATACTTGAAATACTTTCAGAAAAACACGGGTTAGGAGGTCCCCGGTGTGCATTCCCGGGGAGGAGCCTCCGACTTCCAAGTCAGTATTTTCAGATAACTGGATTATGTGCTCTTTTGTGTATTCAAAGAGAACTTTTCATCTTACCCTTCTAGAACGCTTTTTGGGTGTTTTATACAGGAGGTGTGCAGAATCCATTCCCCTTTAGTGGTCGTCCCAGATTATGACACGTGTCCGGCGGGATGCGATCCTTACTTTTTCGGGAATGAAGAAACGTGTATCTCAGTGAAAGTCGCTGGACTGACAGCCTAGTCATTCCGAGGGCGTCACATCGAGGCATCCCTCTAATGGCGTGTCCCAGTGATAACGTGTCAGAATGTACTTGGGGGATGACTTTATGAGGAGGTGTCAGAGGCTCCTTAAATGCTTTGTTCGTACCTTCCGAGGTTACTTTAACGTCTCGGGGTATATATTACCCGAGGATGGTTCCTCCGAAGGGTACTTCTGTTTCCGAAGAGGGTTCAATTGTTCTACCGAGGTTGGTCCTACCATTGCCTGAAGGAGCGAATTCCCTATATTAGGCCAGGGGAATCGTTTATCCTTCTGTCCTCGGCTGGTAGTTTCCCTCTGCCGAAGTCAGTACTCCGCCAAGTTTGGGAGCTCGGCCATTGATGGGCACCTCGGCTATCAGTTGCATAAGTGGAAGAAATTTGTTCCACACCTGTAATCTGTAACTGGATCTTCAAGGCAAAAAGTAGATAGGGATCTTAAAGAACCATATAGAAATTTGGTAAGAAAGTTATTAAGATAGTACAAACATTAACCATAGTCTCCACAGTACCTATACAAGCATGTTTATATCTCTTGTATAAAGTATTAAGGAGAGCTAGTCTAGCCATAATTGGTTCTCCCTTCTGTCAATGGTAGGTAAAAGCATGCCAAGCAGCTCCAAACTGAAGATGATTAAAACCTTTTTTCATCCAATGGTGAAGGAAAAATGAAGGAATTTAAAGAGTATCATATTGTTCCTTATAGGTAGCAGGAAGAAAATGTTGATAAAACTTTAAAGCTTGAACATACTCTTTGATGGCTCTGCGAGAAAAAAGAAATCAATTTCTTTATAGTTTTAAATTGAGAATGATAAAGTTTTGCAAAGGCTTTATAAGGGTTTATAAGAGGAAGATCATTAAGTGGGACTTTATCTTCTACCATACGATATTTAATTTCATAAAGGGAATTTGAATGGAAGGCAAAGGAAGAACATAAGGAGTTTAAATGTGTAAGAGTTAGAGTCAAAGTTTCACACATATTTTGTAAAACTAGTTTGAGAGAACAACATGAGATTCTTATTGATACAACCTATTGGGAAATGATTTATAATGGCTCTGATACCAAATGTCTTCTGAATAATCATGTTCACATACTCTAAGGTGATACAACCTAGAAATTACATAAACAAACCTTAAGTCATAAGCCTAGACACATAAACTGAATTTAAAGGGGTACCAGGCAACTAGGCAATTCAATCACTCTGAAGGGCGCACCATAACTTTTGGATGTTGGAAAAATTGAGTTGTAAGAATCACGAACCACCAACGGCCCAAGGCGTGTATTCACTGTCTTCAAGGATTATAGCTCGTGACTCTCCAAAGCGTGCAGGAGAACAGGTCTATGAAAATCCCCCAGGATACAACGGGTCTTCCGAGAAGTGTGCACTCACACCCGGGATACTCTAGGAATCAGCAGAACTTCAAGAACCAGCAAGGATCAGAGTAAGAGGGGAAGAGAAGAGAGAGCTCGAAAGCGGTGTGTACTGAGAGTGAAGTGGAAGTGGGTATTTATAGGTAGCAGTGGTCCGAATTTAAACGTTGGGTAATAATGTGGGGAGTTACAAAATTAATATCGGTTATAATTTTGTACGTTAAGCCCGTTTTGTTTTCCAACATTTGAAAAACAAGTTTTCTGGGTAAGGATAAAAAAGTAAATTTAGAAACATGTAAAAACTGACTTGGACTGGGCCTCGTGATACTTTGCGCGCAGGAGGGGGAAAATCGGGCTATTTCCACTGTTTTGGCCCATCTTGTGCGCGCGAGCCCATTACTACTTTCTTTCTTACCTAGTCCACTTGAGCATGGTAACTTATAAAGTCTAGAAACTCTCCTTGTCCAAGCCATGTGGGATATGCCTTTTGGAATACTTGACAACAATCCCCCACATATTTCAAAAGGCATTACTTCAAAGTTTCTTGCTGGCTTCAAGCTCAAGAATGCAATGCATAGTGGCTGGTGTCTATTAGACTATGAACCAGTCCTAGAGCCAATGATACTTAACTTACAGAGTACTTGGTGAAGCATTTAGTTTCTACAAACCAAATACCCTTTTGTAATTTAAGTGATTCATTGATCACATTACACCCCCACAATTTCTGCTATTCATCGCGGTGTTGCGCTTATCGGCCATGCGCATGTCCTGGTTTTCATGAGTGCTTTAGAGATTCGGCCAAAAATCTCATAGGAACGGCTTCACTCCTACACTCATATAGGTGATTCCATCAAGTGTCTACTACATAAATACACTACCCATCATGGCTTATGTAAATCATTAAGGTCTTTTTGCTCATCCTCTAGTAAATGCAGTATTTGCATTATCTACACCATAGGAGGGACCTTTTAAGGAAAAGTTTTGATAATGCTTCCAGGTCTAACAGTGACTTGTTATTACCCATATGAACCTAATTCATGGGATCTCCAATCACATAGGTTGGGTTACCATCACTATTGACTCAAGTTGGCAATAGTCCCATTCCCCTCGATGTTTCATATATCATTTTCCTTCCCAGAGGTTTAGTCAAAAGATCAGCCAAATTCACTTCTTACTTTACATAATCGATCGATATAACACCATCATTAAGCAGCTGTTTTACAACATCATGTCTTAATCGAATGTGTCTATTTTTGCCATTGTAAGTTTTATTTTTTGCAATTGCTATTGCCGCTTGGCAATCACAATGCATAGACACAGAAGGCATTGGCTTTATACCCAACGGTATATCTGCTAAGAAGTTTTTCAACCACTCAGCTTCACTTCCAGCCATTTCTAAGGCTATAAATTCTGACTCCATAGTGGATCTGGCAATGATGGTTTGCTTTGAAGATTTCCAAGACACAACTCCACCACCAAGAGTAAAAATGTACCCACTAGTAGATTTGGTTTCATCAGAGTCAGAAATCCAATTAGCATCACTGTACCCTTCTAGTACAGCGGGAAAACCACTATACATGATACCACATTTCATGGTACCTTTTAGATATTTCATAATTCTTACCAAAGCATTCCAATGTTCTTCATTCGGATTTTGAGTATATCTACTCAATATACACACAGTATAAGCTATGTCAGGTCGAGTGAAGTTCATTAGGTGCATCAGACTTCCAATAATTTGTGCATACTCTTGTTGAGCAATACTTTCACATTTATTTTTCTTTAATTGTGTGTTTGCATCATAAGGAGTGCTCACAGGTGTCACCTCAAAATAGTTAAACTTCATTAGAAGTTTTTCAACATAGTGCTCCTGTGACAACATTAAGCAACTTTCTTTCCTTATGATTTTAACACCCAAAATTACACTAGCTTCCCCTAGATCTTTCATGTCAAACTGTGAAGATAGGAAGCTTTTGGTGTGTTCAACTATTTCAAGAATAGTTCCAAAAATGAGCATATCATCCACATAGAGGCTAATTATTACACATTCACCACCCTCAAGTTTTGTGTAAACACATTTATCAACTCCAGTAGTTGAAAAGTTATTACCTAACAAGACTTGATCAAATTTCTCATGCCATTGTTTAGGTGCTTGTTTTAATCCATATAAGGATTTTCGCAACTTGCACACCTTTGTTTCTTGTCCAGAAACAACATAGCCTTCTGCCTAGACCATATATATTTCCTCTTGTAGATCCCCATTTAAGAAAGCAGTTTTAACATCCATTTGATGTATAATAAGTTTATGTACAGAAGCCAAGGCAAATAAAACTCTTATTGAAGAAATCCTAGAAACTGGTGCAAAAGTGTCAAAATAATCAACATTTTCTTTTTGAGTAAATCCTTTTGCTACCAATCTTGCTTTATATTTGTCAACCGAGCCATCAGGCTTAAGTTTTCTTTTGAAAATCCATTTACAACCAATGGGTTTAGCACCAGGTGGTAAATCTACCAAATCCCATGTTTGATTTTGTAAAATAGAATCTATTTCATTTTGAATGGCTTCTTTCCAGAAAACAGATTCTTTCAAATAAATCGCCTGGTTAAAAGTTATGGGATCATCTACAAGGTAGGTGTAAAAGTCATGTCCAAAGGAACTCTCTTTCCTTTTCCTTTTACTTCTTCTTAAATCTTCCACTTGATGTTCAGGGATATTTTCATCAGTGGGGGCACGAGAAATCTTTTCCTTCTTCAAAAGAAAGATATGCTCAAAAAACTCAGCATTTTTTGTTTCGATTATGGTGTTGCAGTCCAACACATCACTTCTCAACACTAAAAATTTACACTAAAAATTTATATGCAGCATTATGATCTGCATATCCAATAAACATGCAATCGGATGTCTTTGATCCAATTTTACGCTTTTTTGGTTCAGGAAGCATAACCTTTGCAAGACATCCCCAAACTTTTAAGTACTTTAAGTTTGGGGGATAACCCTTCCATATTTCATATGGAGTTATACCAGTCTTTTTATAAGGAATTCGATTTTGCAAATGACAAGCAGATAAGATAGCTTCTCCCCAAAGATTATCAGGAGCAGAAGAACTAACAAGCATGGCATTCATCATTTCTTTCAAAGTTCTATTTTTCCTTTCAGCTACACCATTTGATTCAGGAGAGTATAGTGGAGTTAATTCATGAATTATCCCTTCTTTTTCACAGAAATCATTAAACGATAAAAACTCACCTCCTCTATCTGATCTAACTCTTTTAATCCTTTTGTTCAATTGATTTTCCACTTCAGACTTATACAACAAAAACATATCAAAAGCCTCATCTTTGTTTCTTAACAAATAAACTTTGGTGAATCTAGAGAAATCATCTATGAAAGTCACATAATACCTTTTTCCTCCTCTAGTCATAGTATGTTTCAAATCACCAAGATCAGTGTGAATTAAACTTAATAATTCTGATTCTCTTTCAATTGAAGTACAAGTTTTCTTTGTTGACTTAGTTTCAACACATATTTCACATTTATCAAAACTTGTGTTACTAGGGGGTGTGATTAAACCTAATGATTGCATCTTTTTCAAATAAGATATACTCACATGTCCTAATCTAGCATGCCATAAATCAAGAGACAGAAGCAAGAGACTCAACCAAGTAAGCAGAAGACGATGCATTATTGTTATTGATAATATTAGAAACACTCAGTACAAAGAGACCCTGGTTACAATAACCCTTGCCCACATAATTATTGTTTCTAGTCATGACTATCTTGTCACAATCAAATGTGACCTTGATGCCAGCCTTCATCAGCAAAGACACGGAGACCAAGTTGGCTCTTATGGTGGGTACATGCAATACATCACTTAAAGCCAGTGTCTTTCCAGAGGTCAATTTCAGAAATACCTTACCCTTGCCTAGAACTGGTGTACCTCAGGAGTCACCAAGATACACTGTTTCAACGCCTTCTCCTAGTGGAGTATAGGAGGAAAATGCATTTCTGTTGCCACAAATATGCTTGGTGGCACCAGAATCTATCACCCATTCTTTTGAATTAGCAGCAAGGTATGCTTGTGAAACTACCGCAGCAATGATGTCATCATCATTATCCCCATGAGCCAGATTTGCCCTTGGCTTAGGAGGTTTATCAAAGTGCTTTCTTTTTCAGCACTGTCGAGCAAAGTGCCCTTTTTTTCCATAGATGAAGCAAGGCGGCACTTCTTTGTCATCATTATTAGCTGGCATTGGTCTTGGCTTGAAGTTATTGTTGGGTTTCAATTTTGGATTGTACCTCTTGGAGTTGACAAGATTGGCATTTGAGGTCAATTGCTTCCCTTTGGCTATACGCTGCTCCTTCCTATTGGTGTCCTCGATGATAATGTGAGTGATTAGGTTAGCCAAAGACAGCTGTTTGTGCTTATGCTTTAGTTGTTGCTTGTATTCTCTCCATGATGGTGGCAGTTTTTCAATCAACAAGCCAGCTACGAACTCTTCTTGCAGTGTGATCTTTTCTCCTTTCAAGTCTTCTAGAAGCTTGTGGTATTCATTGATTTGTGTTTTTACATCCTTCTCATCTTCCATTTCCCATCAATAGAATTTCCCGATCACGAATTTTTGCTTGCCCGCATCCTCTGCTGTGTATTTGAGCAGCATGGACTCCCATATTTCCTTTGCTTCCTTATACTTAATGTAGACATCGAACAACTCATTAGATAAAGTTGAAATTATTGTGTGACGACATACCTTATCAGCATGAGTTCAAGACTCCTGCAGCTTGGGGTCAGTCGGTTTGGACTCATTCAGTGCGAATGCAACTCCATGCACATCTAGCAGCATGTAAATGCGTTCCTGCCATCTCTTGTAGTTTTCTCCACTAAACACTTCTATCTTTGAAATGTCAGGGAATGGCTTTGCTAATGTTGGTGGAGGGGTTGGAGGAACCGACATCCTAGCATTGGATGCAGCTTTCATGTAGAAGCGAGCATCAGCGAGCGCCCTATCGCAAGCAGCAGCAAGGTCGGGATCTTTCTCTCTATCAATTTGCTCAATGGCAGTTGCAAGAGCTTTCTCACAGTTGGCAGCTGCAGCCTCGATATCAGCAGGCTCTTCCCGGACAATGTCCAAAGGATCGATCATTGGAGCACCATTGTTGTGGTTCGGATTCATGTTATAATCCTTGAGATTGTTGGAATAATTGAGTTATAACAATCGTGAACCACCAACAGCCCGAGGCGTGTATTCACTGTTCTCAATGACTATAGCTTGCGACTCTCCAAAGCGTGCAGGAGAACAGGTCTGCGAAAATCCCCCAGGATACAACGGGTCTTTCGGGAAGTGTGCACTCACACTCGGGATACTCTAGGAATCAGTAGAAACACAAGAACCAGCAAGGATCAGAGCAGGAGGGGGAGAGAAGAGAGAGCTCGAAAGCGGTATGATCTGAGAGTGGAGCGGAAGTGGGTATTTATAGGTAGCAGTGGTCCGAATTTAAACATTGGGTAATAATGTGTCCAAATTTAAACATTGGGTAATAATGTGGGGAGTTACAAAATTAATATCGGTTATAATTTTGTACGTTAAGCCCGTTTTGTTTTCCAACATTTGAAAAACAAGTTTTCTGGGTAAGGATAAAAAAGTAAATTCAGAAAAATGTAAAAACTGACTTGGACTGGGCCTTGTGATACTTTGCTCGCAGGGGGGGGGGGGAAATCAGGCTATTTCCACTGTTTTGGCCTATCTTGTGCGCGCGAGCCCATTACTACTTTCTTTCTTACCTAGCCCACTTGGGCATGGTAACTTATAAAGTCTAGAAACTCTCCTTGTCCAAGCCATGTGGGATATGCCTTTTGGAATACTTGACAACATTGGATAGTGTCTCACTCACTTGATTATTTAGATGACACATCCGAGATTGGATCAAGTTTCCAAATATTAGGTTTGAAAGCAAAGGCAGACTTTTAGAGTTGAAAGATCTTATAAGTCACCATTTTCCTTTAACCTTAATAAATATAAACTTGAGGATCTTGGTTTTAAAAGGATCCATGGTGTGTTCGTAGTTTAGACAAACCTTTTCGACTACACTAACAACTAATATGGATGTGTCAAATCTCTTAACACTCATAAATGTGTGAACTCATAGGCAAGTGCACCTATCATTAAAGTATTGTAGTGGCAAGTAGTAAGATTATTTTCCCCAAAGAACAAATGTTTTTTACCACACTCACCCTCTCTTTATTATTCAACTAACAATTAAAAATGTTTGTTTAATTAACTACTATGAATTAGCTAAACAAACTAATGCAGTAAAAATAGACTATTAACTACTAACTATTGGCTGGTAGCGAAAAACAATTAAGACAATCAACAGTAAGATACCTCATACTAATTGAATCCTCCTTGAAATGCCTTGTGTAGCTTTTACTTCGGTTTAACAGGATTATAATTAACTTGGACCATAGAGTACTACCTAATTTAGATTAGCTCCTTGTTATTCCCATTACACTAATTACCATTCTTAAGTCACCAATAAGGTGTCTAGCCTTATCGTGCTTCCAAAGATTGCATTACTAGTCCTATGACGTAATAGTAGGTTTCACCTTAGTCCGGAGATATTATATGACACATATTATATCACACCTATTACTCTTGGTTATGATAAAATCCCTTTTATCCAATGGTTATCCACAACAAACATACCAGATACTACCTGGAATACATATTCATCATCCCACATTGAATTAATAGACTAACTACTATTAATCAATGCATTGAGCAATATTAGATTGATTGCAAGAAAAGCATAATCATATTGAAGCAAAAAATAATCATAGGCACAATATCATCTTAGGGTTCATTTGCTCTACATATGAGTAGGAAATGTTTATCTCATAGTACCATAAAATAAATACAGTGGAGTAAAATAAAATTAAGAAATGAATTATCAATCTCTAAATTGCTTCTTCTCCAACAAATCTGCCTATGGCAGCCCTCTTCTATAAAAACTCTCTTCTTTGTCTATATTTCTCTACCTCTTCCGCCTTGTTTTCTCTCCTTACGAAATAATCTGAAAAACACTAAAAAATAGACATATAAAGTTTGGTACATGGCCAGGTTAAAGGCCATGTAATTCCTCTGGAATTTAAAACTCACCAAATGAAACATAGTTTGGAACATGGGCTTTTAACTCATACACGAGTGTGTAGTAGGGCATGTTGCTAGGCATGTCTACTCTAAACTTTGCCAAAACTTACAATTTAGCTCCAAAAGTTTGTAAAAATCATTCTTAACCTAAATGAAGCTAAAATGTAACCTAAAAATGAAATATAAACCAATTAATGACTATATCCTATCATAAACATATCAAATGAAAACCAAATACAAGATATTATATCACACCTATTACTCTTGGTTATGATAAAATCCCTTTTATCCAATGGTGATCCACAACAAACATACCAGATACTACCTGGAATACATATTCATCATCCCACATTGAATTAATAGACTAACTACTATTAATCAATGCATTGAACAATATTAGATTGATTGCAAGAAAAGCATAATCATATTGAAGCAAAAAATAATCATAGGCACAATATCATCTTAGGGTTCATTTGCTCTACGTATGAGTAGGAAATGTTTATCTCATAGTACCATAAAACAAATACAGTGGAGTAAAATAAAATTAAGAAATGAATTATCAATCTCTAAATTGCTTCTTCTCCAACAAATCTGCCTATGGCAGCCTTCTTCTATAAAAACTCTCTTCTTTATCTATATTTCTCTACCTCTTCCGCCTTGTTTTCTCTCCTTATGAAATAATCTGAAAAACACTAAAAAATAGACATATAAAGTTTGGTACATGGCCATGTTAAAGGCCATGTAATTCCTCTGGAATTTAAAACTCACCAAATGAAACATAGTTTGGAACATGGGCTTTTAACTCATACACGAGTGTGTAGTAGGGCATGTTGCTAGGCATGTCTACTCTAAACTTTGCCAAAACTTACAATTTAGCTCCAAAAGTTTGTAAAAATCATTCTTAACCAAAATGAAGCTAAAATGTAACCTAAAAATGAAATATAAACCAATTAACGACTATATCCTATCATAAACATATCAAATGACAACCAAATACAAGGGAAAAACATATAGGGAACATGGCTAAATATAAGCATATCAATGCATAAAAGTCATAACTTAGAATATCTATAAGGAGTTGGTAAACTAAGAACTCCACTTTACTCTCTGACCAAGGAAAATTTAGAAAGCCATGAGTGGTAAATACAAAGATATTATAATTTTACAATTCAAATCTGAATGCCTTACAGACAGGAGGAGCTTCCCTTATATAAAAATGAAAGCTTGAAGAAGACCAAATAAAATACATCGTCGCTTGAGAGAACACCAAACAAACGACTTTACTTTTGTAGAAAAAAAAATCAAAGATTACTAAATGACAAAAGCATGAAGGGGACCATTATGTGAGCCAACCATTATGGAGATTGCCAGGACGTTCTTCAGAATTATAGCTAGAGTGAGTTTATGGTATCTTGTTAAGGTTTTCATGCTAAAAAATAGCATTAGTTGCCATGTGCCAATGTACATAGCCATAATCTAGAGTGATGAACTTTTCTCTTATTTTTTTTTGTGGTATGAGGTAAGCAATGATGTATGTTATTTTATCTTCTTCAAGCCTCCACTTTTATATAAGAATAGGCTCTTCCTCTATACAACGAAATTGGATTTGAATTTTAGAAACATAAAGTCCTTGTATTTACCACTCAAACCCTTTTAAATTTTCCTTGGTGAGTGAGTGAAGTGAAGTTCCTTGCTTTCCAACTTCCTACAAATGTTCTAAGTTGCCACTTTTGTGGATCTTCTTAGAAATAAGATCTTCTCAAGTTTATATTTGTTAAGCTTGAAGGCAAATGGTAGGGTCCTTAGACTCTAAGAGTCTACATTTGCTTTCAAACCTAAATATTTGTAAATCTGCTCCAATCCTAGGTGTAGTTTCTCAATAATCAAGTGAGTGAGACTCTAACCCTTGAAAATCACACAACCAACCCTTAAATAATTAGCTCACACAAACAGACTTAGTTAAAGGGGCATTAGGCAACCATGCTATTAAGGCATTCTCAGGGCCACACCACATCTTTTGGTTAGAGTCTGACTCACTTGATTTTTTAGATGATACACTTGGGATCAAAGCAGGTTTACAAAGGTTACCACCTTCACAAAATTTGAAAATTATAGCATAAGGTCTAATTTTCACCATAGTGTATGAATTGTCAAGTGTAAGGTATTTAAAATAGAATCCCTTAAGTGACACATATGGTGATAGTTTGGTCCTTTAGAAAGCCTTCATGTAATGGTTATTTTTCAAATAACCTATAGACTAAATTTCAAGGTTACAAAGATTGTGTACTTAACTGCACAAAATTCTAAAGAAGGCTTATGGAAAGACATGGATGGTATTATCATGGAAAGACAATGAAGGAATTAAGAATATAGTTGGGGACCAAAGTGCTCATGGAGGAAAAGTCTATCATTTAAAGGCTAATGCTAAATAAGGACCCAAGTGTCCTAGACTTTTTCAAAGGTAATGGTAACATTTTACAGCAATTAAGGATAGTCAAAATTATCATTTTCCCATCCTTAAATGGCCAGCTAAGACCTAGTCTAGGTATGTGTTAAAATTGCAAAAGTTTGCACATATGCCATAAGATAGTTTTGGACCTAGGTCAAAGAAAGAAAAAATAAGAAAAAGTAAAGAAAAAACTTCATTTTGTTCCATCACCTCCAAACATTTAGCCTTCACTAGACCTACACATTTCCTTAAGCTCTTCCACCATCCTTGATAGCCACCCTAGTTCAATGAAGCAAGATAAAGCAATAGGAAGCAAGAAAATTCAACAAAGTGCACAAAAACTCTAATTTTCAGGTCTACCTAGGGTTTTCGGTCTCAACACTTTAAGGTTAGGCTTTTATCAAAGTTGCAAGAGTTTTTTTCTATTTATACTTAGTGAATCAAACATC
The DNA here is from genome assembly GCA_005392925.1 of Aquilaria sinensis. NCBI lineage: Eukaryota > Viridiplantae > Streptophyta > Magnoliopsida > Malvales > Thymelaeaceae > Aquilaria > Aquilaria sinensis. The sequence continues at coordinate 422,016 of SMDT01002415.1, forward strand.
CATCAAGCTAAGGCTATGATTGGAAGAGAGCAAAAAGCTATATGAACCAAGTATAGGTTAAAGGGAATATAGCATGATAAGGTTTAACCTTATTGTCTACCATGTAAAAGATGGTAGCTTGTGAAGGGTTAGAGCCCATGTTAGTTCTAACTAAGGCCTAAATGCCTCCTAAGGTGAAGCAAAAGCTTAAGGAGGGCTTTCATAGTGATATCTTATTGTTTTATTGAAAGTTTGTGACTAACCATAATGTTATTGTTGCTGCTACATAGATATGTTTATTGTTTAAAGTGTTTTTGCATTTGATTCCCATATTTGTGTATATGTGTTGTTTTGGTGTGTTTTAATTTATTTAATTTTAGGTGGTATATTGGTATGGAAGACTTTACATTGAAACGCCTTACTAAGTTATTCACAAGAACTTTCTCCCTTTTTTGTCCACATTTCAGGTAAATCTGAAAAAGAGCATTTAAAGTAATACATGTATTTTCAATTTTCATGTCACATTTTTTGGTATATGAACTTCTATATGTATAGTAGTTAACTAAAAGGTTTCATGATTTTTAGAGCACAATTGCTAATTTTGGTGTCGGTACTTTATACCTTTTGCAACAGCTGCCTTTTGAGGTTTCTAGAGTGCATTGTATTTGTAAATCTCTCTAAGAAGCTAGTGTATGTACCCAACTAATCTAATACATATGTATGGTGCATTAATGCATGCAAAAGAGTTATCTTTGTTTTATGGATGATATATGAAGCAATGAAGTATGGTTTGGGCTTGTACATTCAATTCTGTCCATTATGAGTTTTGTGGGCTATTTTGAAGAAATTTATGTTGAATGCTTGTGGAATGATCATAAATTTAGGAGAATGACTTTTCCAAGTGTTTAAGACATGTAAGAACCTTCATAAGTTGGTTTTTCACTTAGAAGAAAAGTTCACAAATTGCTTTAAAATTTGTGTGGCCATTTTTTTGAAATTGTTGCTCAAATTTGACACCCTATACTCCAACAACCATAACTTCTTATACAAGTTGGGTTTTCTTGTAAAATTTGGCTAAGACTCAGTACCCTTCAAGATGAACAATTTGGATTTGGAATCACTTAATTTAGTGCCTTTTAGCTTGAGTGATTGGCTAACAAAATTAGTTATTTTACTGTTCTTTTGGTCACATTGCCTAATGATTTGTAAAATTAATAATGTGATCCCTAGATAGACTTTTTTAACTCAAACTAGTGATATGATCAAAGAAGGCACAACCAAGGATGGCAAGGACAATGGAAGATAACTAGTGAACCATTGACAAGAAAGAAGGCTAAGGAGCTCACTAGTGCACTTCAAGCTTTTGTCTCAAGCTTGGATATTGACAGATTGGCAATGTTCTGGTAGAAAAATCATATCTTGAGCTAAACAGATCCGAATTAAGTAATTCTTGATTCATTGGAAATATAAAATCTGGAACTACAAATCATATGAAGGCCATCAAACCCATTTTTCACGTTAAGGAGGTCCAATATAGCTTCAAAATCACGATTTGCGAGTTATCGCTGGTTCAGAAGCAGTTGCAGTATTTGAGCATATCTTTGTCTTTAGATGTCTGTCTTTTGTGGTTCAGATGTCATTTCAAATCTAAGAACAAGATCTAAAACTTTCATGCTTTGAATTTTTAGAAATCATGGCTGCATCAAGTTCTAATTTCAGCATGAAGTTGAAGACACGAGCCAGAACCACCCAAGAAGACTATTTTGGGGTTTTTATGCCCAATCTTATTTTGTAACGTATTTTATTTTATGTTCCTGTTTATTTACATTATTTAGGATGTTATTTAGGCCATGGAAGTTATTTAGGTCACTTAGGATAAATGGAATTCGCTGCACACCTTAAACATGTGTTAAAAGGGTGTAGGAATCCTAGTTTGACTAGGTTTTCTTGAGTCCTTTGTAACTAGGTTTCCTAGGTGACTTGGGCTGCGAATTTTTCCCAGATTTTTACCCTAGTTTAGGCCTATATAAAGGCACATATTCTGGATGTTAACACACAGATTAATACCGAAATAATATTGCTCTTTGGAGAGGTTTTCTCTTTGGTTCTTTGTGGATTGCCTTGGTGCACAAGTGTACTTGTGTTCTTGGAGTTCTATACTTCTCGTTTCTAGTCATAGGTTGATTAGGGGTGGGGGTCTTTAAACCCAGTCTCTTTGATGTCTTGTGGAGCTTGAAAACATCTTGGGCGCGTTTCATGGTCTTTATACCATCGGGGTTCGCATCAACTAGTATGGATGGCAAGGCCAAGAGCAAGTTCACAGGTCCAAGGTGCTTTAGATGCAAAAAATTCCATAGAAAGAAGCATCAAACTAGTATGCAAGAAATTCCAATGCTCTAGAAGTGTAGTTCACAAATTGTTTGAGTATTTGTACAAGCATTTTTTGGAAATTGCTGCTCAAATTTGGCACCTTATACTCTAACAACCATAACTTCCTATACAAGTTGGATTCTATTGTAAAATTTGGACAACACTTAGTACACCCTTCAAGATGAACAATTTGCGTTTGGAATCGCTTGATTTAGTGCCTTTTAGCCTGAATGAATGGTTGACAAAATTAGTTGTTTTACTGTTCCTTTGGTCACATTACCCTAATAATTTGTAAAAGTAATAATGTGATCCCTAGATAGACTTTTTGTCTTAAACTAGTAAGGATGGTATGGCCAAGAGCAAAGTTCATAGGTCCAAGGTGCTCTAGATGTAAGAAATTCCATGGCAAGAAGCCATGTTATTTTAAGACACAAGCATGTCTTAGATATGGCTCTCAAGATCATTAAATTAGAGATTGTCATTTGGTCCAAAGAAGAGGGAAGAACGCCAAGGCCAAAATAGGCCTAATGTGCTAGCCGCTAGAGACAAACAACTAAGGGGTCCTATAGGAGCTCAAAGGCCACTAGTGTAGAAAGCTGGATGGGTGCTCCAAATTGACAATGGTGAGCCATCCCAGCATGGAGTGTTGAAAGGTTACATTGATTTATGTGGTTTCCTAGTTAGTGTGTTGTTTGATACTGGTGCTTCAGTAACTATTGCGGCCAAAAAGTTAGCTGAATCAATGAAGCTACATATAGAATTCATGCCTAACGTATCATTAGTAAGAACAATTGGTAATTAGTGTCTTTTCACTAATCAACTGGCTAAGAATTGTAAGCTAGTATTTGAAAAGACTAAGATTATTAGTGATCTGCTAATGCTAAACATTCCAAAGTACTATATTGTTATGGGAATGAATTGGTTGGTAATGTATGGTATTAAGATTAATTGAGCTAAAAGAAAAAACACATTACCTAGCAATGTAATGGATGTGTTAGTGAATTCTAAGTAATTAGTGTATGAAATGCATGACATGGAACTAGAAATTGTGGATGAAATTTTTGTGATTTTAAACATGAATATTATGCTTTGAATTGTGTTAAAATTTCTGTAGTGAAAGACTTTCCCCAAGTCTTCCCCAAAGACTTGCCAGGTATTCTGCCTTTAAGAAAGATAAAGTTTGAAATCGAGCTACAGCCTGGTGTAACACCAATATCCATTCTTCCTTATAGAATGTTTATCACAAAGATGAATGAGCTTAAGAAACAACTTAATGAATTTCTTGAAAAAAGGTTCATAAGACCAAGTGACTCACCGTAGGGAGCTCTAGTTTTTATTGCAAAAAAAAAGGATGAATTACTAAGGCTGTGCATTGATTATAGAAAGCTAAATGCTGTTATAATAAAAAAAGTATCCACTCCCTAGGATTGTGGATCTATTTGATCAATGCAAGGGAGCAAAGATCTTCTCTGAGATTCATTTATGATCTTGGTACTTCCAATTGAGGCTTAAACGAGAATATATACCCAAGAAAGCATTCAAAACAAGATATGGGAATTATGAATACACAATCATGCCCTTAGGCTTGACTACTGCCCCTGCTGCATCCATGGACCTGATGAATCGAGTCTTCATACCTTACTTGGAGCAGTTTGTACTGGTGTTCATTAATGACATCCTAGTGTACTCTAGGGATGAAAATGAACAAGAGAATCACTGAAGAACCATCTTGAAGACACTACAAGATAATCAGTTATATGCCAAATTTTTGAAGTGCCAAATTTGGATTCAGAAAGTGTCTTTCCTAGGACACATTATTGATGCACAAGGCTTTAGAGCAGACCTTGAAAAGGTCAAGACTTTGTAAGACTGGAAAAGACCTAAAAGTGTGGAAAAATTCAGATGCTTCTTGGGATTGGCAGGATACTATAGGAGATTTGTGCCAAGATTCTCAATGATGGCCTCAGTTCTTACTCAACTAACCAAGAATGGTAAAAAAATTAAGTGAACAGAAAAGTGTTAGTGGAGGTTTTAGGCACTAAAGAGATTGATTCAAGCTTTAGTGTTGATCCTACCTGATCTAAGTAAGCACTACACCATATATATAGATGCATCTAGATTTGGGTTAAGATGTGTTTTAATTTAAGATAGGAATGTAATTACTTCTAGGTTAAGGCAGTTGAAACCCCATGAGCAAAACAATACTACCGATGACCTAAATCCTTCTGCTATGATCTTTGCCCTAAAGCAATAGAGGCACTACCCTATTGGGAAACTTAGTTGTAATATACACTAACCATAAAAGCCTAACGTACTTGTTAACTCAAAATTTTTTGAACATAAGGCAAAGAATATGGTTATAGTATATTAAAGACTATGATTATAGCATTAAGTACACTAAGGCAAAAGGCAATTTGGTGTTAGATGTCTTAAGTATAAAGTAAATCAGATTAATAAAAGGTGGATATGCCAAGGACACCATTGAATAGATTAGTCTACTATGCCTTTGGCATAAGTGGAAAAAATGGGAAAAAACAAAAATTTGTACATTAACTATACAGTAGGATGGATTGAGAAAATAAGAAAGGCATAAAAATCAAACCCTAATCTTAAAAAGATTTCAGGAGAAGATAAAGGATCCCTATATGAATCCTTTGCCAACAAGCAAGGATTATTGTACTACAAGGATAGGATATATATCCTTAGGGAGCAAGAACTCCAAAATGAAATAGTTGAGTAAGAACTGATGCAATTATGGAGAATTTTGGCACAAATCTCCTATAGCATCCTACCAATCCTAGAAAGCTTCTGACTTCCTTCATATTCTTACATCTTTCCTAGTTTTGCACAACCTTGCATTTTTCAGGGTCTATTCTAAGGCTTCGTACATCAATGATGTGCCTTAGGAAAGACACTTTCTTAATCTAGGATTGGCACTTATAAAATTTGGCATTTAATTGGCTATCCTGCAATGTCTTCTACATAGTTCTTAAGTGATGCTTATACTCATTTTCATCATTGGAATACACTAGGATGCCATCAATGAACACCATTACAAACTTATACAAGCAAGCTCTGAAGACTTCGTTAATTAAGATGATGAATGTAGTAAGGGTGTTAGTCAAGTCAAATGGCATGACTGTGTATTCATAATGCCCACATCTAGTTCTGAAAGTTGCCTTGGGTATATCTTCTTCTTTAATGCTCAACTAAAAGTACACAAATCTCAAATCAATCTTAGAGAATATCTTGGCGCCCTTGAGTTGATGAAATTGATCTTTAATTCTAAGGTGTGGATACTTGTTTTTTATTATGAAAAAATTTAGCTTTCAATAATCAATGCACAACCTTAGTGATCCATCTTTTTTTTTTTAACAAAAGGAGCTCCTTACACTAAATCACTTGGTCTTATGAACCCTTGTTCAAGAAGTTCATTAAGTTGTTTCTTAAGTTCATTTATTTCTGTGATAGCTATTCTATAAGGAGGAATGGATATTGGTGTTGCACTAGATTGTAGCTTGATTTCCAATTCCATCTCTGTTGGAGGGGGAATACCTAGCAAGTCTTTAGGAAAGACTTGGGAAAAGTCTTTCACTATAGGTATTCAACTAATTTCCTCATCAATTTCAACACCATTCAAAGCATTGTATTCATCTTAAAAAATCATAGAAATTTCAACCATAATTTCTTGTTCCATGTCATGCATTTCATATACTAATTCCTTATAATTCACTAATGCATGCACTTCATTACTTTGCAATGTGATTTCCCTTTTAGCACAATCAATCTTTACACCATGCCTTACCAACCAATTCATGCCCAAGACAATATCAGACTTTGTAATGTTTAACACTAACAAATTAGACATAATCTTAGTCTTCCCAACTACTAGCTCATCATTCTTAGCCATTTCATTAGTGAAAAGACACTGACTACTGATTGTTCTTACTAATATTATGTTAGGCAAGAATTCTATAGGTAGTTTCATGGATTTAGCTAACTTTGTAGCTACAATAGACATTGAGGCACTAGTATTAAATGACACACTAACAACCAAACCATTTAAATAAATGTTGCCTCTTAATGCTCCATGCTGGGATGGCTCACCACTATCAATTTAGAACACCCTTTCTGCTTGTGGCCCTTGAGCTCCTAGATGACCCCTGGGTTGATTGTCTCTAGCAGTTGGCATAGTAGGCCTATTTTGGCCTTAGTGTTTGTGCTTTCTTCTTTGGACCAAATGATAGTATACAATCCAATGATCTTGAGAGCCACATTTGAGATATTCTAGTGTCTCAAAATAACAAGGCTTTTTGCCATGGAATTTCTTGCATCTAGGGCACCTTGGACCCGTGAACTTGCTCTTGGCCTTGCCATCCATACTAGGTGGAAAAATCTTGGTATTGCTTTTGCCTTCCAGTGGCTTATTTTGCTTTCCAAACAGACTGGTCTCCCTTAGTCCACTAGGAAACCATTTACCCTTATACTCATTCTATTCCACCAGTAGAGCCTTTTGAACAGCATCATCATAGGTTGTGGCTTTGAAAGGGTTTATAGTTCTCCTGATGTCTAGTCTTAAGCCTTTAACAAACCTCTTAGCTTTAAGTTCTTTAACTAGTGGTATTATGGTGCATACCACACAAGTTGGTTGAATTTGTGTTCATACTCCAGAACATTGAGGTTGTCTTTTTTTTAGTGCATCAAACCTTGCCAGCTTTAGCTTCTTGATGGCATCACTAATGTATTGGTCTTGAAATAGTCTTGTAAATTCTAGCCTTGTCATCTATAGTTTGTGATCTAATCTCCTGCCTCTCTAGGTAGCATACCTATCTCTGACACTCCTCAACCATATTTCTAGACTACCTATAAAGTTCTAAGTAACCAGAGATACATTTTTGTTGGAGCTCAAATGTTTCCTCTTAAACATCTTCTTGATGAATATTAACCAGTTCTCAGGTTTTTTTGGTCCTACTCTACCATCAAACTATGGAGGTCTTAGGCCCTGAAACCTCTCCAATAGTCTACCATCATCATAGCCCTCAAGGTCCTAAACTCTATGTCTCCTGGACTTTTATGATTCCTTTGAGTGCATGTGCTCTTTAGGTTTTTTACTTCTTCTTTCATTAGGTCTCTCAGGTTAATTTTTCATGGAATGGTCATAAGCTAAGTGACTGGCCCTAGACACTTGGCAATATCAAACTTAATCCTTCTAGTCTTGGGATGTCTTCTATCTTCGTCTTCAATTTCTTAATTATTTCCATATTCTTTTCCTTCAGAAGAAACATTAACTGGGTTATTGTTCCTATAACCTTTTCTTATAGCTTCTTGATTCAATGCCACATGAGCAACTTGTGCCCCTTGCGCTCCTTGTAGTTGTGTTTCTAGAAGCCTTACTAAATCTTTATTAGTTAGCGTAAGGTTTTATTACAACTTTACCCACACAAAAGTCATGTTCAATTCATGTACAGGGTTCACTAATCTTTGTGCCCTTTGGGGATCATGGTTACCTCCTCCCTATTATTCATTTCTATTATCTTGCCTTTACGTACTAGGATCTCCTAGGGGTCCCTAAACCCCTTTTCTTATGGAAACCATCTTCTTGTTTCGTGATAAACAAAAGAGCACAATATATACAGTATGTTAAGTTTTGACACTAACGGCTGACCCAACAAAGCTCAATGTTTGTAACAATATGCCACATTGCATATGCACATAACTCTAACTCAACTAGGCTTTGATACTAAATTTTGTTACCATTTTGAGTATTACAATCACAATGACCATATTTAACATGCTCAAGTCCCAAGATAATGCATGTTCTATAGTCCAAGTAGAACAATGCTCATATGTTTACCAAAGTGCCCCTCTTGGTCATTATGTAAACATATGTATATTGGTACAACCATCACACACATATTCACATACAATCTCATTTGGCAAGGAAGACAATGGTCAAACCCTCATCTTGAATCAATATTGCATTGTAGCACAATTACATGCACAGTTGGTGTACATGATGCCCTTTTTTGGTGTTCAAAGATGTCATGCCTAGCCCATTTTTATTTTTACCCACGTCACCCTATATTATTATGATCCCAATCCTTCCATAACACTTGAAAAAATATAGGCAAACAAGTTTGAGGCAAAAGTCCATCTAGGGATCACATTATGAATTTTACAAATCATTGGGGCAATGTGACCAAATGAATAGTAAAATAGCCAGATTTGTCAGTCTATGACTCAGGCTAAAGAGAACTAAATAAGTGATTCCAAAGCCAAATTCTTCATCTTGAGGGGAACTAAGTGTTGTCCAAATTTCACAATAAAAAACAACTTGTACAGGAAGTTATGGCTGTTGAATTATAGGGTGTCAAATTTTAGTAACAATTTCCCAACATGTCCATAGAAAATTTCAACTAATTCATGCACTTCACTTTTAAGTGAAAAACCAACTTAGAAATGTTCTTACATGTTGTAAACACTTGGGAAAGTCATTCCCCTAAATTTAGGACCATTGCACAAACATTAAACATAAATTTCTTCAAAATAGCCCATAAAACTCAAAATGGACAAAATTGAATATACAAGCCCACACTCCATTGCTTCATATATAATCCACACAACATAAATAAATCTTTTAAATGAATTGATGCATCATACATATGCCCTATCTTAGTTGGGCATGATACTCTATGATATCTTTGATGTATGACATGCTAACCTCTAGAGGTGCCTTGTTTGAGTGATGTCTGCAACACTTGGAGAATAAAGGTTAAGGGGCTACCTAGAGTGTTTTCTAAGGAAGAACCTCCGATGCCCAAGTTAGTATATGAAAGGTTGCTCAAAGTAGAAAGAAAAAAGAGTAAGTATCTCATATGTATTACCTGGGAGCCTACTTAGTATTTATAGGAGGCTTCAGTAGAGAAGGCCATTATACCTGAGCTAAATAGATTAAGACACATGGTTGGCTAGATTAGAGGGACATTTGATCCATACTTGAGGGAGAGGTAAGTCCAGCTATCAATAGGTGGTTATACTTAGAGGATAGGGGCATGTGTGAGGTCCTTGTCAGTGGTCCCCAAGAGCTGCATATTTGTCATCTTTCCTCTAGAGTCCTCGGAGGCTCATGAACACCTTTGAAAGTTATGTTTATGGCCAAAGATGATGGTGGGCTTATATGTTTTAATTTTGGATGTATCAGTGCTTGGGGGTGGTAAATGAATTAACCGGGGTTGGGTACTTCACCATGGAAAGGCAAAGTTATGGTTCATTTCTGAAGTTGGGCCCAAGGTATTCCAAAGGTGGTGCTAGGTCCCAATTTGAAGTTGGTAAGAGACTAACTGAGGGTGGTTTTGAGCTATTTTCCAAGGTTGGTCATGTTAACTTCTGATGAAGGTTGAGTCCATTCATCAAAGGCCCTATGGGTGATAGCCCTTTGGCTATCACATGCGCCTCTCTATAACAGGTGAAGTTGCATCTTTGGCTCACGTACATTCTCCTTATCCAAAAAATTTATGAATGTGGTCATATTTTTTGCAAGGTTGGGACACGTTTAGAGGTGGTTTTTCTTATTTATGTGAAGCCGCATTCTTGATGAGCTCAGGCTTTTTTCATCCCAAGACTGCCTTTGGTGAAGTTTCACTTTTGGCAAGCTTGGGTTGTTTTTAGTCAAAGATTCCATATTCTTTTGGCAAAGTTACACCCTCAGCAAGCTTGGACTATTTTCCCACTTAGGGTTTTTATTTCCCATAAGTTACAGAGTACATGATCTCCAAAGATCATTCCATCTTCAAGGGCAAGTAGGTCTGCCACCTTGATTTATGCGTTATAGACTTGATAACTCAAGGGGCATGCCTCATTTTACATATTAGATGACACATGTCACTGGATTAGTGGCTACTTTTACCATCAGTTACATTTCCTTATGGCGGAATAGGGTCCTAGTGCCCTAATTTGACTAGCACTACTAGGCTCTTTGGGAACTATGATCCCACTTTGGTTACAATTGGCTAGTTTTTACTCATGATGTATCTTAAATCATTATATGAAACTAGTTACTTAGCTTACCCTGCATCGAAAATATGCATGTGTTGTCTTGGTGATGTAATAATAATAAATTAAAACAATATTGAAAATGGTGCCCTGGTAATTAATAAAATCACCATTCAAACAAGCCATCTTAAAACTTTATTTGCTTTAACTTTAAGTGACAACTATGTGCATACATCTCAATCTTATATGCACCCAAATGTAACCCTAGCGTTATACACACCAATAGACATGAGTAGAGGCAATCTCTTTTGTATGAAAATACCATATATATAGAACAAGCAACTTAAATATACTAAGATTCATCCTTAGTTCTTAAACCAAGCAAGCTAGCTTCAAGTGATGAGCCATACTTTCCTTGTACCCACTTAGCCTCAAGTTGTATGGCAAATACTTTGGTCAGTACTAGCTTACACTCCAAGTAGCTTAGAAACTTTAAGTTTCCTACTTGGAGAATACCTTCAATCCAATAAAACTTAGCCTTCACAGCTGCCCTTTACCAACTGTTAAGCTCGACTAGCCCACTTAACTTGCATAACACTTAAGGGGTGAGTACTCAAAAGTACTCAGTAAGGGAATTAGTACCTGTAGGGGGAAATAAATGCAAGCATGTAAAGCACAACTAACATACATATATATATACAAAATAGGCAAACAACATTACAACCAAAAGCAAGAATAAGAGGAACAATCAATGCAAAATAATTAGTGGATGGACGGATGGATGAAATATGGACTTGCAAATGCTCTTAAGATTTCCTTACACCTGAAGGTGCACCAGACTTTCCGTTAGCTCATACAGCTGGGATACTTGGATACTAACCCCATATCCTATGCTAGCACTTAACTAACCCATGAACTCCTCTTACGGCTGCCTTAGACCAAGTCATCACTTACCCAACCCTTGCCTACCTTTGATGAGTTACTTAGAGTAAGTCACTGCTTACTCTTTCCTCACTCATCTCTTCCCTTAACTTATTGTGAGATTTCCTTACATCTGAAGGTGCACCAAACTTGCCGTGAGCTCATACAGCTAGAGTACTTGGATACTGACCCCATATCGTATGCTAGCACTTAACCAACCCATGAACTCCTCTTACGGCTGCCTTAGACCAAGTCATCACTTACCCAACCGTTGCCCACCTCTGATGAGTTACTTAGAGTAAGTCATTGCTTACTCCTTCCTCACTCATCTCTTCCCTTAACTTATTGTGCAAGGTAGCTACCTTATGTGATTCAACTTGCCAAGCTCTTTGAGCTTAGCTTAGGGCTCCTTAGTGGCTTACTTACTAAACCATAAGGTTTGGTTCTTGGGTTTCCTTTTCATTGCCCACAAGTCTATGACCTCTCACTTGGGGCAACAAAGAGTTTGAAAACTGCCTTAATCCCCTTAGTGTTCTTTTAGCAACTTAAGCACTCTAACCCCCTTAGTCACCATTACTTACCCTAGCTTATCCACATCACTTAGCTACCACCTAAATAATGCATCATTCCAAACTTATGAATCATTTCTAGATCCAACTAAGGCTACAGAACCTCCTAAATTGGCCTAGGGATGGTAATCAAGAGATTGAGTCATCCTTGAGATGCCTTGAGCTTGAAGGATTTATGCCTTGGCGATGCCATTAGTGATGCATCACCAACAACATCAATGCTTGGGCCTCCTAGAAGATCATTGGTGATGCATCACCCACTCAATTCACCAATGGTGATGTGTTGCCAATGCTCTACAACATTGTGCGACTACATGTGAACTTGAACAAAACTTGCCCAATCTTCCTATGCCCAAAGCCAATTCACATGGTTCTTGTTTCTACTTTATTCCTACATGTAATAATACCTTTCTATGCATTATTTCAACTAATTAACTTAAATCCCTTACCTCAAATCATCCTTAAAGCAAGAAGCAAGCAACAAGTACACTTAAGCTGTAATAGAGTGTCTTTGGGTTCCAAGCTTGAGATCAACCAAATTGGACACCAAGAGCATGAAATTAAGGCCATTTCTAACCATTTAACAAGTTTAGAACTTACCCACATGGATCAAAGATGCTTAACTTAGGGTTTGAATGAAAAACTTGCAAGAATACCTCTAAATGCACCAAATACACCATAAACGAGCTAAAGGCTTGTTGTGATAGCTTTGGGACCTTCAAATTTCATGAAATTTTGGGTGAACTAGGAGCTTTGGATGGGGAGAGCTATGGAGGAGAGCTAAAAAAATGGTGAAATGAGGAACATGATGAATAGTCTCATCTCTTGCAAATACAACCAACGTCACCCACCTAGCCTAATTCTTTTCTACTTATCACTTTGGCCTTCAAACTTAGCTTTGATTCACTTAAGCCACTTCAAATCCTCAAACACCATCACCCTTTGGTCCCATTGAAAGGTTTTCCTTACCCAAACACTTTTCCCTTAAGCCACTTAAGCCATTATAAGACATAATAGCTAAACTTATCACTTAGTGCATTTTCACCCTTAACTTCCAGTTGTGGTTAAAATGGCTAGAAATACATGTGGTCTTGACTTATCTATATTAAAACACTTGCATGAACCCAATTTCACTAAAATTATAGGCATGCCACTAACTTGTGTCAAAATTACCAGTTTGCCTTCTTTGCCATTTAGGTGCTAATTACACTGTGGAACACTACTTAACCTTACTTATCTTGCTTTCGTAGCTTAATAAAACTTATTTGAAGGAAAATAACTTGGGATTTACTTACCTTAGCATCCAACCTAGGCAAACTACTTGGAGAGCCTTTACACTCTTCGCTAACAACTACTCATTATTGCATCTGTTCGCTTACCTTCTTTGAGCTATAAATGCCTTATTCATTTTAAAAGTTTGTCACTTCTCATTTTCATCTCTACTCTCCTCCTTTGGCTTGCTAATTTGTCCTTTATTTTTTAATGGTTCTTTGTGACAGAGCAATTTTTAATGATTTCTAGTGGTGGTTTTTTTAGCTTCTTTGGAAAGTGCGTAGGTGGGTGTTTTTGCTAAGGTTGTCTTTCCCTTTTCTTCTTTCAGTTTTCTTCAAAAGTTAGATCTCTACAACTAGAATGGAAACCAATAATGACAAATTTTGTAGGCCTAAAGAGACTTTGAGCTCTCTCGACACTCACTGTAGTTGTGCCACTTCGAAGAAAGTGAAGAAGTGGTGCACAAAATTTTACCTTCCTTCTTATGTTAAGGCCAGGATTCCCGAATGTGTTGAGTTGAGCTACCATCCTCTGGCTAATGAGGTGACTGTTTTTATATCCTAATGAAAAGCTAGTCTCCAATATGTCCCCCGTGAAGATGGTTTTTGACCTCTGCCAATTTCATACCAATCAATCTAGAGTTAATCGTATTAACCAATTCGTGTTATTTCTTCATATATCTCATATATTCATTATGAGTTCCGATTTCATGCATCATGAATCAATCTATTTAATCATGACCGAAAGCAACTGAAAACAAAATATATCATGCGATTTGACATTCAATCCTGATTTAGGGTTTCACCTATACCTCTAACACCAATTGATACGATCAAAGAAGGAAAAACCAAGGATAGCAAGGATCCACTGAAGATAACTAGTGGACAATTGACAAGGAACAAGGCTAAGGAGCTCACTAGTGCACTTCAAGCTCGGATGTTGACAGATTGGCGATGTTCTGGTAGAAAAATCATATCCTGAGCTAAACTGATCATAATTTAGTGATTCTTGATTCATTGGAAAGCTAACATCTGGAGCTACAAATCATATGAAGACCATGAAACCCATTTTTTACGTTAAGCTGGTCCAATTTCGCTTCAAAGTCGAAATTTACGAGTTATCGCTGGTTCAGAAGCAGTTGGAGTATTTTGGGTATATCTTTGGATTTAGATGTCCGTTTTGTGTGGTTTAGGTGTCATTTTAAAGCTAATAAATATATCTACAACTTTCATGCTTTTAATAATCATGGCTTCTTCAAGTTCAAATTTCAGCTTGAAGTTGAAGACACAAGCAGGAACCACCTGAGAAGACCATTTTGGGGTTTTTATGGCCAATCTTATTTTGTAACGTATTTTATTTTAGTTTCATATTTATTTACATTATTTAGGATGTTATTTAGGCCATGGAATTGATTCAAGTCATTTAGGATAAAAGGAATTCGCTGCACACCTTAAACATGTGTTAAAAGTGTGTTAGAGTCCTAGTTTGACTAGGTTTTCTTGAGTCCTTTGTAACTAGGTTTCCTAGGTGACTTGGGCTGCGAATTTTGCCCAGATTTTTACCCTAGTTTAGGCCTATATAAAGGCACATATTCTGGATGTAAACACACAGATTATTGCTGAAATAATATTGCTCTTTGGAGAGGTTTTCTCTTTGGTTCTTTGTGGACTACCTTGGTGCACAAGTGTGCTTGTGTTCTTGGTGTTCTTATACTTCTCGTTTCTAGTCACAGGTTGATTAGGGGTGGGGGTCTTCAAATCCAGTCTCTTTGATGTCTTGTGGAGCTTGAAAAACATCTTGGGCACGTTTCATGGTCTTTATACCATCGGGGTTCGCATCAGTTGGTATCAGAGCCACAAGTTCCATTGAAGGACATATCTTTGTGTTCTTGTTTATCTTCGGTTTTCTTTCAATTTTTTTCCAGTAATTTCATGTCTTAATTCTCTATTTTAATCCTTTTTCTTCTTGTTTCAGGTCTGTCCTTTTTATTCCATCCTTGTTCAAGTCCGAAAATCACAAAAACAACAAAAAGAAGTCAATCCGTGTTGTCTAGTGTTCTCGGTTTCAATTCGTTTGTTCTTGTTTATTTCTTATCTTTCTGTTTCGTGTCCAGCCCTATTAATCTTTCTTGTTTTCATTGTTTCCAGCATCCTAGAGTCAAGAAAACACCAAAAAAAGAAGGATCCAAGTTCAGGAAGTTTCGGTATCAAAAAGTTGTTTCAAATTGTGCAAGTTTCAATAGTTTCTTGTTTTGGCCGAAAAGAAAACTAACTTTTTGTCTTTGGCAGCAAGGAATTTCAAGGAGAACGTTTGTTTTAGCATCAAAACAGCAAGCAAAAAAAAAAAAAAAAAAAAAAAAAAAAAAAAAGAGAAAAGAAAAAAAAAAGAAAAGAAAAGAACAAAGAAAAGAGCTTGCAAAAAAAGAAGTTTTTCTCAAAGTGTTGAAAGTTTTGTGCCCCAAAACCTATCCCATTGTTTTTGAGCCAAAAAGCTTTCTTTGTGGTTCTTGTGATCATCAATTGCAAGAGCTTCCTAGAGTCTTTTAAAGCTTGTTTAGCCCACCTCTTTTGGAGTCAAAATAGTTCTTCAAGAATTCAAGTTTTCTTGTGTGCTTTGAGGATAGTTTTCTTAGAACTTTTGAGAACTCTTTGAATAGCAATATCTCACTAACAAATTGAGTGTTTGAGTGTTCATCTTTTGAGTGAAACACGTGAGGTGAGTGTTTGTGAGGATCTTTGTTATTTTCAGGAGTATGGAGGGCCAGGAGGATAGGAGGATGGAAGTGAGACACAATGAGGAGCCAACCATGAGAGAGCTTCAAGAAACTCTCAATAGACTTGTGGGGAGGATTGAGGACATTGACTTGAGGTTGCCAAGGAGACCAAATCCCATCTTGCAACCAAGGAGAGGTCCAAGGAGAGAAGAACCCGAGGAGGAAGAAGGAGTTTGGCATGACCATGGGCTTCCAATGAGGGGGGAGCCAAGGGAGGACAACAATCTCAACTCCATCAAACTTACCATTCCATCTTTCCAAGGGAGGAGTGATCCCGATGCATATTGGGAGTGGGAGCAAAAGATTGAGATGGTGTTTGATTGCCATCATTACTCCGAGGAAAAGAAGGTTAAATTGGCTACCATAAAGTTCACTAATTATGCTCTTGTATGGTGGAATCAGGATGTTATTTCTAGGAGAAGGAATGAGGAGGAGCCCATACACACATGGAGAGCCCTTAAAGCCTTAATGAGGAGGAGATTTGTGCCTAGCTACTACACTAAAGATCAACGCCTAAAGCTTCAAAAGCTAGTGCAAGGCCAAAGGAGTGTGGAGGACTACCATAAAGACTTGGAGATAACCTTGACTCGAGCCAACATCATTGAGGATGAGGAGACCACCATTGCTAGATTCATTAATGGTCTCAATCCTGAGATTGCCAACAAAGTGGAAATGGTGCCTTATTTCAATATGGAGGACTTGCTTCACCATGCCACCGAGGCTGAGAGGAGCATCAAGAGAGCAAAGGCATCCAAGATGTGTCAAGGAGGAATTTCCACATGGAGAGGAGCATGGAGCAAGGATGTGAGAGAAGTACCCAAGCCAAAAGTGGAGGCCACAAAAGGAGACTTGTCTCAACCTCAACAAGAAAAGTCAATCATGCTTGTACCACTTTCACCACAACAAGTCTTGGAGGATCAAAGAAAATTTCAAAGTGAGGTTGAGAGAAAAGAAAAAGAGGGGAAAGTTGAGGGCAAGAGTGATGAGGGGAAAGCCGAGAGAACAACCGAGAGATTAAGTGAGAAGAGTGAACATGAGGGGAAGAAGAGTGGAGAGTTCCCGAGAGAAGAAATTGAGTGCGAAGTTGAGAGAAGACAAGAGTGCAATGAACCCAAGCCGAGTGAAGAGAGAAAGACCTACAGAGAAGCCATACTTTCATCTAACATAACAAAGTCTTTTTCTAGTGTTGTGTTGTCTTCTTGTCAGGACTTAAGTGGAGATAAGCTACAAGAATCAAGTGAGTTGCTACCCATTAAAGAAGTTGGTGTTCCCAATATTCTAAGCCATGTCCCATGCATCAAACCAAAAAAGGAGGTTGAAAAGGAACAATTTGAGGTGAGTCCAAATGATTTCATATGCAAAAGTTTGCCTAACATTGTTTCTTATCCTATGTTTCAAGGGGATGAAATTAATGCAACTCCAACCAAAGCCATTGAGTGTGAAGGTGAAAATTTTGTGGTTCCAAAGGAAGATACTTGGAGACTATGTCCAACCACTGTAATGTATTTCTTCCTTACACCTAGATTTGATGTAGTTTTGCATGAAAATCTCAAACAATGTGTGTTTGCTTGCAATGTTATTTTGAAGAATGGTTTTCATGAAACTAGATTAAGAGAAGGAAGTAAGCATGAAACTTTGACAAAATATGGTTTTAGAGCTTCTAATTCTTTGGTTTTGTCAAATCCTCTTTGGAATTGCTTGAGTTTCTCTAAAGAAAAATCTGTTTTGAAGTCTTTTGTTTTTGAATTTGTTTGTTTTGCATCCATCTCACATTATTTTGTTTTGCCTCAAGTTAAATCTACTTCTTTGGAATTTTTCATGCATAAATTCGCTCATACACATACATTACATACTTCTTTGATTACCATTTATGTTCAGCCCATTTTTGTGTGTCAATCTTTAATTTCCAGCAAGCATTCTTTTGTCATGACACATGCATTACACAAACTTTTCAGCATTGATCTTTTTGCTTTATGTCCAAACTTGAAAGTTTTTATTTTGAGTGAAAATTCTGGTTTTAAATTCAGCCTTTTAAGGAGATATGTTGAGTCCTTTGTTTTGTGTCACATCCCATTCACAAATTTCATGCATTGTTGTGCATATACATGCAAAAATAAGTTTGCTACTGAATTGGTTTCACTTAATCCTATCTACTCCAATCTTGTTTCATTTAAAATGCTTAGGATTTTTGTGAAATTCGTGCATCCTTGTTTTGTTATTAGTTTAGGCCACATTGTGTTCAATTCTTGTTTGTTTGAATGGCCTATGCAAACTATTGTCTTGACATGCATAACTTGTGTTTTTCATAACCATAACACTTGTGTGAGTTTAGGTCCATTTGTTTTGAGTGCATACAGCATCCCTAAGGTAAATTATTCCAACACTTTTCCTAGTTTTGGGAATAATGTTTTTGAGATGGCAAAGGCAATGAAAGTGATGCCTAGAGTTAAGATGAAAATTGTGCAAAATTTCAGATTTTTTGTGCTAATTGCTTCTAACTTTGTTTTTGACCCTGGAGGTATCAAAATTATCATTGCATTTGGATATTGGTTCAGGTTTTTCACAAGATTAAAGCTCCATACACAAGCATTCCATGCTATTGGTGCTTATGTGAAAGGTAAGTGCTTATGTGTTGATTATTTCATTGTTATTGATTCAATTCCCTTTTCTAATGTAGGTTTTGATTCGAGGACGAATCCTTCTAAGGAGGGGGGAGCTGATATGATCAAAGAAGGCACAACCAAGGATGGCAAGGATCCATTGAAGATAACTAGTGGACCATTGACAAGGAAGAAGGCTAAGGAGCTCACTAGTGCACTTCAAGCTGGAATTTCAATTCAAGGAGCTGCTGGATGTTGACAGATTGATGTTGACAGATGTTCTGGTAGAAAAATCATATCTTGAGCTAAACAGATCAGAATTGAGTGATTCTTGATTCATTGGAAAGCTAACATCTGGAGCTACAAATCATATGAAGACCATGAAACCCAGTTTGCACGTTAAGGAGGTCCAATTTAGCTTCAAAGTCACGATTTACGAGTTATCGCTGGTTCAGAAGCAGTTGCAGTATTTTGGGCATATCTTTGGCTTTAGATGTCCGTTTTGTGTGGTTCAGGTGTCATTTCAAAGCTAAGAAAGAGATCTACAACTTTCATGCTTTGCATTTTGAGAAATCATGGCTGCATCAAGTTCGAATTTCAGCTTGAAGTTGAAGACACAAGCAGGAACCACCTGAGAAGACTATTTTGGGGTTTTTATGGCCAATCTTGTTTTGTAACGTATTTTATTTTATTTTCCTATTTATTTAAATTATTTAGGATGTTATTTAGGCCATGGAAGTGATTCAGGTCACTTAGGATAAATGGAATTCGCTGCACACCTTAAACATGTGTTAAAAGGGTGTAGGAATCCTAGTTTGACTAGGTTTTCTTGAGTCCTTTGTAACTAGGTTTCCTAGGTGACTTGGGCTGCGAATTTTGCCCAGATTTTTACCCTAGTTTAGGCCTATATAAAGGCACATATTCTGGATGTAAACACAAAGATTATTGCCGAAATAATATTGCTCTTTGGAGAGGTTTTCTCTTTGGTTCTTTGTGGACTGCCTTGGTGCACAAGTGTGCTTGTGTTCTTGGTGTTCTTATACTTCTCGTTTCTAGTCACAGGTTGATTAGGGGTGGGGGTCTTCAAATCCAGTCTCTTTGATGTCTTGTGGAGCTTGAAAAACATCTTGGGCGCGTTTCATGGTCTTTATACCATCGGGGTTCGCATCATTCCAAACTGAATGTTTCCATTTCATTCCAAACAAGTTGTGAATGTTTCCATTTCATTCCAAACAAGTTGTGAATGTTTCCATTTCATTTCATTCCAAACAAGTTGTGAATGTTTCCATTTCATTCCAAACTAGTTGTGAATGTTTCCATTTCATTCCAAACTAGTTGTGAATGTTTCCATTTCATTCCAAACAAGTTGTGAATGTTTCCATTTCATTCCAAACAAGTTGTGAATGTTTCCATTTCATTCCAAAACTAGTTGTGAATGTTTCCATTTCATTCCAAACTAGTTGTGAATGTTTCCATTTCATTCCAAACTAGTTGTGAATGTTTCCATTTCATTCCAAACAAGTTGTGAATGTTTCCATTTCATTCCAAACTAGTTGTGAATGTTTCCATTTCATTCCAAACAAGTTGTGAATGTTTCCATTTCATTCCAAACAAGTTGTGAATGTTTCCATTTCATTCCAAACAAGTTGTGAATGTTTCCATTTCATTCCAAACAAGTTGTGAATGTTTCCATTTCATTCCAAACTAGTTGTGAATGTTTCCATTTCATTCCAAACTAGTTGTGAATGTTTCCATTTCATTCCAAACAAGTTGTGAATGTTTCCATTTCATTCCAAACAAGTTGTGAATGTTTCCATTTCATTCCAAACTAGTTGTGAATGTTTCCATTTCATTCCAAACTAGTTGTGAATGTTTCCATTTCATTCCAAAAGTTGTGAATGTTTCCATTTCATTCCAAACAAGTTGTGAATGTTTCCATTTCATTCCAAACAAGTTGTGAATGTTTCCATTTCATTCCAAACTAGTTGTGAATGTTTCCATTTCATTCCAAAACAAGTTGTGAATGTTTCCATTTCATTCCAAACTAGTTGTGAATGTTTCCATTTCATTCCAAACTAGTTGTGAATGTTTCCATTTCATTCCAAACAAAGTTGTGAATGTTTCCATTTCATTCCAAACTAGTTGTGAATGTTTCCATTTCATTCCAAACAAGTTGTGAATGTTTCCATTTCATTCCAAACTAGTTGTGAATGTTTCCATTTCATTCCAAACAAGTTGTGAATGTTTCCATTTCATTCCAAACAAGTTGTGAATGTTTCCATTTCATTCCAAACTAGTTGTGAATGTTTCCATTTCATTCCAAACAAGTTGTGAATGTTTCCATTTCATTCCAAACTTGTTGTGAATGTTTCCATTTCATTCCAAACAAGTTGTGAATGTTTCCATTTCATTCCAAACTAGTTGTGAATGTTTCCATTTCATTCCAAACTAGTTGTGAATGTTTCCATTTCATTTCCAAACAAGTTGTGAATGTTTCCATTTCATTCCAAACAAGTTGTGAATGTTTCCATTTCATTCCAAACAAGTTGTGAATGTTTCCATTTCATTCCAAACAAGTTGTGAATGTTTCCATTTCATTCCAAACAAGTTGTGAATGTTTCCATTTCATTCCAAACAAGTTGTGAATGTTTCCATTTCATTCCAAACAAGTTGTGAATGTTTCCATTTCATTCCAAACTAGTTGTGAATGTTTCCATTTCATTCCAAACAAGTTGTGAATGTTTCCATTTCATTCCAAACAAGTTGTGAATGTTTCCATTTCATTCCAAACAAGTTGTGAATGTTTCCATTTCATTCCAAACAAGTTGTGAATGTTTCCATTTCATTCCAAACAAGTTGTGAATGTTTCCATTTCATTCCAAACAAGTTGTGAATGTTTCCATTTCATTCCAAACAAGTTGTGAATGTTTCCATTTCATTCCAAACTAGTTGTGAATGTTTCCATTTCATTCCAAACAAGTTGTGAATGTTTCCATTTCATTCCAAACAAGTTGTGAATGTTTCCATTTCATTCCAAACAAGTTGTGAATGTTTCCATTTCATTCCAAACAAGTTGTGAATGTTTCCATTTCATTCCAAACAAGTTGTGAATGTTTCCATTTCATTCCAAACTAGTTGTGAATGTTTCCATTTCATTCCAAACAAGTTGTGAATGTTTCCATTTCATTCCAAACAAGTTGTGAATGTTTCCATTTCATTCCAAACAAGTTGTGAATGTTTCCATTTCATTCCAAACAAGTTGTGAATGTTTCCATTTCATTCCAAACAAGTTGTGAATGTTTCCATTTCATTCCAAACAAGTTGTGAATGTTTCCATTTCATTCCAAACAAGTTGTGAATGTTTCCATTTCATTCCAAACAAGTTGTGAATGTTTCCATTTCATTCCAAACAAGTTGTGAATGTTTCCATTTCATTCCAAACTAGTTGTGAATGTTTCCATTTCATTCCAAACAAGTTGTGAATGTTTCCATTTCATTCCAAACTAGTTGTGAATGTTTCCATTTCATTCCAAACTAGTTGTGAATGTTTCCATTTCATTCCAAACTAGTTGTGAATGTTTCCATTCATTCCAAACAAGTTGTGAATGTTTCCATTTCATTCCAAACAAGTTGTGAATGTTTCCATTTCATTCCAAACTAGTTGTGAATGTTTCCATTTCATTCCAAAACTAGTTGTGAATGTTTCCATTTCATTCCAAACAAGTTGTGAATGTTTCCATTTCATTCCAAACAAGTTGTGAATGTTTCCATTTCATTCCAAACAAGTTGTGAATGTTTCCATTTCATTCCAAACAAGTTGTGAATGTTTCCATTTCATTCCAAACAAGTTGTGAATGTTTCCATTTCATTCCAAACTAGTTGTGAATGTTTCCATTTCATTCCAAACAAGTTGTGAATGTTTCCATTTCATTCCAAAACAAGTTGTGAATGTTTCCATTTCATTCCAAACAAGTATGCCCAATGTTCCATTTCATTCCAAACAAGTTGTGAATGTTTCCATTTCATTCCAAACAAGTTGTGAATGTTTCCATTTCATTCCAAACAAGTTGTGAATGTTTCCATTTTCAACAAGTTGTGAATGTTTCCATTTCATTCCAAACAAGTTGTGAATGTTTCCATTTCATTCCAAACAAGTTGTGAATGTTTCCATTTCATTCCAAACAAGTTGTGAATGTTTCCATTTCATTCCAAAACAAGTTGTGAATGTTTTCCATTTCATTCCAAACTAGTTGTGAATGTTTCCATTTCATTCCAAACAAGTTGTGAATGTTTCCATTTCATTCCAAAACTAGTTGTGAATGTTTCCATTTCATTCCAAACTAGTTGTGAATGTTTCCATTTCATTCCAAACAAGTTGTGAATGTTTCCATTTCATTCCAAACAAGTTGTGAATGTTTCCATTTCATTCCAAACTAGTTGTGAATGTTTCCATTTCATTCCAAACTAGTTGTGAATGTTTCCATTTCATTCCAAACAAGTTGTGAATGTTTCCAAGTTTCATTCCAAACAAGTTGTGAATGTTTCCATTTCATTCCAAACAAGTTGTGAATGTTTCCATTTCATTCCAAACAAGTTGTGAATGTTTCCATTTCATTCCAAACAAGTTGTGAATGTTTCCATTTCATTCCAAACAAGTTGTGAATGTTTCCATTTCATTCCAAACTAGTTGTGAATGTTTCCATTTCATTCCAAACAAGTTGTGAATGTTTCCATTTCATTCCAAACTAGTTGTGAATGTTTCCATTTCATTCCAAACAAGTTGTGAATGTTTCCATTTCATTCCAAACAAGTTGTGAATGTTTCCATTTCATTCCAAACAAGTTGTGAATTTTTCCATTTCATTCCAAACAAGTTGTGAATGTTTCCATTTCATTCCAAACAAGTTGTGAATGTTTCCATTTCATTCCAAACTAGTTGTGAATGTTTCCATTTCATTCCCAAACTAGTTGTGAATGTTTCCATTTCATTCCAAAACAAGTTGTGAATGTTTCCATTTCATTCCAAACAAGTTGTGAATGTTTCCATTTCATTCCAAACTAGTTGTGAATGTTTCCATTTCATTCCAAACAAGTTGTGAATGTTTCCATTTCATTCCAAACAAGTTGTGAATGTTTCCATTTCTTTCCAAACAAGTTGTGAATGTTTCCATTTCATTCCAAACTAGTTGTGAATGTTTCCATTTCATTCCAAACAAGTTGTGAATGTTTCCATTTCATTCCAAACTAGTTGTGAATGTTTCCATTTCATTCCAAACTAGTTGTGAATGTTTCCATTTCATTCCAAACAAGTTGTGAATGTTTCCATTTCATTCCAAACAAGTTGTGAATGTTTCCATTTCATTCCAAACAAGTTGTGAATGTTTCCATTTCATTCCAAACAAGTTGTGAATGTTTCCATTTCATTCCAAACTAGTTGTGAATGTTTTTATTTCATTCCAAACTTGTTGTGAATGTTTCCATTTCATTCCAAACTAGTTGTGAATGTTTCCATTTCATTCCAAACAAGTTGTGAATGTTTCCATTTCATTCCAAACTAGTTGTGAATGTTTCCATTTCATTCCAAACTAGTTGTGAATGTTTCCATTTCATTCCAAACTAGTTGTGAATGTTTCCATTTCATTCCAAACTAGTTGTGAATGTTTCCATTTCATTCCAAACAAGTTGTGAATGTTTCCATTTCATTCCAAACTACTTGTGAATGTTTCCATTTCATTCCAAACAAGTTGTGAATGTTTCCATTTCATTCCAAACTAGTTGTGAATGTTTCCATTTCATTCCAAACTAGTTGTGAATGTTTCCATTTCATTCCAAACTAGTTGTGAATGTTTCAATTTCATTCCAAACAAGTTGTGAATGTTTCCATTTCATTCCAAACAAGTTGTGAATGTTTCCATTTCATTCCAAACAAGTTGTGAATGTTTCCATTTCATTCCAAACAAGTTGTGAATGTTTCCATTTCATTCCAAACTAGTTGTGAATGTTTCCATTTCATTCCAAACAAGTTGTGAATGTTTCCATTTCATTCCAAACAAGTTGTGAATGTTTCCATTTCATTCCAAACAAGTTGTGAATGTTTCCATTTCATTCCAAACTAGTTGTGAATGTTTCCATTTCATTCCAAACTAGTTGTGAATGTTTCCATTTCATTCCAAACAAGTTGTGAATGTTTCCATTTCATTCCAAACAATGTTGTGAATGTTTCCATTTCATTCCAAACTAGTTGTGAATGTTTCCATTTCATTCCAAACAAGTTGTGAATGTTTCCATTTCATTCCAAACTAGTTGTGAATGTTTCCATTTCATTCCAAACAAGTTGTGAAGTTGTGAATGTTTCCATTTCATTCCAAACAAGTTGTGAATGTTTCCATTTCATTCCAAACAAGTTGTGAATGTTTCCATTTCATTCCAAACAAGTTGTGAATGTTTCCATTTCATTCCAAACAAGTTGTGAATGTTTCCATTTCATTCCAAACAAGTTGTGAATGTTTCCATTTCTTTCCAAACAAGTTGTGAATGTTTCCATTTCATTCCAAACAAGTTGTGAATGTTTCCATTTCATTCCAAACTAGTTGTGAATGTTTCCATTTCATTCCAAACAAGTTGTGAATGTTTCCATTTCATTCCAAACTAGTTGTGAATGTTTCCATTTCATTCCAAACAAGTTGTGAATGTTTCCATTTCATTCCAAACTAGTTGTGAATGTTTCCATTTCATTCCAAACAAGTTGTGAATGTTTCCATTTCATTCCAAACTAGTTGTGAATGTTTCCATTTCATTCCAAACTAGTTGTGAATGTTTCCATTTCATTCCAAACAAGTTGTGAATGTTTCCATTTCATTCCAAACTAGTTGTGAATGTTTCCATTTCATTCCAAACTAGTTGTGAATGTTTCCATTTCATTCCAAACAAGTTGTGAATGTTTCCATTTCATTCCAAATAAGTTGTGAATGT
This sequence comes from Aquilaria sinensis, assembly GCA_005392925.1. NCBI lineage: Eukaryota > Viridiplantae > Streptophyta > Magnoliopsida > Malvales > Thymelaeaceae > Aquilaria > Aquilaria sinensis. The sequence goes on from SMDT01002415.1 coordinate 447,463, forward strand.
TTCCATTTCATTCCAAACAAGTTGTGAATGTTTCCATTTCATTCCAAACAAGTTTTGAATGTTTCCATTTCATTCCAAACAAACAGGTTATGAACGGATACCAATCCATTCTAAACAAGTGGTGACTATTTCCAATTTACTCTAAACGAGTTTTGAATGTGTCAATTTCGTTCGAAATAAGCTATGAATGTTTCCATTTCATTCACAGACAAGTGGTGAATGTTTCATTAATTTCGAACGACTTTTGAATTTTTCAATTTCATTCTGAACAGGCTGTGAATGTTTTCATTCCGGACAAGTTATGATTGTTTCTTTTCTAAATAGGTTGGCAATGTTCCCATTTCATTCTAAACTAGCTATGAATGTTGTCCAATTTCATTCGAAATTAGTTATGAATATTTCCATTTCAATCCAAACTAACTCTAATTGTCTCCATTTCATTCGAAACACGTGGGCTCGGTTGCAATGTGATTCTAAACAAGTTGTCAGGCTTTTCATTTTAATCATAGCGAGTTATGATTGTTTCCTTTCCAAAAAATGTGTGAATGTTTGCCTCTCCATTGCAACCAAAGTCAGGCAATGTTTCTGGTCATTCGAAACTAGTTGTAATTGGTTCATTTTCATTCCAAACACGTTGTGAATGTCTCATTGATTCAAAGCTAGGTCGAATGTTTCCAGAGCCGTCCTAAACAAGTTGGGACTGTCTTCATTTCATTCCAAACAAGCTGTCGAGTTTTTCATTTAATTCCATTCCAAACAGGTTATGATGTTCATTTCATTCCAAAAGAGTTGTGGATGCTTCCATTTCATTCAAAATAGTGGACCCATTCAATCATTCGAAACTATTGTCTAGGTCTCCATTAGTTAGGAACTAGCTGTGATGTTTGCACATTGCAAAACAGTGGTAAATTGTCAATTCAATC